>CM050199.1:13602500-13625000 GCA_027475355.1 Coilia nasus
GAAATGGTTCTTCAGCGCCTTAGATCATATTGGACTATGCTATGTCATATCAGTGTCAAATGGTTCTTTAAAGAACTGTTGCCTGGATGGTTCTTTGAAGCACTGAAAAAAGTTCTTCTATGGCATTGCTCTGAAGAACCGGTACTGGTCTCATTATTTTTTGCAAGTTGAAATTACAGCAGCTAATTCTGTCCCTGCTACTGACAGCTAAACCATTGCAGTGGTTGTATTCAACAAAGTTAACAGTGAGACCAATATGTGGACTTCTCCAAGTAGCACTGTTAATTAACTGAATTAAGCAGGCTAATGCATATGGGTGGAGGGGAGAGGCCATAATCAAGGCATTGAATTAGATTTGTGATTGGTTGTATTTATGTAACTTTTTTGTGGCAGCAAAGACTTTAAAGAAAAGACAGAAAAACTAAGGTAGGAACTTGACCAACAGAACCACAAAAAAGACTAATATATGACCAAAATAAACACAAACAAAAACATTTCACCATTTGAGCATAAGGTTGTTGTGACGCATAGCTCCAGAGAATCCACACAGGATCCAGGCACCATCTGTCTCTAGCAAGGGGAACTCCTGCATGGCTCCCACTGAACTCACAAGGCTAACATGGAGCACTCTGAATCCCTGAGTACTTGAACCCCTGCTGCCAGGGACTATACTGGACCCTGTGCAATGTGACTCTACTGTGGTATCTGACTGTCACACACTCCACTTTTGCTGCTAGTATATCCTGCCCCTTACTTATTTATTCACAGCTTGATAGTGTAAATGTACATTGTATTGTGTAAATGCATATTGTTTTATAGTCTTACTTGTGCATATTGCTGTAAATTGAACCTATATTTTAAACTCTACCCAGCCATTTTTATCTATTTCAATTCTATTCTTATATACTGTGTCTTCTATGCATCTGTTGTTGCCTGCTCCAAACATCTCACTATACTTCGTACAGTGACAATAAAGACTTCTATTTCTACTACTTAAAGGAACAGGGATCTGGCACTGTCCTACAGTCCAAAACAGATTAGCTCATGAGGCAGCATGTGGATTGGGAGGAGCAGTGTTTTACTTGGCCTGAACAACTCTGTTTGGTCCACCACCGCAATTGGGCCAGCAACAGGACAGCATTATGACTGTATGTTATGGGAGGAAAAATCTTCTTAAGAATATCATGGCCCAAAAAACACGACATGGACACGTCACTTAGGCTACATGTCTTACAGCTTCCCAAAGACCAGGACGAGCTGAATCTGACTTGTTAGCCAGTGTCATCCAAACCAAAACAAACCAAGTTTATGCACATGAGTCATTCAGTAGAAAATGAATCTAGCACAGACACTTACAATTCTTAACCACTTCAAAGATATAATAACTCTGAAACAGCATTAGACATTTCAGCGTAGATAAAAGCCGAAGTCCCGACGTCATGAGGAAAGATTACTAACAACCGCTCTGCCCATTATCCTATTGCAGTTTGGTGCGCTTACTTTAAGACACGCCTACAGTAGCTTCCAGCACATGGCCCATCCAGTCCCACAATTCCTCATTCAACATGGCGGTCCCCTGTAGCGGCATGTGTATGTAAACATTTTAGCTTCAACTCATAACAAAACGGTTTGGGAAAACACAGATCACCGCTATTTAGTACTTTTGTTAAACGCATAATAGAGACAAAATGAAGCTGAAGATTAAACCGACATCCCATAAATCGGATAACACATACAGGGTAAGCTAACAACTAACGTTGCTAACTAGCTAGTCTTGCTTTGCTAAAAAGTTACTCTACAAATATAGTGTTGTAATTAATATACCTGTTGAAGCCCGTGGGTTATTCAATAAGCCAGTATTCCCAATTCATACGGTTTTCGCTGCATATATATATATACAGTTTAAATGTGCCAAATAAATCAACAAAGCGCCTGACGTGTCATGTAATGTTACTGCAATGGTCTTTTATAGTTTCTCACTTTCTCCGAGAGACTTGCCAACGTGAATATTGATGTCATCCATCGCATCGATCGAACAGGGAGCTATAACGAGGTATGTCATGATAGCCACTGTAGGTTTAATGCTGTCAACTAGCCAACTGATGTTGGTTACACACGTGTCGGTGTATTCATTCCTTTTCTCTTGCAGGAAGTTGAAACTTATTTTTACGAAGCTTTGAACAAATGGAGAGACCTGAACTTAACCGATCACTTCAGTAAGTGTCCATTCCACCATAAACTGTCATCACATGCACACTCCCCCTGCTATATTTACCGCGAAACCGTGTCCTTGCATTCTCCACCTCACAACTCTATCGGTTTCCATCCCGCCTAGCATCTTTCCATTTGACCGCTGTTATGCTTTTCCACCCCTGTTTCTCACCTGCTACGTTTCATTGTGCAGCCACCTTCCTGAAAGAGGTGTCCAACAAGAGCCAGTCTTTCCACCTGCTGGTGTTCCACCAGAAGGCCATCGTGGACAGCCTGAAGACTCACCTGAGTGTGAAGAACAGCATGGCCTTTCAACCTCTGCTGGAGTAAGACAACTTCCATCATCAGCGTTTGGTGTGAAATTATTTATGCTAATGGTAGTCCCTGGACGTTGAACTGTGTTGTACTGAAAACATTGTCAACTTTAATGAATAAGTACATTTAGTGATTAAAACTGAATCTGAAGTTGAAAATTACTAATTGATGGCCTGTAAAACAGTTGAGTGATTAATGGGTCTATCGTCATTCCTTGTGTTTAGTCTGGTGGTCCAGCTCGCCCGAGATCTCCAGACAGACTTCTACCCCCATTTCCCAGACTTCTTCGTGATCATCACAGCCATCTTGGAGACCCAGGACACAGAGGTGCTGGAGTGGGTCTTCACCTGCCTGTCCTACCTCTACAAGTACCTGTGGAGGCTCATGGTCAAGGATATGAACACCATCTACAGGTAGCGTTCAGTTTTAACCTCAGTTCAAGTGTTCATCCTCACTGACTAGTTATAGTTCCTGATATAATCCTCACCTCTCCTAAAATCCTGAAAACCAGTACAAACAAGAGAATGTTAGCACTGATGTTTTCTTGACATATGTACATTTTAGGCTGAGTGATTGCAATATTAGGCTGAATGTTGGCAGTATTAGGCACATTTGTAAGTCGCTTTGGATAAAAGCGTCTGCTGAGTGTAATGTAACATATGTCACATAAGCTAATACTTTGCACTGTCTCTTCTTGGCAGTATGTACAGCAAGCTGCTCGCTCACAAGAAAGAGCACATCCGCAACTTTGCAGCTGAGAGCTTCTCTTTTCTCATGAGAAAGGTATGAACTCACTTGTGTGTGTGTGTGTGTGTGTGTGTGTGTGTGAGAGAGAGAGTGAGGCTACGTTTACACGATGACGGTCTGAACAGAAGACGCAAAAGTGGCGTTGCGTCTTCACTTTTTATTCCACGTTTAGACGAGCGTTTTCGGGAGGAAATCTGCGTGCATACGATGACGCAAAAGTGTGTGGAATTCGATGGGGGTATGCATGCCAGGCGGCTAGGTAGACATTCTCCCAGGTCTCGTCCATAGCAGTCTGGCTCGCCTGCAACGAACCAGTGCATCCAGAATTTGACAGAGGTGGTTGCAGATCCTCCTCTGTTCAGTAATAGTATACAAATTCTGTACATTTGCTGGAATGCCTCTTGCAAGTTTATTAGAGCTGCTAGAGCAGCTTGAAGGTCCGACGCATGGAAATCGCATGGATCCATTTGGTTCCCTGTACTGCCTCATGTATGTGACGTAAACACGTACACAGCGTGAGCTGATCTGACCAGAGTTTTGCGTTTTGGGCCGTGCAGACGGAAACGCTACGGCGGAGCGTATTCAACTTTTCCACTCTGGAGGGTGGTTTCAAATTTTTGCGTTTTTAGGCCCCGAAAACGCCGTCACCGTGTAAACGAAAGGCACTTCCGATAAAATATTTTGACGTTTTTACCCGTAAGCGTTCTCGTGTAAACAGGCCCTGAGTGTGTGAGACCTTTTCTCGTAAGCTATCAGATATGTTAGAACACATTCCCACATTTCCCTTATTCCATCACCTAAGGTGTGTCTGTGCGCGCCTGTTTGCTGACCAGGAAATTCACACCTGTGGGAGGTGCTGGAAGACAGTTATTTGGTATTAATTTGGTGTCTGCGGATTAAGTTAATAAACGTTTATGTGTAAGGATATATTTACACTTACAATGTTTACATTTACACCACGTTTACATTAGCACCCTACAGCTGTGGCGCTCTCCCCCATGTCTTTTTCTTGTTTCCTAATTGGATGATGACTGTGGGGCACCTCACCTATGTCTTCTGCTTGTTTCCTGATTGGATGATGACTATGGGGCACCGCCCCTATGTCTTCCGCTTGTTTCCTGATTGGATGATGACTGTGGGGCACCGCCCCTATGTCTCCTGCTTGTTTCCCGATTGGCTCATGATTGTGCCTGTATTTGTTTTGTTTGTTGTCGTTACAGGTTCCTGATTTTGATGCGTTGTTCACGCTCATGTTCTCCGACCTTGGCGAGCAATCCCATAAGGCAGCAGGGGTGGGCCAGCTCATCTTTGCCATGTGCAAGGGGGTCCGCGGCATGTTCCACTCCTGCGCCACCACGGTAAGGACTCAACACTGAGCCAGCTTACAGAGTGTGTGTGTGTGTGTGTCTGTGTGTCTGTGTGTGTGTATGTTTTGGGGGAGGGGGGGGGGAGGGATAGTATTCGGCAGAGTGTGTGTGTGGTGCTGGGGAGTATGTGGAGGACTGCGTGTGGTGTTGGGATACTTTGTGCAAAAGCGTGTGGGTTGGTATGTGCAGGAGTGTGCTGGTGAAAAGTATCAGGAGGAGGTTTTGGGAGTGTGTGGTATGGACAAGTGTGTTTGTGTGTGTGTGTTGGTATGTGGGAGAGTGTGTGTGGTAGTGGGTTGGTGTTGGGTGAAGTGTGTGTGGTGCGATGGAGTGTGTAGGAAAGTGGGGTTTGTGGTGGTACCAAGAGAGAGAGAGAGAGTGTGTGTGTGTGTGTGTGTGTGTGTGTGTGTGTGTGTGGCCTCTTTCTCCCACTGGTTTCTTTCTGTCAACCATTTTGTCTTTTGCTTGACTTGACTTAGCCTCTCTTTTTCCTTACCCCTCCTCTGGCGTCTCTCTCTCACTCACTCTCTCTCTCTTTTTCCTTACCTCTCCCCTGGCTTCTCTCTGTCTCTCTCTCTGTTTGTGTCCCCCCCTCCCAAGGCTCTCCCAGTAGCCCTTCGTAAACTGGGCCCCTCTGGGGAGGAAGGGGGTGTGGCTCTGCCCTGGGATGCTGTGAAGGAGGCACTGGATCACATGACTGAGTCTGCAGCCAGTCACGTGGAGAAAGAGCACTTCCTGGTTTTCTGGGATGCTCTGGAGGTATGAAAGTAATCTAAAACCAGTTGTCGTCTTGGTGTCCTCTAGTTTGTGTGTGTGTGTGTGTGTATATATAAGTGACAACAATCATGTGTATCTAGGGTTGTGCGTGCGTGTGTGTGTGTGCCTGAATAACCTCTGTTTAGGGTGGTATAAAGGAGGTGGTTCCTTTATGTATGTGTGTGTGTATGTGTGATTAAGCTTATACTCTCTGTGCAGGGTTATGTGTGTGTGTGTGTGTGTTTGTGTTTTTAACCTTGTTCTCTGTGCAGGGTTACATGTGTGTGTGTGTGTGCACGCCTGATTAACTGCTGTCCAGAACTATATAAAGGAGGTGGTTCTCCTGTGTGTGTGCGTATGCGTGAATAAGCTTATAACTCTCTGTGCAGGATCACGTGTGTATGTGTGTGGTGTGTGTGTGTTTAACCTTGTTCTATGTGCAGTTGTGTGTGAAGGAGGTTCAGCCCTGTGTGTGTGTATGTGTGATTAAGCTTATACACTCTGTGAAGGATTACTTGTGTGTGTGTGTGTGTGTGTTTAACCTTGTTGTCTGTGCATGGTTGTGTGTGTGTGTGTGTGTGTGTGTTTAACCTTGTTCTCTGTGCGGGGTTGTGTTTGTGTGTGTGTTTAACCTTGTTCTCTGTGCGGGTTGTGTGTGTGTGTGCGTGTGTGTGTGTGTGCATGTGTGTGTGTGTGTGTGTGTTTAACCTTGTTCTCTGTGCAGGTTTATGTGTGTTTGTGTGTGTGTTTAACCTTGTTCTCTGTGTGTGTGTGTGTGTGTGTGTGTGTGTGTGTGTGTGTGTGTGTGTGTGTGTGTGTGTGTGTGTGTGTGTTTAACGTTGTTCTCTGTGCAGCTGTGTGTGAAGGAGGTGCAGCCGCGTGTGCAGAGCTCTGCTTGTGCTGAGGCCAGTGATCACCTGGAGCGCCTGCTTTTCCTCTACGACACGCTCGTGCACCAGCACAAGGGGTCAAAGGTCACCAGACCGGCTGCAGTGTGTGAGGTATGTCCAGTCGCACCTCTATGTTGTGTACAGACCCTCTTCCTGCTGGTCTGGACCATGGGGTTGGTATCAAAGTGTGTGTATGGGTTTGTGAATGCAGTCACTTTTTGTTATGCACTGTGTGTGTGTGTGTGTGTGTGTGTGTGTGTGTGTGTGTGTGTGTGTGTGTAATAATATCTGTGTTGTGTCTATAGACCCTACTACTGCTGGTGTAGACCAAAGGCTTGTCCTGTTTGTGTGTGTGTGTGTTTGTGTGTGTGTGTGATAATCTCTGCGTTGTCTCTATAGATCCTACTACTGCTGGTTCAGACCAAAGGCTTGTCCTGTTTGTGTGTGTGTGTGTGTGTGTGTGTGTGTGTGTGTGTGTGTGTGTGTGTGTGTGTGTGTGTGATAATCTCTGCGTTGTCTCTATAGACCCTACTACTGCTGGTTCAGACCAAAGGCTTGTCCTATTTGTGTGTGTGTGTGTGTGTGTGTGTGTGTGTGTGTGTGTGTGATAATCTCTGCATTGTCTCTATAGACCCTACTACTGCTGGTGTAGACCAAAGGCTTGTCCTGTTTGTGTGTGTGTGTGTTTGTGTGTGTGTGTGATAATCTCTGCGTTGTCTCTATAGATCCTACTACTGCTGGTGCAGACTAAAGGCTTGTCCTATTTGTGTGTGTGTGTGTGTGTGATAATCTCTGCATTGTCTCTATAGACCCTACTACTGCTGGTTCAGACCAAAGGCTTGTCCTATTTGTGTGTGTGTGTGTGTGTGTGTGTGTGTGTGTGTGATAATCTCTGCGTTGTCTCTATAGACGCTACTACTGCTGGTTCAGACCAAAGGCTTGTCCTACTCGTGCTACCAAAGGTTACTGGAGGTGCTGGCTGCTCTGCTGTTGGTGGACAATGTGGGTTTGACCCCACAGATCATCCAGGATACCACGAAGAAGGTGTGTGTGTGTGTCTGTGTCTGTGTCTGTGTGTGTACGAGTATGTATGTGTTTGTGTGTGTTATAGACAGATAGAGGTAGGGAATGTATGTATGGGACTGCACAGA
Source organism: Coilia nasus (assembly GCA_027475355.1). Classification (NCBI taxonomy): domain Eukaryota; kingdom Metazoa; phylum Chordata; class Actinopteri; order Clupeiformes; family Engraulidae; genus Coilia; species Coilia nasus. The sequence goes on from CM050199.1 coordinate 13,609,938, forward strand.
TTATCCAGGACACTGTCAAGAAGGTGTGCGTGTGTGTGTGTGTGTGTGAGAGAGAGGGTGTTGGGGGTGGGGAGGTGAAGAGCAAGAAAAATGTATGTGTGAGCTAGAAAAAGAAATGTTTTACAGAGGCATCGTGTTTGACATAGGTGTTTGTGATGTGTGTGTGTTTTGTGTGCGTGTGTGTGTGTGTGTGTGTGCGTGCGTGCGTGCGTGCATGCAGTTTTATATTGAGTCTGAAATGTTAATCCTCATGTGTTATGTAGGTGTTCCGCAGTGGAATGGATCGTGACCTGATATTGACTTTCTCCAAAGAACTCTTTAAAATGAACCAGTTTGAACAGGTCAGTATACAAGCTCCATATGCTGGAGATGTCATTGCCCAGAGAAAACACACATACACACACACACACACACACACACACACACACACACACACACACACACACACACACACACAAACCTTGTATCTCCTCTGTGGGTGCTGTAGCTGATGGCGATGAGTGTGAAACACACATACACGCACACACACATATATAAACCCTGTATGTGTGTGTTTTGTAGCTGGTGTTGCCGAGTGTTCTGCGCTACCTAGAGGTTCTGTTTGGAGCGGGTGATCCGGTCTGTCGGAACCAGGCGCAGGAGCTGCTGGTTCAGCTCATCCTACAGAAAGCCACGCCCCCTACCGACGGCTCCATGGCCTTCGAGAAGTACCCGCTGGTCTTCACTGGACAGGGACATGGGTAACACACACACACACGCACGTACACACACACACACACACACACACACACACACACACACACACACACACACAGATATGTCCTCACAGATATACTACTGGTCTTTACTGGACAGGCACATGGGTAACACACACACAGTCACACACATGCACACATACACAGATGTGTCCTTACAGATATACCTACTGGTCTGGACAGATACACACACACACATGCACACGCACACGCACACACACACACACACACACACAGTGTGGACCGATTTCAGGTTTTTTTTTTGGGTTGGGGTGTGTGTGTGTGTGTGTGGGGGGGGGGTTAAGGACGACTTTGATTTCGATTTGTTCAACTCTTAATAACTGTGAGTTTAACACTTAATTACTGTGTATAAATAGTGAAGGTAAATGACTGTGCTTTAATAACTGGCCTCTCTGTCCCTGCCGCAGTGGGTCGGAGGAGGCGGCCGACGCAGAGGGGGCTGATGGGAAGCTGTCCGTGCCCCAGTACATCCTGTCTCTCATCGACATGCCCGCCAACCGACCCCTCAACGACCTCTCCCTGCCCTGGGCCGCCCTCGTGCTCCTGCCACACCTACGGTGAGAACCCGTGCACACGGCAACGTTCCTGGATTTTTGTCTGTGTGTGTGTGTGTGTGTGTGTGTGTCTCTGTGTGTGTGTCTGTGCGTGTGAGGGAGAATGATCTCCTCAGCTGCTAGGAACAGGAATAGTACAGATGTTATCTTTGTTGGCTGCCCTTGTGCAGTGACAGGAGAGATTTATGTGTGTGTGTGTGCGTGTGTGTGTGTGTGTGTGTGTGTTTGTTCATGTCTGTTCTTTCCTCTATCTTCCTGTTCCTTTGTGTGTGTTTGACGTTTTTGTTTTTATTATTTTATCACCACTTGTTTGCAATAGCAGTTACATTAATCCTTCAAACATTTCCTAAGCGGTAATGAGAATAGCGAATAGAAAGTAAATAGACTTCACTGTCCTGTCTTCTCGGTGTGTGTGTGTGTGTACACCAATCAAAGCTACACATATAGGGCACACATTTCCCCACTAAGACAAGAAAACCAGACAAAGGGTGATAAGTTGGGAACAAATTGCCCACTGGTCTAATAGTGTATTTTTCTGTGCTATTTTGTTGTAACCAATAAAACATTATTAAACATTGCTTCTGACAGGTTAGGGTTTGGCATAGGGTTGGTTTGGGCACGGTTTAGTATTATTTAGTTATATTCAATGGGTTTACACCACAATGACGTAAATCTAAATGTGTGTGTGTGTTTGTGTGTGTGTGTGTGTGTGTGTGTGTGTGTGTGTGTGTGCGTGCGTGCGTGTGTGATCTAGGCCTGTGGAGTCTGCCTCGGTGGTGCCGCTCTTAACCTCCCTTCTGAATCGCCTCCTCACTGGCGTGCAGAAGGGGTCTCTAGGAAGAGGTGGGTAACCTTTGACCTCTACGTGTAATGTATACACAGAGACAAACAGAACATGTAATGAAATGATGGATGATCAACACCCTGTAGTTATCTTCTTCCTTTTCCTTCTCTTTGTGTTTACATTTTCTCTCAGTGACCTCTGAACCAGTGAACTTATTTAACTTATTTAAAAAACAAGGCAAGGTTTTGAAACATTGCCTCATTTTTTTAAAATAAAATCTTTTTCTGGATCAAAAGAGTGTGCAGACCACCTCTTGTGAACACTTCTCTAGCACCTGTGAATATATTTTTGTGGAAGTGCACACCTCTTCTTTTACACAGGCAGCCAACAGATAAGCACACAGCATATAAATATGAATATCAATGATTTGATGCAAAATAATGCTTAACAAATGATAAACGAAGTGTTAACTGAGAGTTAACAAATACATTTATACATAATTTATAGGGAGTAGTTATTCTGAAGTGTTACTAATAAATCTTACTTGACTTTATTGCTGTTCATTCAAGTTGTTTGCCGTTTGTTTTTTGCTGGCCGGTGTGTAGAGCTTTGGGCTCCAACTACTTTGCTAAGACTTTTGAAGAGGGTTAGTTTGTGTGTGTTTATTGTTTACATGTGTTGTCTGTGTTGTTGTTTACTCAGCTGGCCTGTTTGTGGCCCGTCAGGCTCTGAGCACCCTGCTGAGCTTCAGGGAGTCGGCCGACGTGCTCTCTTTGCTCCCGGTGGAGCTGGTCAGGAGTATCATACGGTAATTAACACACACACACACACACACACACACACACACACACACACACCAGTGGAGCTGGTCAGGAGTATCATACGGTAATTAACACACACACACACACACACACACACACACCAGTGGAGCTGGTCAGGAGTATCATACGGTAATTAACACACACACACACACACACACACACACACACACACACACACCAGCGGAGCTGGTCAGGAGTATCATACGGTAATTAACACACACACACACACACACACACACACACACACACACACACACACACCAGTGGAGCTGGTCAGGAGTATCATACGGTAATTAACACACACACACACACACACACACACACACACACACCAGTGGAGCTGGTCAGGAGTATCATACGGTAATTAACACACACACACACACACACACACACACACCAGTGGAGCTGGTCAGGAGTATCATACGGTAATTAACACACACACACACACACACACACACACACACCAGTGGAGCTGGTCAGGAGTATCATACGGTAATTAACACACACACACACACACACACACACACACACACCAGTGGAGCTGGTCAGGAGTATCATACGGTAATTAACACACACACACACACCAGTGGAGCTGGTCAGGAGTATCATACGGTAATTAACACACACACACACACACACACACACACACACACACACACACACACACACACACCAGCGGAGCTGGTCAGGAGTATCATACGGTAATTAACACACACACACACACACACACACACACACACACACACACACACACACACACACACACACACACACACACACACACACACACCAGCGGAGCTGGTCAGGAGTATCATACGGTAATTAACACACACACACACACACACCAGTGGAGCTGGTCAGGAGTATCATACGGTAATTAACACAAACACACACACACACACACACACATACACACACACACACACCAGTGGAGCTGGTCAGGAGTATTAAAAGTAAATAAATTACTTTTTAGTTGAATTTGGAGACTCAGTCAGCCTAGTGGTTGAAAATCAGGAACAAGGTTTATTCTTAACAATAAGGAGACAAAGACTAACACACAGACAGGACACTACATACAGGACGATGACGAAAGACTAGACGAGACAAGACAAAATGACAAGACTAACTAAAACAGTGGTTATTCTGAACTTAAATGTTGTAGACACCCAATGGGTATAGCCAAGGTTACCACCCCAAAATGAATATGCAATGGTCTTTTGTTAAGTACTACAGTATGCAGTGTCTTCCTAATCAGATCAGAGAAGGTGCCAACCTTGTCTGTGTGCTAAATAGACAGGGACAGTTCTTCAAAGGCCCACCAAATGGTTAACGAAGCCAGCTGTTCACACCTCCTACCTCAGCCAGACACAAATACACAGCTTTTGATCCTAATAACAAGAGTTCCAAAACCAACCAAGGGATTTGAAATAATAATAAAATGTTTCAACATTAAAATGCAATTTACAAGATTATTATTATTATTACTCAAATACCATCAGCATCATAAGGTAATTAACACACACACACACACAGAGGTGCTGTCTCAGCTGCCAGATGAACTGGTTAGTAGTATTACTTGGTAACTAACGCACACACACACACACACACACACACACTGGTGTTGTCTCTGCTGCCAGTGGAGCTGATCAGGAGTGCCATACAGTTAATGTGCTATCCTTCACACACACACACACACACACACACACTCACTCACACTGAGGTGCTGTTTCTGGCCAGGAGTATCATGTGAAAATTAACACACACACACACACACACACACACACCAGTGGAGCTGGTCAGGAGTATCATACGGTAATTAACACACACACACACACACACACACACACACACACACACACACCAGCGGAGCTGGTCAGGAGTATCATACGGTAATTAACACACACACACACACACACACACACACACACACACACACACCAGTGGAGCTGGTCAGGAGTATCATACGGTAATTAACACACACACACACACACACACACACACACACACACACACACACACACCAGTGGAGCTGGTCAGGAGTATCATACGGTAATTAACACACACACACACACACACACACACACACACACACCAGTGGAGCTGGTCAGGAGTATCATACGGTAATTAACACACACACACACACACACACACACACACCAGTGGAGCTGGTCAGGAGTATCATACGGTAATTAACACACACACACACACACACACACACACACACCAGTGGAGCTGGTCAGGAGTATCATACGGTAATTAACACACACACACACACACACACACACACACACACCAGTGGAGCTGGTCAGGAGTATCATACGGTAATTAACACACACACACACACCAGTGGAGCTGGTCAGGAGTATCATACGGTAATTAACACACACACACACACACACACACACACACACACACACACACACACACACACACCAGTGGAGCTGGTCAGGAGTATCATACGGTAATTAACACACACACACACACACTGGGGTGCTGTCTCTGCTGCCAGTGGAGCTGATCGGGAGTGCCATACAGTTAATGTGCTATCCTCCACACACACACACACAAACGCACACAAACGCACATGCACACTCACACAGTGGCCATGTGAAGGCCAGTTACTCACACACACACACACTCTTTATCTGTCTTTTTATCTCTGTCTGTCTATGTTTTTCTTTCTTGTTTTGTCTCCCTAGAAAATACCCAGCCGATCTCTCGGCCTTGTTGCTTGGCGACCTCTACTACACCAGACTGTCACTCAATGGCTGCTCCTCCCACCTGTCCCATGAGGCATTGCTTCAGCTCTACCAGATCCTCAAGTCTAACTTCTCCTCCAATGTCTCCAAGGTGACGACTCAATATCATCATCATCATCATCATCAGCATTAGCATTATCATCATCATCGTCACTGTATCAGATGCCTCCAGTGAAACTAGCTTATTATCGGTGTATCTCATTGGCCCGCAATGCAACTTGTTTATCATGGATGTGTCTCATTGGCCCACAATGCAACTTGTGTATCATCGGTGTATCTCTCTGGCCCACAATGCAACTTGTCTATCATCAGTGTATGTCATTGGCCCACAATGCAACTTGTTTATCGTCGGTGTATCTCATTGGCACACAATGCAACTTGTCTATCATCGGTGTATCTCATTGGCCCACAATGCAACTTGTTTATCATCGGTGTGTATCATTGGCCCACAATGCAACTTGTTTATCATCGGTGTATCTCATTGGCCCACAATGCAACTTGTCTATCGTTGGTGTGTCTCATTGGCCTACACTGAAACTGGTTTATCATTAGTGTGTCTCATTGGTCCATGCTAAAACTAGTTTATCATCAGTGTGTAAAGTAAGGTTTTGAATTGAAGTAAGTTCCTTTACTTAGTTACAACTTCAAAAGTAATTATTTGTAATCGTTATTGGAAAAATGGTAGCAGTCTTGGATTTTTCTGTGACTAATGCCCTTCTTTGAAAGAGTGGACTCTACCATTTGTGGCAAATGTCATGCTTGCATGATTAAGTGAAGTGAAGTGAAGTTTTTGCACTTACCTGCTGCACTAAATGAGGAGGAAGCCCATGTGATCTGCCATCCTGCGCATGTAATGGTGAAATGTAGATTTGTCCATCTTTGCATACCAGTAAAACTCCTCTTCCTTTCCTCTCTCTACCGCTTTCTCTTTGTTCCTCTTATCTTTCCCTCTTTCTCTTTCTCTCGCTGTCTTCTCCCTCCTTCTGTTTATTTTTTCTCTCTTCCCTTCTCTCTCTCCCTCTCACCCTCCTCTCTCTCTATCTCTATCTCTCTCTCTCTGTCTCTCTCTCTCTCTCTGTCTCTCTCTCTCTCTCTCTCTCCCCCCCAGATTCGTTTCTTGTCCTTGAGGATCGTAAGTCATTTCGAGGCCAAGTTGGCGAGGCCTGCTGAGGTAAGCGGCCTCCACTGCAAAGGCTGTCAAATGGATTCCACACACACACACACATGCACACACACACATACTCATGCCTACATATAATCAGGTACACTTGCAGTTTAAAGAATCAGTTTTATATTTTACATCACAAACACTTTTTAGAAACTTTTTAAAGACTGAAACTAAATACAATGCTGTGGTGACATGGATGTGACACTTAACTTGTTTCTTATGTGACTTTTCCCTCTGTGTGTGTGTCTGTGTGTGTGTGTGTGTGTCTGTGTGTGTGTGTGTGCTTTTGCGTGTTGCCTATGTGCGTATACATGTGTTGCGTGTGTGTGTGCGCGCGCGTGGGCGTGTTGACTATGTTTGCATACACGTGTTGTGTGTGTTGTGTGTGTGTGTGTGTGTGTGTGTGCTTGTCCATGTTGCCTATGTGTGCATACACATGTTGTGTGTGTGTGTGTGTGTGTGTGTGCGTGTGTGTTTGACAGGCCGAAGAGACGCTGGACAGGCAGTGTGTGTTTGCGATGTGTCTGCAGGCGGAGCAGGTGCCTGCCACCGTGCAGGACTACAGGGAGAAGCTGCTGCATCTGCGCAAACTACGCCACGACCTGGTGCAGCCATGCCTGCCCACTGGACCCTTTCAGCAGGTGTGTGTGTATGTGTGTGTGTGTGTGTGCCTGCATGTATATGCTGCTGCATCTGCGTAAACTACGCCACGACCTGGTGCAGCCATGCCTGCCCACTGGACCCTTTCAGCAGGTGTGTGTGTGTGTGTGTGTGTGTGTGTGTGTGTGTGGGTGCGCATGTGTGTGTGCCTGCATGTGTGTGTGCCTGCATGTATATGCTGCTGTATCTGCGTAAGCTATGCCACAACCTGGTGCAGCCATGCCTGCCCACTGGACCCTTTCAGCAGGTGTGTGTGTGTGTGTGTGTGTGTGTGTGTGTGTGTGTGTGTGTGTGCCTGCATGTATATGCTGCTGTATCTGCGTAAGCTACGCCACAACCTGGTGCAGCCATGCCTGCCCACTGGACCCTTTCAGCAGGTGTGTGTGTGTGTGTGTGTGTGTGTGTGTGTGTGTGTGCGTGTGCGCATGTGTGTGTGCCTGCATGTATATGCTGCTGCATCTGCGTAAGCTACGCCACGACCTGGTGCAGCCATGCCTGCCCACTGGACCCTTTCAGCAGGTGTGTGTGTGTGTGTGTGTGTGTGTGTGTGTGTGTGTGTGTGTGTGTGTGTGTGTGTGTGTGTGTGTGTGTGTGTGTGTGTGTTTTTGTGTGCGTCAGTGAGTGTGCCTCTGTGCATATGTGTGTGTCAGTGTCCATCGAATGAACCATTACATACATTTGTGTGTGTGTGAGTAAGTGTGCCTCTGTGCATGTGTGTGTCCATCTAAGGGACCATTACATATATTTGTGTGTGTGTGTGTGAGTAAGTGTGCCTCTGTGCATATGTGTGTGTGTGAGTTTACATCTAATGGGCCATTACATGAATTTCTGTGTTTGCGTGTGTGTGTGTGTGAATGTGGAAGCTACACCCATGTCCATATAATGGGCCATAATATAAAATGTGTGTGTGTGTGTAGACAAATGACTGGTGTGTGTGGTGTTCTTGTTTCCAGCTTCCTCTGCGGTACCTGATCGCTATGCTCTTTGTGAACTTCAAACCGCTATGGGATGCAGTCATTGACCTGATTGTGTGAGTAACACTTTCCACTGTCTTATATCACTTACACACACACACACACCAACTCACTCCCGCATACACACACTCACAAACAGACTATCTATTATTTTTTCCCGCGTTCTCTCTCTCTCTTTCTCTTTCTCTCTCTCTCTCTCCCTCTCTCCCTCCTTCCTTTCCTCTCTTCCTCTGTCTATTCCTCCATTTCATTACCACTACCCTCCTCAGCTCTCTCTTTCTTGCAGTTCCCCTCTTCTCTCCCTCTCTCTCTCTCTCTCTCTCTCTCTCTCTCTCTCTCTCTCTCTCTCTCTATCTCTCTCCCCCCCCCCCTCCTTTGTCCATCCCTCCATTTCTTTACCGCTACCATTGTCAGCTCTCCTTCCTGCCATCTGCCATTTCCCCTTGTGTGTGTGTGTATGTGTAGGGTGAGTGATTGGGTGTTATCTGACAGGTGTGTACAGCCCGGGGGAGATGTACTATGCTGATGTCACTTATAACTCAGGATGTGTTTGTGACTCTCTGTCTCCCGCCCTTTTAATGTCTCCTTTTTCATTTCTCTATTTCTCTATTTCTCTATCCCTCTCTCATTTCCCCTTTCCCTCTCTCTCTCTCTCTATCTCTCTAGCTCTCCAGCTCTCTCTCTCTCTCTCTCTCTCTCTCTCTCTCTCTCTCTCTATCTCTATCTCTCTAGCTTGCTCTCTCTGTCTGTCTGTCTCTCTCTCTCCTCCTTCTCTGCCCATTCCTCCATTTCTCAACCCCATCCCTCTTCAGCACTTTCCTTCCTGTCATCTTCCTGTTCCAGGTTCATCTGTCTCCCTCTACTGTGTCTCCCTCCTCACCAGTCTCTTTCTCAGGCTTTCACCTCCTCTCCCTCTCTCTATCTCTCTGCCTCTCTCTATCTCTCTCCCCCTCTCTATCTATCTCTCTCTCTCCCTCTCTCTCCCTCTCTATCTCTCTCTCCCTCTCTCTATCTCCCTCTCTCACTTTCTCACTCTCTCTATCTCTCTCTCTCTCTTTCTGTTGCCCTTTTCCTCACACTATCTCCCTTTCACTATTTTCCGTTCCCCCTTTCAATTTCACTCTCTCCACCTCTCCTCCTCCTCTCTGCATTTCTCTCTCTGTGTCCTTCCTTCTCTCTCCCTTACCCCTTCAGGTTGTATACTCTCATTAGAGAGCAGTTCCAAATTCTGTGTTGCCGTGATCACCATGCAACTATGTTTACTATTTATTGTTTTTCGACGCGCTGCAGAGGTAGGAAACTGAAACAGACGTTTAGCTACATTGCCATTTAAACAGGCAAACCACAGAGGATCTTCTACTCTACTACTACATTGCAAACTACGTATTTCTTTGAGATATAAATACTTGTCTGGACTAGCAGGTTGCACTAATTGTGCTCTAAACCCTCCTCACTCCCCCTCCCCATCCTCTTCCTCCTCTTCTTCCTCCTGCCCCTCCCCCTCAGGTCACATGCTCAGGGCATGGCCAATAAGGAGTTCTGGAGCGTCTTCTACGAGCACCTGGAAATGGTGGCCAAACTGGCTGGTAAGATGGTACACTACAGCACTCGCACTACACCACCATTTATTTGATCGTCCCAGCATTGATTATTTTAATTTCAGACATGGGATCTATTGGCCATCGTTACTGGGCATGAAGGGTAGTAGTGGGCAGTGGCCTGGTGGTTAGGGTATCAGACTTGTGACCGCAGGATTGCAGGTTCGAAACTACCAACTGCCAGTAGTGCCACTGAGGTACCCTGAGCATGTTACCGGCCCCACACACTGCTCCCCGGGTGACGTTGTCATGGCTGTCCCCTGCTCACGTGTGTGATGGGTTAAATGGAGAGTCCGTTCCATTGTGTCTACTCTGTGGTGTGGTGTGGTGTGGGGAGCCGTGTAATCACAATCACTACGGGCACATGGTAGGATCGGATTGGATTGGGATTGGATTGGGAGTTGCTACCCAACGGGTGGTCTGTCCCAACTCCCTGTGCACATGAGAGTTCGTGTTAGCGGATAATGGTCAGAGATCTGGCCGTTTCCGCTACGCTAGATGGCGCTATATTCCTTTCAACAAGTGGTGTTAGAACTACTTCAGGTTAACGGCTGCTAAAAAGAAAATAAACAAACTATCTGGCGGCATACAAAACAAAGATAGCGCTCGAGGAGGTTGATAGAGCAGCATTTGCATGCGTACTGTGCATTCTCCTTTGTTTGGAAGTCCGCATGAAAGAACAAACAGCGTTTTTGGTTTCCTTGATACGACATGAACTGTGCCGTCGGCGTTTGATATTACAAGCAATTGAGGACAACGAGACTTGTTTAGAGCAGGCGATAGATGATAGATTCATTTCATCCAGTATGGATGAAAATAAGGGACAGAAGCTTCTGGGATCGAGTGGTACAAAGAGACATAACTACTCGTGTAGGTAGTTTATTTAAACATATTTAAGAATGCATTACCTACACAAAACAAACAAGTAAATCAAAAAAATATTTGCCAAGACCGCACGCTCACTCTCACTCGCACATGCTCTTTCTCTCTCGCCCGCACCCTCACGCTCTCTGCGCACGTTTTTTTAAAACCTGGAATACTCCGAGCTAGCTGTAGTGAGGTAAGCCTAAACATGACACTTTTCCCTGACATGAAACTATAAATAAACAAACCAGTGCAAGCCTGAAGTGCACGAAACTGTAAGGTTAGAGGTTCATAAAAAATAAAGCGCTATTAAAAACGAAAAGGCTACTTACATTCTTGGTACTTGTATAAAAAAGAAAAACTGTCACCGTCGTGTCTTATTGGCCTGAAGACCTACAGGTTATTTGCCAAAAACACAAGATAGTCCACATTTGAAGGGGCCAGCGCCGATCTCTTTTTATTTACTATATTCCCAGCGGAGGAAAAGACGCGTTCAGAGCGCACTGAAGATCCGGGGATGGAAAGATATTTCTTCGCCATCTGGGCGACGTGAGGGTATCTCCCAGAGCCCAAAGTTTTTTTTTTTTATAAAGTGATGTAAATGTCCTCGTTTTTATTGGTTTGCCATGGAATTTACCGTGTGGGCGGATTTTACTCTCACTAAGCAGACACGGAGTATTTCTTTTGCCTTCGACATTCCAAAGCGCAAGTGCACGTTTTTTTCACATTCGAATATTAACTTTCACCTTCGAATTCCTTTTTTAAAAAACTATTCTAATATATATTCGAATTTCGAATATTCGTTGACAGCCCTAATGCGCAGTACACGAATCCAAACCAATAACCGTGCACAAGGCGGCACCAAGCGGATTGTAACCGGCTCAAGCCAGGGGTTGCAATCGGATTCGCGAAACCAATCCCTATACGATCCTTAGCCTGTGCCCATGAAGTCGATACGATCCCAAACCATTTCCAATCGGATTCAACTCCTCCATGTGCACGCAGTGTATGACACTGGGTGCTGTTTGTTTTTTTAACAACAGAGTTTACATTGGTGAAAATTGTTTTTAATTTGTTTGTATATGTATCTCTATATCTGTCTGTCTTTCTCTCTCTCTTTCTCTCTGTCTCTCCCTCCCTCCCTCCCTCCTCTCTCTCTTTTTCTTCTTATGCCCCTCTCTCTTTTTTGTCTGTCTTCCCTCTCTCTCTCTCTCTCTCTCTCTCTCTCTATCTCTCCTACTTTCCCTCTGTCTGTATTTCTGTGTGTGTGTTTTCAGAGCAGGAACTCCTAGAGGGCTCTGATGATGAGGATGAGGATGAAGATGAAGATACTAGAGATGAGGATGAAGGTGGTGGTAATGATGACGATGAAGAAGCTGATGAAGACATGAAAGAGGAAGGGGAGGAGCCAGAGCCAGAGCCAGGAAGTGAGCTGTTCTGCACGGGTGATGTGGGCGTGCTCTTCAAGGAGCAGCTGAGCGAGGAGGAGGAGGAGCTTAGCGACCGCACCGACTTCACCAACTTCCGGAACCTTCTGTGGCGAGCCATGAGCCTGTTCCCCGACCGCGTGGAACCGAGATCCCGAGAACTCACCCCCTTGCTGCTGCGCTTCATCAGGTGTGTGTGTCTGTGTGTGTGTGTGTGTGTGTGTGTGTGTATTTCCCTGTGATTACCCTACCAGCCTCACCTGCCAAACTACACTAAGGACGAACTAGATACCCTCAGCTTACTGAGACACCTGTGCTGCATCACCTAATCTGTGTCTGACTTCCTGATGTTTCATTTAAACCCCTCCCTCCCTGCTGGTGCTGACGGACAGAAAGGAGTTCTTCCCATCGGACCTGCTGGTGGCTCCAACCCAGAACCTCCTACGGACCAGGACCTCCTCAGCAGAGGGAGACACTGCGGAGGAAGAGGAGGAGGAGGAAGAGGAGGAGGACTCCAGGGGTCGAAGGAAGCTCCCACGTCGAGCTGCCGCCAGGTATGGGTGACCTTTGACCTCTAGATGCCAAGGGCATGAAGCCTGAAATTAGTTGTGTGTGTGTGTGTGTGTGTGTGTGTGTGTGTGTGTGTGTGTGTGTTTCATTTGTTAACCAATGCCTGTGTTTGGGTGCATGTACAATACAGGCCTTACACACCTTCTCATTCAATGCCTTTTCTTTACTTTTAATGACTATTTACATTGTAGCAAGCAGTAATCAGAACAAAGGGCGGCTACTTTGAAGAAGCTAGAATATAAGACAAGTTTTCAGTTATTTTGCACTTTTTTGTTAAGTATGTGTTAATTCACAGTTTTGATGCCTTCAGTGAGAATCTACAATGTAAATAGTAATGAAAAAAAAAGAAAACACATTGAATGAGAAGGTGTGTCCAAACTTTTGGCCTGTACTGTATGTATATGCATATGTGTTTTTAAACTGCATTTTGTGTATATGTGTGTAAGATGCATAGGTGTGTGTGTGTAGGTGTATTTGTGTGTGTGAGTTTAAGCCTGATTCTCCTGGTCCTTCCAGGCAGCTGATTGCCCACCTTAAGGTGTTCTCCAAGTTCACCAACCCTCGTGCTCTCTACCTGGAGCCCAGCCTCCACGAGCTCTACACAAAGGTACCCCACACCTCACACACATTGGGTTTGTCTGAAATGACTGGCTGGCTGAGTGGCAATGCGGTGTGGTACGGTGACGTTTGGATGAGATTGTCCAAAAACATGACTATTTCAAGTCCAGAATGCATTGCTTTAAGCTAGCCACTCAGCCAGCCAGTCAATTCAAACAAGCCCATTCTGTCTCCACACATCACTTCCTGTCTCCATACATCACTTCCTGTTTCTACACATACTGGCCCTTTTCTTTAGTCACTTCATATATGTATGGCCCATTTTCAAATAAATCTTTCTCTGTCTTTTCCTCTCCACATTATGTTCTTGCTTTTGTCCTCCACCCTTATCGGTCTCTTCTCATCTCTCTTTTACCCCTTTTTTCTCCTCTTTCTCTTTCCCTTACTCTATTCTTCTCTCTTTCCCCCTCTTAAAATCCTTCTCTGCCTGTTCCTTTCTTCTTTCATCACCTCCACTCCACTTTCTTCCTTTCCTCTCCTCTCTTGTCTTTTATTCCCTCTTTTCTCCTCTCCCCTCTTCTTTTATCTCATATCCTCTCCTTTCATCTCCTCTCATCTGTTCTCCTCTCCTCTCCGCTCTTCTCTTTTATTTTCCTCTCCTCTCCTCTCCTCTCCCTTCCCCTCCCCTCCCCTCCCCTCCTCTCCTCTCTTTTCCTCTCCTCTCCTCTCCTCTCCTCCAATCTTCTGTCCTCTCTATTCCCCTTCTCTCCTCTCTTTTCCTGTCCTCCAGTTGCTGTGTCATAAGGATCAACAGATTCAGAAGATGGCCCTGGAGTGTCTGCTCACCTATAAGGATCCTGCCATCCTGCCATACAAGTACGACACACACACACACACACACACACACACACACACACACACACACACACACACACACACACACACACACACACACACACACACACACACACACACACACACACACACGATACGTCTCAGATGCAAACTGACCACCGAAACCATTTATAAACATATTTATATTCTGTCTGCTTGTCTGTTGGCTGTCCGTTGGTTTAAATGAAGAGAAGAGGTGTGCACATTCAAAAATAATAATAATCACAGGTGCTAGAGAAGTGTAGCAGGTATTTCACACGAGGTGGTCTGCACACTGTTTTTTTCCAGAAAAAAAGGTCAAGTTAAATAAAATGTGGTTTCTGGAGCAAAGCAGTGTGCAGACCTAGCATGGCAAACCAGCCCAGTTAAGAGTTAACTAATACATTTATACGTGATTTATAGGGAGGAGTCATTCTAAAGTGTTACCTGCATTCCCTAAAGGCCGATCTGTGTGTGTGTGTGTGTGTGTGTGTGTGTGTGTGTGTGTGTGTGTGTGTGTGTGTGTGTGTGTTAACAGAGAGAACCTGGAGAGACTGCTTGAAGACAAACACTTTAAGGATGAGATCGTCCACTTCAACATCTCAGAGGAAGGGGCCGTAGTCCAGGACGACCACAGACCCCAGCTCATGCCAGTGCTCATGAGGTGTGTGTGTGTG
>CM050199.1:13627500-13662500 GCA_027475355.1 Coilia nasus
GCACGGCAAACCTGCGCTTGAGAACGCCGTGCCAGATGTGCACTGACGTCATTTTGACGTCACTTTTGCGCGCGCACCACTGCGCGCGGCGAGTATATCCAGGCCTTTATAGACATGCTACTGGAGCCCGTGTCACACTATAGTCAAGGTAATACACGCACACTCTCACTCGCACACACACACACACTCTCACACACACACACTCACACTCACATGAGCTGGGCCTCTTTATAGACATGCTACTGGAGCCCGTCACACTATAGTCAAGGTAACATACACACACACACACACACACACACACACACTCACTCACATGAGCTGGGCCTCTTCATAGACATGCTACTGGAGCTCGTGTCACACTATAGTCAAGGTAACATACACACACACACACACACACTCACAGTCTTTCTCTTCCAATTCTCCTCCTCTCCTCTCCTCTCCTCCTCTCCTCCTCCTCTCCTCCTCTCCTCCTCCTCTCCTCTCCTCCTCCTCTCCTCCTCCTATCCTCTCCTCCTCCTCTCCTCTCCTCCTCTCCTCCTCCTCTCCTCTCCTCTCCTCCGCAGGTGTGTGCGCGGAGGCGGTGGAGCGTGCGGTGGGGCAGCTGGAGCTGGGTGCGGTTCTGCCCGTGGGCCGGCAGCACAGCCTGCTGAACACCATGGAGGTGCTGCTGGACAAGCTGGGCCACCTGCTGGACACACACCTGCCCAGGCTGCTACAGATCCTGCTCTGCATGACGGCCACCGTGTCACGCGTGCTGGAGCACAGGGAACAGGTGTGTGTGTGTGTGTGTGTGTGTGTGTGTGTGTGCACCATTGTCTCAAACATCCTGGAACACAGGGAACAGGTTGTGTGTGTGTGTGTGTGCATTGACTATATTGTGTTCTGTAGTTAAAGCCAGGCTGTATGGCCCCTCTGAAGAACCTGAGGCGTTTGTGGCTTCTGTGTGTGTGTGTGTGTGTGTGTGTGTGTGTGTGTGCGCGTGCGTGCGTGTGTGTGTGCGTGTGTGTGTGCGTGTGCGTGTGCGTGTATTGACTAGACTGTGTTCTGTGGTTAAAGCCAGGCTGCATAGCCCATCTGAAGAACCTGAGGCATTTGGGGCTGCTGTGTGTGTGTGTGTGTGTGTGTGTGTGTGTGTGTGTGTGTGTGTGTGTGTGTGTGTGTGTGTGTGTGTGTGTGTGTGTGTTGACTTGACTGTGTTCTGTAGTTAAAGCCAGGCTGCATAGCCCCTCTGAAGAATCTGAGGCGTTTGGGGCTGCTGCGCGTGCAGGATTTCTTCAGCTCCTTCGACTCCTACAGCTTCACTGCCAGTGAGATTGACGCCATCTTCCATGCTGTAGTCTGGCCTCAGGTAAGACTGTGTATGTGTGTGTGTGTGTGTGTGTGTGTCTGTGTGCACCTGATATCTGATGGATAACATTTATCTCACTTGTTTGTTCCAGCACCTTGTGTGGTTGTCTGGCTGTGTGTGTGTGTGTGTATGTGTGTGTGTGTGTGCACCTGCCCATCTGATAGATTTGGATAACATTTATCCCACTTGTTTTTATCCCTGCACCTGCTGTGTTTGTGTGTGTGCTCGCATATGTATGTGCAGTGTTTCCCACAGACCAAGTAGCATTGTGTGGTGCTAGACCATGCACCGCTGATACTTGATCAGGAGGTCAGGATGAGCGGGAGGTCACGTTGTAAAGCCCTGGTTCTGCTGTTTTGTGTGGTATAAGTGCCATCTCTCTACAATATACCGTCCCGGAGTAATTCAACAGAGAAGAATGGGTGTAAATTTGGAGTGTTTGTGTTTACGTATTTGTGTTTTTTTCCTCAGGTGTGTCGTCTTCCCACAGAGAGCCCCTATGCCCCCACTCCTCTGCTCAAACTCATCTACCTGTGGAGCAAGAATGTCAGGTAAGACACACATACAACCACACATACACACATACAGCAGAATGCGCCTGAATTATCCAGCTATTGTGGATTAGCTAAATTTAGTTGCTAATGTTTAAATTCGGGTTAGCTTGCTAACGGGAACATTAGACATAACAGGTCAACATAACTATGTGGCTGACCTTATTAACCTTTAAATAAGACTGTATGGGCATCTTCTACTATGTCCTTTGACATGAGGGTAAATTTATTTTACCTAGCCTGCTAACTAGCCTGCATTGGTGGTGTTTTGAGGGTTAGCATGCTACAGTACAAACAGCAGTACTAAATGCTGTGTGTCTCTCACCACCTGACATTCTTGCTGTAGAGGTGGATGAGTCTGACCTCTCTGCTCAAACTCATCCACCTCTACACCAAGAGTGGCAGGTGGTGTGACACACACATGCAGTGCCCTCAACTCTCCTTCCTTAGCCAAACATGTATACACACACACACGCAATACACACATACGCACAGACACACGCGCTACACACACACACACACACACACACACACACACACACACACACACACACACACACACACACACACACACACGCACACACACACACACACAGCCCCTCTCACTAGTGAGTCTGTGTGCAGGTACTTCCCCCTGCTGGCCAAGCAGAAGCCGGGCCACCCAGAGTGTGACATCCTCCTCAACGTCTTTGCCCTGCTGTCCGTCAAGAACGTCTCCCCGGCAACCATCGCCATGGTGATGGACATCGCCGAGAGCCTGCTCACCGCTGAGGACCCCATCGCCATGGAGACTGAGGATGATGGAGAGAAGGAGGCGGAACTGTGTGTGAATGACTGTGTGGTGCCGGAAGTGGGAGGGGCCTCTGGCATTGCAACAGGTGGGGGCGGGGTTACATTCCTGTTTTGGGCCTTTGATTGACAGGGGGTTGCTCCTGTCAGAAAATATCTTCAAATATACTCTACGACTACAAACCCTCTTACCCTGTGTGTGTGTGTGTGTGTGTGTGTGTGTCTATGTCTATGTCTGTCTGTCTCTCTCTGTTTCTGTTTATTGGTTCCCCCCTGTATACCTCGATCTCTTTCTACATTTCCCTGTCCATCTCTCTTTACCTGTCTCTCTCTGTTTTTCTTTCTTAATTCTCATTTCAACCCCCAATTGCCCTCTCTCCTTTCTGTCTTCCCCTCTCTCTGTATCTCTCTCTCTCTATTTCTCGCTCTCTCTCCCCCCCTCTCTCTTACTCCATTTCTTTGTCTCTATCTCTGTCTCTGTCTCTCTCTCAGACACAGTGAGTGTGGGTTCTAGGCTGCTCTACCCTCACGTTCCGGCGGTTCTCCAGTACCTCAGTAATATGGTGCGGAACTCCGACCGCCTCCGTAAGAAGAAGTTCCGCGCTCAGGTCGGCAAGGAACTCAACATCCTCTCTAAGTATGATAACACCCCCACACCCACACACACACCCACATACAAAGAAACACATTCACATAGATACAACGAGGTACACACACATACACAGAAACAAAGACAGACATACACACAAAAAAAAAAAACACACACACACACACACACTTGCACAGACACAATCCACACCTTGCGACAGCAGCTCTTAACTTCTTTTCGTAATGCACAGATTCAGCTATCTATCTAACTCGATCCTGTTGCTCTGGAACATGTGGTGTTTGTGTCTATGTTGGTAACACAGGATAACCTTTTCATGCATTCTGTGTGTGTGTGTGTGTGTGTGTGTGTGTGTGTGTGTGTGTGTGTGTGTGTGTGTGTGTGTGTGTGTGTGTGTGTGTGTGTGTGTGTGTGTGTGTGTGTGTGTGTGTGTGTGTGTGTGTGTGTGTGTGTGTGTGTGTGTGTGTGTGTGTGTGTGTTTTCAGGATCAGCCGTTTTGTGACGGATAAAGAACAGAGCTCCACTCTCATTGTTCTGCTGCTGCCGTACCTGAATAAGCCCAAGACTGCCCAGGTGAGTCCACCTGTATATCCCTACTGTTACCTGTCCAGGTATCTAGTACAGAGTATCCCCAGTGTGACTTGTGCAGGTAACCCCTGAAGAAAGCATCAGTCTTCAGTCATTAGCTGTTAGGGAATTATCCGACAGGTCTGTGTGTGTGCTTGCGTGTAGTGTGTGTGTCTGTGTGTGTGTCCAACTGTCTCCTGTGTGTAGGATGCATGTCTTGTGACTTGCATATCCTTCAGACAGTACAGAACCCAATATGGCTGTGTGTGTGTGTTTGTGTTTGTATAACTGTGTGTGTGTGTGTGTGTGTAGGAGACTGAGTTGGACATCCTGGAGACGGTGCAGAACCTTCTGAAGCAGTGTTCCAACCCAGCGGAGTTCCTGAAACCCCTCAGTCGCCTGCTGTCTGGACTCAGCAACAAAGTATCACGCCAGGCACTCTGTGCTGTGTTTGAGGTACACACACACACACACACACACACACACACACACAAATCTATGCATTTGCACATCAGAGAATACACACCTGAGGTAAAAACAGTAATCACGAATGCGTCAACTGTCTGTCATGTCTTTTCTTGCAGACACTGGCTGAGTTGGACAAGGATCTGAAGTACATCACAGATATGGCTGTTCAGGTAACAAATTCAATGTGTACATAGCTTTGATTTTTGATTTCCGCACTCAGGTCGGCAAAGAGCTTAACATCCTCTTCACCCCCCCCCCACCCACCCCCCCCCCCCCCCACCACCACACACACACACACACACACACACACACAGATACAACGAGGCATACACACATACACAGAAACGCAGACAGACACAATTCACACCTTAACGACAGCAGCTTATAAAGTAGTACTATGCAGCTTTTTTGAGTTAATTAATCATCTTCATAAGTCGGCAGATGCTTAAATGAGTCACTACCAGGCGAATGAAAACGTGCGCACCTGTGATGTGTCCATTCTAGTGTATGCCTATATATAATTGTCTCTCTATCTCTTTGCTTTGTTCCCTCTCTCCTTCCCTCCTCCCTCCGCAGTTGAATGCATTTGACAGCCGTCATCTGGATGAGATCTACTTTGATGTGCGTCTGACGGCGTTCCAGGAAGCCACTCGACGTGTGAAGGGGATGGACACGCTCGACATGAGATACCTGCACACACTCATGCACAACTGCTTCCACTCGTTTGAGGTGAGATAGCACACACACACACACACACACACACACTCTCACCTACACACTCATGCACAACTGCTTCCACCCGTTTGAGGTGAGATAACACACACACACACACACACACACACACACACACACACACACACACACACAGACACTGTCATGCACAACTGCTTCCACTCAATTGAGGTGAGCAATTCCCAAACAATGCATGCGCTTTCATTTTGGGCAGCTGTGGCCGTTTGAAGGGTGACCATGTTATTCATTTTTGTATTTATTGTGTTTGTCTGTGCTTTTAAACTGACCTGTGAAGTGGAAAACTGAATTCAACTTTTGTGAGCAATGGAGTGATGATGATGATTATTATTATTATTATTATTATTATTATTATTATTATTATTATTATTATTGCGAACTTTATAGACCCCAGTAGGTGGAAGCAGCTTAGTAGGCATTCATTACACCTGTAGAATACTCATAACACATGATGTTGGGATAACTGTCCTGCCATTGGTTCCTGTGATAACCACGAGTGGTTCCTCTGTCTGTGATTGGCTGGTGCAGATCGGGGACATGTCTCTGGCGGACACGGCCATCTTGTGTCTGACGGCTGTCGTGGAGCAGCTGTCCGCTGTGGGCACTCCGGAGCAGGAGTACAGGGAGATCGTCCAGCACAACATCCTGGACGCCATACGCAGAGGCCTGAGGAGCAAGATGGAGGTAACACGCGCGCACACACACACACACACACACAAACACACGCACACACACAGACACACACACACACACACACACACACACACACACACACACACACACACACACACACACAACATCCTAGATGCCATACACAGAGCACTAAGGAGCAAGACTGAAGAAACACACACACACACACACACACACACACACACACACACACACACACACACACACAAAACATCCTAGATGCCATACACAGAGCACTAAGGAGCAAGACTGAAGAAACACACACACACACACACACACACACACACACACACACACACACACACTGACTTACTCTGATATGTGGCCATGTTCCTCTGCAGAGTGTGAGGACCAACTACTCCACGTTTCTCACACACACACACACACACTCACACACACACACTCTCACTGACTTACTGTGATATGTCTGCATGTTCCTGTGCAGAGCGTGAGAAATGACTACACCACGGTTCTGGCCTGTCTGGTGCGGGTCTTCCCTGAGCGTCTGGAGTTCCGTGACCTGGTCCAGCTCACCGACTACAACGACCCCGAGTCCGACTTCTTCGAGCACATGAAACACATCCAGGTGAGGGGAGCTGCAGGAACTGTGTGTGTGTGTGTGTGTGTGTGTGTGTGTATAAAGCAGTGTGTCTTGTGTCCTTGTGCAGTTTCACAGGAGAGGGCGAGCTGTGTGTGTGTGTGTGTGTGTGTGTATGTGTATGTATGTATTTATTAAGAAGTGTGTAGTGTGTCCTTGTACAAGTTCACAGGAGAGGGTGAGCTGTGTGTGTGTGCGTGCGTGTGTGTGTGTGTGTGTGTGTGTGTGTTTGTGAGTGTGTCCTTGTGCAGGAGCGCAGGAAAGGGTGAGGTGTGTGAGGGTCCACAGGAGAGGGCAAGATCTGTGTGTGTATAAAATAGCGTGGGTATATTAAGCAATGTGTGTGTGTGTATGTACTGCATAGTGTGTGTTGTATTCTCCCAGAGGTGCACAGGAGAGGGCGAGCTGTGTGTGTATTAAGTAATGTGTGTGTGTGTATTAAATCGTGTGTGTATGTACTAAATAGTGTGTGTTGTGCTCTCCCATAGGTGCACAGGAGAGGGCGAGCCCTGAGGCGAATAGCCAAGCAGCTGACGGAGGGTACGGTGGTGATGTCATCACGCACCATGCAGAACTACATCATGCCCTACGCCATGACCGCTCTCTTCGATGACAAGATGAAGAGGGTGTGTGTGTGTGTGTGTGCGTGTGTGTGTGTGTGTGCGTGTGTGCGCGAACTGTAGAAACAACAGGGTTCCCACGGTCATGGAAATTCTGGAAAAGTCATGGAAATTGAAAATGTAATTTAACAGGCCTGGAAAAGTCATGGAATTTTGTAAATTGACTGAAAGTTTTGGAAAAGTCATGGAATTGTAGTGTCTCCCTAATGCAACTACAGCGTTCTGTTATCATTAAGCCTTTAGAGTTGAAAATAAATGCATTGTCAGAATTTTGAATGTTAAACATTTTAAATTTAGCCCTAAAAGTATGCTCAATACTACACACTTAAGGTGCCGTGAAGTCTTAGAAAAATCACTTTAGGTCATGAAAAAGTCATGGAAAAGTTTTAAAATGTTGTCAGTGAAAAAGAGTGGGAACCCTGAAGTAGTATCTCTTTAGTAAAGAGATATTAAAGACTGTTTAATGTTCATGAATGTGGGAAATTGGTTTTCTTTACTTTGGTACATACTGTAGAAAACACACAGAAGGCTGAGTATATGTGTACATTTCACTCAAACACATTATTGAGTGTTACTGGCTTGTCAGTCAGAACCATTTCATTACATTGCTTTACACTTAGCTCACGCTCTTATCCAGAGCGACTTACATTTATTTACAGGGTTTCAGTTACAGTCCCTGGAGCAGTGTGGGGATAGATGCCTTGCTCAAGGGCATTTCAGCCATGGGTAGGGCGGGATTCAAGCCTGCGACTCTCTGATCCGAAGACCAACTCCCTAACCACTAGACCACAGCTGCCCACTAATTTTTCAATGTCAAAATATTCAATTCAATTATTAATCAATTATTGGTCAAGTATACTCAGTCCGACACTTGTTAACTCTCTAGTGTACATTTGCCCAATACATTAACTCTTTATGTGTGTGTGTGTGTGTGTGTGTTTGCAGCATGAGAACATGAACTCTGCAGGTGTGGAGGTGGTGGGGGCAGTATGTAAGCGTCTCACCTGGTCTAAGTACCTGTACTACCTCAAACACTTCGTCCACGTCCTGCAGATGGGCCTGGCCGAACAGAAACTGGCAGTCAAGTATGTACTCGTGTGTGTGTGTGTGTGTGTGTGTGTGTGTGTGTGTGTCTGTGTGCAAAGGGGTGGAAATTAACTTTGCAAAATGTGAACAGGTACTGACAAATAAATGGTAACATTTACCAGCCGCTCAACAGTACATCATTATTACATGTCTGAAAATACACTTTTATATTTTACCAGCATTTGGCTGGTGGCTGGTGCCAATTTCCATCCCTTGTGTGTTACATTGTTATTTTATTCTGTGTGGTCAAGTCTTGGTCTAGCTGAAACATGCTTCTTTAAGACATACAATTATGGGAGATCTCTAGATCTGTCTGATGTAACTACATTTGAAGTCTCCTCTTTTTTTGTCAAGTCTTTAGAAATGTTCTACTTTGGTTCTGTGTTTGTGTTGTTCTCTAATGCTCCTCTCCTCTGGCAGTCTGCTGGTGACGGTTTTAGAAGCGTTCCACTTTGACCGGGAAACTTTGAGTAAGGAGATTGAAGCTGCCAAGGCCAGGAAGCAGGCAGGTGAGTACTGTGGGCATGTGTATGCATGCTTGTGTCAATGTAAATGTGTGTGTGTGTGTGTGTGTGTGTGTAAGTAACTGAAGTTATTGTTGCACGATGCTCTGTGCCCTGACACAGCTGCTGTGGAGGAAGAGGCAGATGAGGTGGCTGAGGAAGAGGACTCAGACGAGAGCGATGCCGAGGATGCTGCGGAGCCTGACTCTGCAGATGCTACCCAGACAGAAGATGCGGTCGCCATGGAGACCGAGGACTCAGCCACCACGAAGCCTGACAACCAGCAGAAGGAGGCGGGGCCCAAGAAGAGGCCGATGCCCACTGTCTGCACCGGCCTACCACGGAGCGTGCAGGACCTGGAGGCTCTGATTGGCAGCGTCCATCACACAGTCACCCAGAGCATCCTGCCCCGCCTACACAAGTGCCTCACTGCCAAGGTGAGACCTGGTGCACACTGATGATGTCACTAAGAACACACACACAGATATTGTACAGATCTATCACATTTTTAATGCTTAGTCAAGACAACTTTTATATAATAATAATCTTTACTTGTTTAGCACATTTCATACAAAGGATGTAGCTCAAAGTGCTTCAACAGCTTGGCAAAGGAACACAGGACAGAGATACACATGGCACGCTGTGTTACAGTCCAGTAGCGCCAGAGAAATCTGCCAGGGCGCTGTGGAGAGCTCCTCTAATGCCCACCTGGTTTGCAGGGGAGCTCAACTGCTTGGCTGGCAGAGGGAAAGTCTCTGAGTATTCGAGAAGCAGAGTCTCTGTTGAATATAATCACATAATCTAGGAACTGTTGGAAACGTGAACTTGTGGAGATAAACTGTTGGCAGTAGTGCATGTTCTGATGTGTGTGTGTGCGTGTGTGTGTGTGTGCGTGCGTGCGTGCGTGTGTGTGTGTGTTGCAGGTCCAGAGAGACAATGAGCATAAGGCTGTGAAGTCTAAGGAGGTGAAGGATGAGGAGGTGGCACGGGTTCCCATCGCCTTCGCTATGGTCCAACTCATGCAGTCACTCCCTCAAGATGTCATGGAGGCAAACCTGCCTGGGTCAGTGTGTGTGTGTGTATGTAGTATGTGCGTGTGTATCTATTTGTATGTCTGTGTTAAAAAAAATAAAAACTATAATACGCATAGAATGCATTAATAAACAGTTACAAGACATACATTTATAGACTGTACACAATGTTACTTTTATTCCTTTTGGCCACTTGGTCTATACATTTTAACCTTTGTGCCCAGCTTAGGTGTGTTTCAACCTGCAACCGGAGATGCTGACTAAGGTGTGTGTGTGTGTGTGTTTATTTTAACAGAGTGCTCCTGAAAGTGTGTTATCATCTGAAGAGCCGGTTCCAGGAGATCAGAGACGTTGCGAGAAACACACTCATCAAGATCATCCAGGCCCTGGGGTCTCGCTACCTGCACTACCTGCTCAAGGAGATGCACGGGGTACTAGTCAAAGGCTACCAGGTAAGTGTGTGTATGTGTGTGTGTGTGTGTGTGTGTGTGAGAGAGAGAGAGAGAGAGAGACACTGTGTATATTTTTCAGGGTGTTCTCACATCTTGCACACACATGATCTGTCAAAAAAATCAATTCTTAAACTCATTTTTTTTCTTAAAACATAAATTACCTTGGTTCACCTTCTGCACAAATGCATGCTGGGATATGTCGTTTTTTTTTTCACTCTGCTCTGCTCCCCTCAGGTCCATGTGCTGACCTTTACTGTGTACCACCTGCTGTTAGCCCTGAAGCCCTCACTGAATGGGGGAGACCTGGACCCCTGTCTGGGCCTGCTGGTGGAGGTATGGGACACTTGTGTCTGTCAACCTAGGGTTAGTTCTAGGGATGGCCAATAAGATTCTTCAAGCAAATGGTTTTGTCAGAGGCCTTTCAGAAATATTGCCAGTCTTGATTAGCTAGACATTCAGTATGGTTTTGGAGGACCTCAGTTTGCCAAAGGCTTTTTAGAAATATTGCTAGTCTTGATTAGGTAAACATTCAGCTGACCTGATTGGATAATTCTGGATGTTGTGGTGCCTCCTCAGATGTGCAATAACGAGCTGTTTGGGGAGGTGGCGGAGGAGAAGGACGTGAAGGGCATCGTGTCGAAGCTCATGGAGGCGCGACACAGCAAGAGCGCCGACTCCTACGAGTTCCTCGCCCAGTTCTCCAGCCAGCAAAGACTCACCCAGCTCATCCTTCCCCTTAAAGAGGTAAACACACATACTGTACTAAATACTATACTAACACTTAAGTTCCTAATGGAGTACCTGTATTAACAACTATAGTGCCTACTACTATACTATTAGTTCAGTTGTCCAGCCAAGAGACTGTCACCCAGCTTATCCTTACCCTCAAAGACTTAAACATGCATGCTGTACTAAGTACTATACTAACACTGTAGTCCCTACTATAGTACCTACTGAAACCTACTAGTACCTACTATACTGCTAGTTCAGAATTCCAGCCTAGGGCGAGTCATCCACCCCTTAAAGAGGTAAACGTGCCTAATATACTAACCACTACCGTATTAACACTATAGCAAAGATCTTAGATTCTACCCTCAACACTCTTTGACTATAGTACCTAGTGGTATACTTGCACTGTAGTACCAACTACTATACTACACTATAGTACCAACTACTCTCCAGCCAGGAGAGTCACCTAGCTTATTCTTACCATCAAAGACATAAACACACATAGAATACTAAATACTACTGTACTAATTTACTCCCCCTTAAAGAGGTTAATGTGTGTGGAATACTAGATAGTGCTGTAGTGTATCTATAGTACTAATACCTACATAGTACCTACTATACTACTAGTTTAGTATTCCAACCAGGCGAGTCACCCAGCTCATTCTCTCCCTCAGAGAGGTAAACACGCATACTATACTAAATACTACCATACTAACACCATAATACCTACTACTATACTACTAGTTTAGCTCTTCAACCATGAGATTGTCACCCTTCTCGTTGTCCTTGCAATTAGGTAAACATGCTTCGCCAATTGAACAGCATACTAACTGTTACTATGTTACTATTGTTACTACTACTGCTGCTGCTATTGTTACATACTATTCTATTAAAAATACTATAGTTATATAGTATCGTTACTACTTAAATAGTAAAGATTAAGTCTAAAAAAAGATTTTATACTGGTATTTTTATAGTACTACTAAAAGCAACATTGTCTCAGGTGTCCTCTCTCTCTCTCTCTCCGTAGATCCTGGAGAAGACCATGAGTCTAAAAGTGTCTCGGCGAGTGCACATGGTGCTGAGAAGAGTGGTCGCCGGGTTACTGCAGAACCAGGTCATGACCCCACAGGCCATCCTCATGATAAGCCACGGCCTGGTGAACGAGAGTCTGCCCCTCATCACTCAGAAGAATAAGTAAGACACACACACACACACACACACACACACACACACAGTAGTCAGTGTCTTTGTCTAAGAGCTGGTTCGATTCTTAAAGTGAAGGTCTTTTAGAAATGCACACTCACACACACACACACACACACAGCCACTCAACAAGTGTGAGCAACATACACATACAAATATTAAGCACAGCACCCACACACACCTCATACCAAACACCTCATTAGACTGTTAAATTTTCAGCTACTCTTTTAACCACTGTTAGCTTTTCCCAGTGGTACAGCATACACAAAGTTTAAATCTAGCCCCTCCCTGCTGCTTATGTCATAGGCAGAAGCCCCTCCCTCCCCCTGACCCCCGCTTGGCCCCTCCCAGCTGCCTGCTGTTGCCCCCGACACCCAAGAGAGGCTTCCAGAAGGCAGCGATGAGCAGCAAGACCAACACACACATCCTGGTCGAAACTGGACTCAGCGTAAGAACACACACACGCATATACATGCACACACACACACACACACACACACAGACACACACACACATCCTGGTCGAGCACAAACTCAGCATAAGAACATACAGGCGTGGCCTAGTGGTTAAGGTGCAGGTTCGAATCCCAGGTCGCCAGCAGTGCCACTGAGGTTCAGACAGGGCTTAGTGTAATAACACACACATACACACACACACCCTGGTCGAGACAGGATAATAACACACACACCCTCCCTGGTCGAGACAGGATTTAGTGTAATAACACACACACACACACACACACACCTTGGTCAAGTTGAGCTTGTAGGACTAGATGTTACAATCCCTTGGATAATCGGAACTTGGCATTGAGTGGGGGAAACTTGTAAACATTGTACAGAAACACTACAGAAACAGAGACACTTTAGAAACCCTAACACATTGTAACACATTGGGCATAGACCTGTCCATAGTCACTGCCGTGTCCATTAATAGGTCATGACCAGATATCTCTTGGACTGAGTGGGGGGGGGGGGGGGGGGACAAAAGCTTCATTGAGGTCTTCAGGTGGGCACCCTCCTTCACCGGTGTTTCGTTGATAGGCCCACGACACCTCCAGAGGGCTCAACGGCGACACCTGGCATCCCAGGTGTGCCCCTCTCTGCTTTTATTCCTCCCCTCTCACTTTGCAGTCCAGTTGGGGTCCTTTCTGTTGATCCAAAGCCAGCTGCTGCTTCGCTCGGCAGCCTCCGACAGCGACTTGACGGCTTTGCAGAACGCCTGTCCTTGAACTCCCATCCCTTTGAGTAATTTGGTTGTGGACGTGGCAACAAATCCTCTACACCCGACCTCAACCGGAAGCACCTGGGCACGCCAGCCACGCTGTTCTGCCTCTGCTGCTATATCCGCATACTTCAGTTGTTTGCGCTCAAATGCCTCACCGACTGCAGCTTCCCATGGTACAGTTAGTTCCACAATAAGCACAGACTTTTGGGAGGTTGACCACAAGACCAGGTCAGGCCTGAGGTTAGTTGTCATGATCTCTGGTGGGAATACAAGTTTCTTGTCTAGATCAACCAGCATCCTCCAGTCTCGGGCAACGTCTAGGATGGATGTTTCGGGTCTTGCAGGTTGCTTTGCTGGGAGCTGTCCTGCTCTTACGAACTGGGTGATGTTTGGATGTCTGCGCATTGGTGGAGGGAGGGCATTGGTGGTAGTTCTCCTTCCTTCCAGGGTGATTGCCAGTTGTCGTAGGACCTGGTTATGTCTCCAGGTGTAGCGTCCTTGGGACAAACTGGTTTTGCAGCCGGTGAGGATGTGCCTTAGTGTTGCAGGAGTTTGGCAGAGTGCACACAGGTCAAAACTGGACTCAGTGTAGCATCTTACCTCACACATTACACAGCTCCCACATCCAGGTTGACACTGATGAAACTCTATATCTCTGTGCTTGAGTGAGTATGTGTGTATTGTTGAGTAAATAGCATCTTGTGTGTGTGTGTGTGTGTGTGTATATATATGTGTGTGTAGCTGCTGCACCTGAGCATGAAGTGCTCGAAGGTGAACTCCTCAGTGTCGGATGTGAAGGAGATGCTGGACCCCTTTGTGGCTCTGCTACTAGACTGCCTTAGCTCCAAACATGTCAAGGTATGTGTGTGTGTGTGTGTGTGTGTGTGTGTCTGTGTGTCTTAATCTCTGTATGTCTGTGTGTCACCGTTTTGTGTTTGTGTATGTATGTGAGTGTCTGTGTGTGCCTGCCCGCCTGTGCCTGTGTGTGTGTCTGTGTGTGTGTGTGTGTGTGTGTGTGTGTGTGTCTGTGTGTCTTTATCTCTGTATGTCTGTGTGTGTGTGTCTGTGTGTGCCTGCCCGCCTGTGCCTGTGTGTGTGTCAAATGGAAAAATAGTAAGAGGTAGAACACATATTTTGTGTGTGTATATGTGTGTGTGTGTGTGTGTGTGTGTGTGTGTGTATATGTATGTGTGTGTGTGTGCATTGGTCATACATTTCTCTGGTTTGTGTTGAATTGGACTTTGCATTTATGTATATAACTGTATATAACTGTGTGTATGTACTGTGTAAGAAGACATCTAGAGCACATATTTTATTTAGACTAGATTATTTGATCCCAACTGTGTTTGCGTATGATATTACACATAACGGCTGAGTCGTGCAGTCTATTTCCTTGTGTGTGCCCTCAATGGTTGTGTGTGCTCTGGCGCCCTCTGCAGGTGATCACAGAGGCGCTGCAGGCTTTTATCTGGGTGCTGAAGTTCCCGCTGCCTGCCGTGGAGGAGGGGGCGCCCCAGCTGACCCGCCAGCTCTTCCTGCTGCTCAAGGACTACGCCAGCGCCGGCGCCGCCGGGGGGGAGAACTTCCACCTGGTGCAGAACTGCTTTAAGGTGGGCACGGTGGTGGAACACTTACACAACCCTAAGAGAACCATTAAAGAACACACACACAACTACAGCCACATGTTAGAGAGAACACATAGAACTGGTGCAGAACTGCTTCAAGGTGGGCAGTGTGCTAGAATACATGGGAACCATTACAAAACTATTAAAGAACACACACTGAACCACAATGACATGTTGGAAGAACACACACCTGGTGGAAAAATGCTTCAAAGTGAGCATTGTGGTAGAGCACACGAGAAACCCTAAGAGAACCATTAAAGAACACACACAGAACCACAATGAGACCTGGTGCAGAACTGCTTAAAGGTAGGCAGCACAACAGAACACATGCACAACCATGAGAGACATGTCTTAGAACACACTAAACATGAGCTGTCCTGGTAGCAAGAGGTCAAAGAACACACACTGAACCACAGACATATGCTAGATATTCTAAAGAACGTTTGCAGAACTGCCACAGAACCTACATGATCCTCCTTAGAAACTGGGTGGGGATCACTCTGGCCCTGTCATTCTGTTCTCTCGCATTGGATAATTGTTCCTCTGTCACACTCACACACAGACACACACACCACCACCTGATAACTGAGCTTTCCTGGTAGCCGATGATGGCACCAGTTTTATCCGTATCAGTGTGAAAACACCATCCCCAAGCCACCAGCCACTGATATTCTAATGGTTTAGTCTATCCTGCAGTTTTTGTGTTGTCACTGTCCAGAGGTCGCCCTGACCTTCAGTCATGATACCAGAGGGAACCTTATCACTCTTGATGTTCCACTGAAAACCGAACTGTTCCTAGCAGAAGAGCCTGTCAAATATAGTCAGCATGGTGTGTGTCAAATAAGATTTAAGACAAAGACATGGTTATTTTTTTAGGGTGCCAAATGTAACCACAGAGAAAGGCATGGTTAGCTTATATGGTAAGGGGGGGTAAACATGAAAGCTTTCCATGGACCAGCCACCGAGATGGGGGCAGTGAATTGAAAACCATAGGGTTTTTTGGGGGGGAGGGGGGCCCAATAATTGGATCTTTTCAGGGGCCCAGCCACCTCTCTGGGCAGGCATACGCAAGTGATATCGAGATGAGGCTGTTTTTCTGTAGATTTTTCACCAAACTGCCTTCTTATTAATCCTGTCAGGCCATCACCATTCTGGTCAGAAGCGTCACCAAACACGAGATCACAGACACGCAGCTGCAAGTGCTGCTGGGATACGCGGAGGAGGACATCTATGACCACACCCGCCAGGCCACCGCCTTCGGCCTGCTGAAGGTAAAAGGATCGTTCAGACACACACACACATACTTAATATTGCTCAACAACATGACCAACACACACGTACACTTTACAGTTACACAAACCAGACACACACACGTACACTCCACAAACATCAACGGTACTCTGCCCTAGCAGTGACCTCAAAGGGTCGTCTGAACACATCCCTTATGAGGGTCATTTGAACATTTTGGTAAGAAATTCAAACATGTTATTTCCTGTAGGCCATCTTGTCCAGGAAGCTGGTGTTTATTTAAGCACATGTCATTTTCTGTACACCATCTTGTCGAGGAAGCTGGTGTTTATTTAAGCATATGTCATTTCCTGTAGGCCATCTTGTCCAGGAAGCTGGTGGTGCCGGAGATGGAGGAGGTGATGAAGAAGGTGGCCAAGCTGTCCGTTACTGGACCCAGCGACCAGGTCCGCGTACCCTGCAGACAGGTGTGTTACACACACACACACACACACACACACACACACACACACACACACACACACACACACACACACACACACACACACAAGCTGGCCGTTACTGGACCCAGCGACCAGGTCCGCGTACCCTGCAGACAGGTGTGTTACACACACACACCCATACACACACAGCATACACACACACACACACACACACACACACACACAAGTTGGCCAGGTCCACATAACCTGCAGACAGGTGTGTTTGGGAGCCCCTGTGATTGCATATGAACACATGCACACACACAAAGTCTGACAAGTTCTTTCTCCCTATGTCTCTCTCTAACACGCACATTTTCTCTCTCACACACTTACACAAACATGTCCTCACACTGTCAGTGTGTCAGTGTCACAGCGTATGTGTTTGTTTGTGTATGCCCTTGTGATCTACCAGATCTACCTGAAGTACCTGATGGACTATCCTCTAGGAAAGAAGCTGAAGAAGCATCTGGACTTCATCGTAGCTCAGCTCAGGTGGGCACTGCAGGGGTGATGGTCATTTTGTCCATTAGCATCTTTTTTTCTTTTCACAACACACTTCTGCCATTACATAACGCTAACCACGCCCCACCGAAGTTTAATTGGTTACACACTAATGTACACCTGTAAAGCATGTTGTTAGCATGGTGTGCTTTGGCTACTGGATGTGATAAATGTTTTTAAGACAGAGTGTCGGAGGATTCCACAGTTTCTCTTTTTTGGCACTTCGTTGGTCAGAGTTACATTTAGCTCAACTTTAACGTGAAGAAATTGGAAATCTTGGGGTGTGGTTGGTGTTACATCATGGCAGAAGTACGTTGTCCAGTAAGTATTGCTAAGCTAGTTGTGTCATACTGGCAGATATTGCAAACACAGGGCAGATAAGCTCATGTAGCCTTTTATCTAACTCAGACTTAGACAACAGATAAGCTAATTTCCCTAAAAAGGTGGTGTGGTTGTTGAGACTGTTATTCTGAATAAAACCTAACTGTGTTTAAACTGAAGATACTAAAACACTGCTTTGTGTTCATTACGGAATGTTGTATGTGATGTGCTTCTTTCTAATTGGCTTTGACAGCTATGAGTACGACACTGGAAGACAGTCGGCCCTGGAGATGATGGCGTATATATTCCAGAACTTTCCACAGGTAACTACTCACGATGCATCCCTCCCTCATCTCATTAACACCCCAGGTGTAACTGTGTAATCGAAGGCCCTTTGTTTCTCTCATACACAAACCTGTATCGAAGGATTCAGAGGTGTTTTATTAGCCTGATAACCCTGTCGTCATCCTGTTAGACCCACCCACCGACTGTCTACAAGGATAGACCGATGTGACTTGTCAGAGCAGATTTGGGAGAAAAACTATTGAGCTTCAACAGGTCCTTGCTGGACCCAGGATGGAAATTTCAGTTGCTACCACTAGGGGATGTCTAGATTTTAGGCTACAGTTTTATAACAACTAAAACAACTCTTTAGGCTCTTTCCAGCTTCGTGTAAGTTCAGTTACCGAGGCCAAGTCTCCGAACGAAATCTTTATAAGATCCCTATCACTCCCATCCTCTGTGCGATTCTACACGCACGGTACTTCAGAACTGTGTCATCCTGTGTGTGTGTGTGTGTGTGTGTGTGTGTGTGTGTGTGTGTGTGTGTGTGTGTGTGTGTTCTCTACAGAACTTGCTGCTGCAGCACTGTGGTCTGTTCTTTGTGCCGTTATCTCTGGCACTGGTCAACGACGACTCCCCACGCTGCAAGAAAATGGCCGCCCTGGCCACCAAGAGTCTTCTCACCCAGCTGGACGCCGACCACCAGAACAACATGTACGCCCTCGTCAACAGCTGGATGACAGGCGACAAAGTGAGTGTGTGTACCTGTGTGTGTGTGTGTGGACTACCAGAACAACATATACTGCTTCATCAACAGCTGATTGACGGGACAAAGGGATGTAGCTGTGTGTGTGTGTGTGTGTGTGTGTGTGTGTGTGTGTGTGTGTGTGGCACCAGAACAACAAGTACTCCCTGGATAATAGGGGACAAGGTGAAGTAGCAGACATAACTGTGTGTGTGTGCTGTTTTGTTAATGAATGTGTTCTCATTTTTGTTTGTGTGTCTGTGTGTGTAGATGTCGCTGAGGCGTTTGGGTGTGCAGGTGTGCGGTCTGTTTGTGGAGGTTGAAGGGGAACGCTTCACCAAGAGAATGGACGCCCTGCTGCCTCTCATAGAGAGAGAGATACACACGGACAACTATGAAGATGTGAGTTGATGTGAAGTGTTATGTGTGTTTCTGCATCTGTGTGTGTGTGTGTGTGTGTGTGTGTGTGTGTACGAGTGCTTATTTAGAAGTGTTTGAGCACTGGCTTGTAGGCCACCTCTTTCTGAGAAATTGGCAAATGATGGAGACAAACTTTAAAGACGATGAGTCAAAGCACTGTGTGTGTCTGTGTTTTCTGTGAAGATAACGACTGTTTACTTTAAGGACAGCAAGCATGTGTGTTATTTTTTTGTGTACTATTTAGTGGCTGTCTACATTTGAGATGCTTTTTGTGTATTAAACTGTGTGTGTGTGTGTGTGTGTGTGTGTGTGTGTGTGTGTGTGTGTGTGTGTGTGTGTGTGTGTGTTGTGGCAGATTGAAGAGGAGGAGGATGAAAAGGCAGCTGATAGGCTGCTGTTCTGCTATCTCACCCTCATCACCAAACTCATCAAAGACTGTGGCTTTCTGCAGCTCACCAAGCCCAGGGATACTCTCACCAACATCTGGGGTAACACACACACACACACACACACACACACACACACACACACACACACACACACACACACACACACACACACACACACACACACCTGGACACACACACACACACACACATACTTACAAGATGCTGCTTGGGTAACACACCCACACACATACACACGCACACGTTGATGTTGTTTGTCCTGCTGAGTGTCGTATCTCCTGAGTGATGTTGTAAGTGATGCGTCCTTACGATATTGTGTCTTGAGTGACATTGTATGTGTTGTGTGTCCTGATTAATGTTGTGTGTTGTGTGCCCTGAGTGACATTGTGTGTCCTGAGTGACATTGTGTGTTGTGTGTCCTGAGTGACGTTATGTGTGTTGGGTGACATTGTGTGTTGTGTGTCCTGAGTGACATTGTGTGTTGTGTGTCCTGAGTGACATTGTGTGTTGTGTGTCCTAAATGACATTGTGTGTTCTAAGTGACGTGTGTCCTGAGTGACACTGTGTGTCCTGAGTGATGTTGCGTATTGTGTGTCCTGGCTGAGTGACGTTGTGTGTCCCCTCAGGTCACGTGGAGTGTCACCTGCGGCACCCTCACTCGTGGGTGTGGCTGACGGCGGCGCAGGTGTGTGGCCAGCTGTTTGCCGGCCAGAGGCCCGAGGAGCTGCTGCTGCTCTGGAGCAGCACACAGGACAGCAGCACACACAGCACACAGGCCACGCCTGTGGCCACCGCCTTCCTCTGCAGCAACCTGGACAAGAAGGTAAGTGTGTGTGTGTGTGCATGTGCGTGTGTGTGCATGTGCGTGTGTTTGCATGTGTGTGTGTGTGCTTGTGTGTGTGTGCTTGTGTGTGTGTGTGTGTCTGTGTGTGTGTGTGTGTGTGTGTGCGTGCTGTACTTCTGGCCACCGCCTTCCTCTGCAGCAACCTGGACAAGAAGGTAAGTGTGTGTGTGCGCTTGTGTGCTTGTGTGTGTGTGTGTGTGTGTGCTGTACTTCTGGCCACCTCCTTCCTCTTCAGCAACCTGGACAAGAAGGTGTGTGTGTGTGGGGGTGTGTGTACTGTACTGTACCGTAGCCACTGCCGTCCTCTGCAGCAACCTGGAAAAGAAACTGTGTCTTTGTGTGTGTGTGTGTGTGCTTGTGTGTGTGTGTGTGTGTGTGTACTCTACTTGTGTCCACTACATCACAGCAGCTTGGAGAAGACAATGTATGTGTGTGCGTGAGTGCATGTGTGTGTGTATACATCTTCATGGGTCTATTGTTTGTCTTCAGCTGCAGGGTGTGTGTGTGTGTGTGAGTGAGTGTGAAAGAGTGTGTGTGTACATGTGTGTCTGTGTCTGTGTTTGTGTGTTTGTGTAGCTCTTCACAGACCTGTCATTTTTTTCTGTCCAGATGCGGGAGTTGGTTCTGTCCTTTAGCCACCAACTGCAGTCGAAGTTTCTGGACCCAACCACAGGCGACCAGGTGAGGGAGGGGCATCTCTTACATCACTTCCTGTTTTCTGCCACATCCGTCAGTGGGGCAGGTTACCTCACCGTGTCCTCTCCTCGTCCACAGGTGGTGAAGAACCTGATCTTTGTTGCCAAGGTGATTTACCTGATCTCCCCCGAGTCTGACGCCATGGAAACCAAGAAGACTGAAGAGAATGGAGAAACTCCAATGGAAGAAGGGAAAGAAGAGGAGGAAAATGGGGGAGAAGAGGAGGAGGAGGAGGAGCAAGAGGAGGAGGGGGTGGAAGGGAAAGAGGCCAATCAGGAAGAGGAAGAGGCAGAGGAAGGAGAGGAGGAAGAGGAGGATGACAATCGTCCTCCCTCGCTACTCTGGGTGATGAAGAAGCTGTGTGTGTTGGCCAAGAGAGAGGCTGCATACACACCTAAAGTCCCTCTAAAGGTGGGATACACAGGCGCGCACACACACACACACACACACACACGCTTTCTCCTAACACTGTAGTGAGGCTGCATACACATCTAAAGTCCCTCTAAAGGTGACACACACTCACACACACACACACACACACACCCCTTCTCACACGCACTGTAGAGAGGCAGCATACACACATAACCCCCCTCTAAAGGTAACTCACACACACACACACACACCTTCTCTCACACACTGTAGAGAGGCAGCATACACACCTAAAGCCCCTCTAAAGGTGGGATCAACACACACACACACACACACAGGAAGGGTGTGGGTGCATGTATGTACAAAAAAAAAACGTTATGTACTCAGTGTTTCCCCTAGAAAATGTCTGAAGGTGCGGTGGCAAGACCTGCGCTCAGACATACGACGTACGATGTATCGACCCTAGTATGAGGATACGGGAGCATTCTGAGAGGTTTTTTTTTTTTGACACAACACTCTAAAATGGTGACCCTTTGTAAGGGAATAAATGAATAAACCTAGTCTTGAAAGAAGAACCATAACCTTTAGAAAACAGCCAGGAAGACTAAATCCCCCTCCCCCTTCACCAATGCCAGAGCGACCTCTTACCCCCACCCCCCTAAACATAAATCTCACAACACATGATTACTACAAGTACACATTTATTGGAAATCAGTGGCAAAGTTTGCAGGCTTGCTCAGAGCACTTAATTTTCCTGGGTTTTTAAAAAAACTATTTTAAGGCTCATGGGGGAACTCGCTGACAGGAGGTCCGTGGCCCTATGTTTGCCCTTCTTTTGGCTGCTCTCCTCTCTGTCTACCCTCTCTTCACATTCTCTTTGTTCCAGCCTATTTTGCTCCCCTGCTTGATTACTGCTACTCTAATAAAACATTCATATTTTCAAAACATTTACGTGCACATTTTGAAATTAACGTGGTTTTGACCATTTCTGATCTGATATGGCATTTGGCAGATGAGCAAACACTGACGTTTGGGGAGAGGACTGTGTTTAATCATACATACTCGAATTGGGGATGGACATCACATATTCTCTATGTCCAAATTTACTGTCATCACTGTAATGGAGTGTAAATAAATAGCCAATTTAATTCACCTGCAACAACATTTGAACAGCGCGCACCGGAGCCTTGTAAAATGACGGTGGCGGTTCATCTCAATTCCAGCTGTCGACTCGGTTAGACTCGGACAAGAAGGAGCTTGAACATCTCATAGTAAAACTGAGGTGGGCTAGTTAATACAAACGTCATGGCTTTGATAGTAAAACACTAGGAAGAGGGTCTGAAGTTTCCACAGGCTATCAATATGAATAGCCAACTTTAATATTAATTATTAAGCAATGCCCATCCTTAGCTCGAATGACTTAAATTTTGCACGAACGAATCGAGTTTCTTCATCTCTCTCCTTTCTTTTTTGGGCGAAATACTTAAGCAAGCTCATCGGCAATCGAAAGATATCGTTGACGTTAGATCTCTCTCTATCAGTCAGCTCAAATGAAAACTAGCGCTCTGGTGATGAGCTGTAAAAATCGTCCTTAGATTTATAATCTATCTAAGAGAGCTATATGGATGTGGATATGCCTATGTAACGAAGGTTTACTAATGTTCTACGCCGAGCTCTGCTAGCTGGCATCCGATTTATCCCCTCAGTGTGTGAGCGCGTGATCTACCACTGAAGACCGGGAGGCCAAACAAAACGTCTTGTCTAACATAACCTAAACGTTGCCTACTAACAGTTTTACATAAAGTTTTACATAAAGTAGCCTACTTATGTGACAAAACGAAACATAATCACTGGAAATATAAGGTAACACAACATCTTCAACACCTTTCCTAATTTGGCATCTTAAGTGACAGCTCTGTAGTAGCGATTTATTTTACTTCAGTTTGGCTTGGCTATGCTGCTTCAGGCAGAACGTTGTCCAATCAGAGCTCACGGCGACCCGTGGAAACCAATCAAGTAACTGCTAAATCGGCCGGTGGAACTCCGCTTCGGCCCAAACGCAAAGACTGGGCAAGCAACGTAAAATTGGTAGTGGAATACAAAAAAAAGGTAGTGGGAATTCCTGAAGGTGCGGCGGCCCGCCGCAGTCATTTGTACATAGCGGAAACACTGGTACTGTTGAAACTGTTTACACACACACACCTAACGTGGTCTTTGTTTCCCATTCTCAGCGCACGTGTGTTTTTAAGTTTCTGGGAGCTATGGCAGTGGACTTGGGGAAAGATCGCCTGGCCCCCTACCTGACCACCATCATTGCCCCACTGCACAGGGAACTAGACAGCACCTACGCAGACCAGGGTAAGACGCAACACACACACACACACAGTATCAGCTAGAATGAGACTAATGTAGAACCCAACCTGACGAAGAACCTTGGCTTGCTACTCCACTCTAAAGACTGTTCCATCAGGTTCTGATGACTGCTGTTCTGTGTTTCCTTCTGCAGGCCCCGCCTTAAAGAACCTGTGGTTGTGGGGGTTTGGTTAGGTTAGGTTATAATCTCTCCTGTTCCGTGTGTTCCTCTTGTAGACCCCACTCTGAAGAACCTGGCCCAGGAGCTAATTGATCTGCTGAAGAAGCTGGTGGGACTGGAGCGCTTCTCTCTGGCCTTTGCTGCCGTGCAGAAAGAAGCCAGCAAGAGGAGAGCGTCCCGCAAGAGACACAGGGCCATGCAGGTGAGAGCTTATAACGTCTTTATTACAACACTTACAAGATGCAAGAGACACACAGGGCCATGCAAGTGAGAGCTTGTAACATTTTTATTACAACACTTATGAGATGTAAGAAACAGAGAGCCATGCAGGAAATATCAGTTATAACATCTTTGTTACAAGCCATACAACACCGAAGAGACATAGGGCCATGCAGGTGAGAACAGTTTTAACACCTTTAATACAACACGTACAACATGCAAGAGACACATGGTCGTACAGTTGGGAGATTTTATAACATATTTATTATAACACTTAATTGCTGTCCCCTGCATGGCCCAGTGTCTCTTGCATGTTATAACAACCCTACCCTGCCCCATACTAGTGACAGAGCCATGTGAGTAAGAATTGGTATAAGACAGCAGGCCATGCAAACAAGAATTGGTATAACACCTTTATTACAGTCCCTATGACATGGGAGAGACGGCGGGCCATGCAAACTGGTATAACACTTTTATTACAATACTTACAACAGACAGTAGTAGTAGAGCCATGCAGGTTTGCCAGTTGAGCCCTTTTGGGATGATTCACCAGATGTCCTTGTCAATAAGTAACACAAACTGGCTCTGTTCTGGTTCTGTTTGACCCGCAGGCCGTGTCCAACCCGGACATCGCTGCCAGGAGAAAGATCAAGAAGCACCAGAAGATGGAGGTGAGGAAGAGGAAGGCGGACTTTGGTAGAAAGGGGCCCAAGACGAAGAAGCTGAAGCTGAGAGGGAAGTCTGCGCGGGACTTGGCCATTTTACAGTGATCCTCCATTTTCCAGGAACCAGCCAGCTGGCTGTGTTGTCATCACACAGACCTCCATTTTACAGCGACCCCCTCATTTTTCAAGTCTGTGAGGAAATTTGCCGTTACAGACTCACAGGAACCAGTCAGCTGGCTCTGGTGCCGTCACCCAGAAGACCTCCGAAACTAAGCCGTTACCACCGAGTGGTGAACAACAGACTGTGGACTGATGACTCTACTAAGATCCACTTTGGAATGGAGCAGGGCAACCAGCTCCCTCAAAGTGTGGTGTCTGGGCCTAGTATCTCCTTACAGTGGTCTGTGGGCCATGGCACTAGGGTGATTTTCCAGTCTGGGTGTGAGAGTTTATAAAGGTCAAACATTCAAGGATCAAGGTTTAATCTATTAAGATTGGCATTGTGCGTTGATCAATGGTAGTAGCTGCTTGGTAAAGACACCACCCACAGTCTTATTGTTGTATTCCCTAAACATCATCTACTATTTGAGAGTAAAGACTGTGCCTTGTGACAGATCTCTGGTGACCAACTGTCAGCCAATAGGCTGAAAAGAACTCCACAGTTAAGAGAGACATTAACCCTTTTTAAATCTGATTATGAATTATCTGGGTACAAGAGGCCTTGGGTTTGTAATCAAAGTGGTGATATCTACCATAATGCCATAATATGGATTATGATAATAATGTACGTGTTTGTAGGAGTGGGTGTGTAATCGAATGCATAGCCACAGTTGTTTTTAATACACAAAAAAATGATTGGTAATCTGAATGTTGTCCTGTCTGTATCTGCCCCTGCAGAGAATGCACTTATTTATTCCCTTAATATAACAAGGAAGGTCACATTCAGATACAATATCTCTTCAGCCAAGGAGTCTGCTAATGTCTGCTTCTCTCTGAAGGTCACACAGCAATCACATCCTTGTGTGTGAGACACAGCACAGTGCAAACAAACATGTACATCATTGTTTTATTACAGCAACAGCACAGCCTGTAGAGTCCAAGGTGAAGCAGAAGCAACACCGGTGCATTCTCCTATAAATAGGCCATTACAAATCCATCGCATACAAACGACAATTACTCTTAAATAGATAAGTACTAAAATACCAAAAAGTTAGCTATCAAGGCAGCAACATCCATGTCTATAGGAGTCATAAGCAGATAAGGAGAAATAAACAAACAAAAACAAGCCAAACAAAGATCATTTAAACAATAATCAATAAAACCCAAAAATCAGTTTAGTTACAAAAGATGTAGTGGAATCAGAATGGAGAGGTTTGGATTGTTATTGATCAGAGAAAGGGTTTGGATTATTGATCAGATATCAACATAAAAGAAACAAAATCTGCAATGCAAGAACAAAAGAAAGAGTAACAACTACAGCTGCAGTGAGGTTCACAGCGAGTCCATCATTTGGGGTGGTCAGCGTCTCGCAGGTCCAGCTGACCAGAGTGCAGTCTCCTTCGGTCTCCCACAGCACTGCGCTCAAACGCCTAACTCTGAGATGCTGATCTCAGAGCAGCCGACAGAGGGGAGGGCAACACACTGGATTTATTCATCTCCCAACACACACACACACACACACACCTGTGTTTGTGTGTGTGTGGGGGGAGGAGGGCTGCCAAAAGAGAAGGAGCAAAGGAAGGAGCGGCCTTCACAGAATGAGGCAATATCGCAGTCACTGGTCCGAAGGGCAGCCAATCAGAAGTCTTTCTGCTGGAGGTCAAAGGTCAGGAGTATTTACAGGTGGTAAGAGTTGATAAGGATGGGATGTGTGCTTACTGCCGGCTCTTCAATGCCTCCACTAGCCTGCAGAGAGAGAGAAAGATTGTGTGTGTGGGGGCGAGAGAGAGACAGGGAGAGCAGAGTCCATACTCAAATTACAGCACAATGTTTACACACCAGCTACATCCGTCTCAGTCAGTGACTAACCACACATCTTGGGAATATATCATCAGTACACATCTTAAAGTGATACATCAGTACACATCTAAGGGATATATTTTACAAACAAAAAAAATGAGCAATTGTGATACAGTCGTATGGTAAAGATTTTCAATCACCTAAGGTGTGAATCAGCATGTCTATATGAGCATAAGCATTTTTGAAATTTTTTTGTCTGAGGTGGCTGTGTTGGCCTCTGTACTTAACCGAGAGTCTTCTGAACAGGTCAAACCAGTTTGAACCAGATCTACTAGACAGGTAGGCAATCAGTTTAATGACAACTCTATATGTACACTGTTAGCAGCTGTCCCCTGCTAGCCAACTGTAGATATCTAAAAAAGGAGTCTCACCATTCCATGGCCTCGTCCAGGCCTGTGCCTTTGGTGGCAGAAGTTTTGAAAATCTGCCATTTCCTGTCTTTGAGGGCTGGGAGGCCGAGGGCGTTGGCTACCTCGGTGGGCGTCATGGCCTGCTCCATGTCCTGCTTATTGGCAAACACCACCAGGATGGCCTTCTTCAGCTCCTCCTCCTGTCAAAAAACAGCCAATCACATGCAGCCGATTCAGGGCCACCCCACTCCACCAAAAGAGTATTACAACAGCCTCATTGATGCAACACTGGTTGGTTTGGTTGGTTAATTGATTGACTGCTGGAACACCCAACTACTAATTGATACTACAATACAATACAATTACTGTCCCATGATGAATACTACTGCAACTCCAAACAACCAGAAGTTGCGTTCAAGTTTGCAAACACTAGCGAATGTTTGCAATTGCAAACATGTTTTCTCATTTTACTTGGTTGGAGCAGATAAAGCAATCACATTTAAATGTGGTTTTTATTTGCGTGTGCCCACACAAACTATATTTTCTTTGCAAATGTTAAGACAGCAGATGTGATCTCAGTGTGTAGGATGGTGTTTCATAAGCCATGGCACACATGCACAAATGAGTACAGTGCACCAACAGAAACAAACTGGTATACTGATACCCAGAGCTGGGCACAGCAGAACACACTCTCCATTAGTCGGACAAAGCTTGAGGGGAGTATGTTGCACACTTGCTCACCTTTCATGGGGGTCCATAGAAACAAACCAAGCCTCTGTTCCTCACATGGGAACCCCATTTAGAGTCAGGCCTGCTTGTGTTCATTTACCAATTTCTCTTCGTAGGACTGTGCGATTTATCAATCTCACATCGAGATAGTAATAAAACTGATCACATGACGGATCCCCAAAGCAGATGTCATTTTGGACAAAAAAAAAAAAAAAGGTTTCACAATGTCAGTTGTATGCCAATGGTTTGGTTAATAATAAAGCCTGTATGTAAGATATCTTGATGCCTTGAAAGACAGGTTTCAATCCAGATGCTTTCTAATTGTCAAGAAATTGTGATAATCAATATGGGGTGATATGGGAAAATATATTGTGATCATTTTTTTGCCATATCGCCCAGCCCTGCCTCTGTCCTTACTTACACTGCTCTTTCTCTTCACTGTAAAGCACCTGGGGTGCCTTAAAACACTGAATTTGGCTGACAGAGGGTCCATGGAGGTGACACATACTTGGGCTGCGTTCGCTCATTCACTATGTAGTTCACTCCATCGGGTGTAAGTTACACTGTTCCATTTGTCCCCCACATAGGGCACTGTACAGTGAACATTTTGGATTCTGTGTCGTACTCATCTCATGTGATGCTATGGAGACGACCCCCATACAGTCTACTCCATACTGTGCTACATTGACACACTCTTACATCTCACTACAGAAGAGCTGTGGAGTGAGAACAAGCAGCAGCTTAACCACATATGGCCTGAGGGGTCACAGGGACTCTGGTTTGAGTCCAAGCAGCCTGTGGTCATGTCCCAACCCCACTTCCTGTCTAACTCTCCTGCCGTCATTTCATTTTATGCCACTTATGGACTTTTTATCTTTTGATCAGGTAGGACAGTATTCCTTCAAAGGGCAAGAAGTCCATGAATTAAAGCTTAAATATAGACATATAGACATATTTATGTTGAGGAACTATCTGGACCTTTTAAGATGGTACTAGCAAATTAAAACATGCCATTGTCTGAATTCTTCCTCACCCTTTATCAGTTTAGCAACTATTGCAATATACTGACCCACAGTGTGTGAGGTGTTTATCACATGCATTACAATAAGGTCTTTTTTTTTACAATTCAAGTCAAGAACTCTGAAGTGTCCCCACATGATATCTGCAACGATATCGCAGGTATCCCATGGACTAATCTAGCTGGGCAAATCTGCAGACTGCATGCACACCTACACTAGCCCAATCCCATAAGGCAAGCTGTCTTGAACTTCATCCAAAGCGATTAACAAAGGGTACTAGCAGTCAAGAATTGACACACAGCATCGCTAAAAGCTGTAT
Organism: Coilia nasus; assembly: GCA_027475355.1. Lineage (NCBI taxonomy): Eukaryota > Metazoa > Chordata > Actinopteri > Clupeiformes > Engraulidae > Coilia > Coilia nasus. Next base: position 13,656,513 of record CM050199.1, read on the forward strand.
CTTCACACCCCCGTCACACGCCATTCCCGTTTCAGCACGAGTGCACGTTACCTCCAGCATGGCGACCAGCTCAGACTTGGAGATGCCCATGCGGTCCCTGTCGCTGCTGTCCACCACGTAGATTACCGCGTCCGTGTTGGAATAGTAGCACCGCCAGTACGGCCTGAGGGACACACAACCACACACCGGTGCAATTAGACCAACAGCAACACACATAAATCTGTGTTGGAGTACTGGCATCACCTGTACGACCAATGACAGAACATAACAGGGCTCTTCGATGAGAGGGATGAGGGACACGCCACCGGAGACAGGCCAGAGCCATCAGATAGCCACCAGGCTTTCACGGTGACATATCGCATGCTAGCATAACAGGGCTCCTAAATAACATACAAACATGCTAAAAACATATCAGGGCTGCTCAATTAAACATGCTCACAACATAACAGCGCTACTCGATAGCATAATAATACACTAGTATGCGAACATAGCAGGACTCATCAATAACATACTAACAGGGTAACAGGGCTCTTCAAGAATATACAGTACTAACAACGTAAGCTTCTGAGATACCTGCTTACAAAGCCTATAGCTGGGCTTAGTCATTTTGAGAGAACCACACACAGGTGGGAAATATGTGTTCAGAGGGTAGGAGTCCTACCACATATTTGTTCCTGCCATTAACTAAACCAGCTGAGTCATTTGCAGAGCTTTTCTACCAGGGATAACTTTTGAGGGAAATCACCCATTGTAAGGGCATGAGAAGAATAAATACATGGTAGGACTTTTACGTTCCGAACACAGGGTTTCCCCTCTCTCCTAGTTAATAGTCAGTTTGATTACACTTACTCTGCACCTCATTAATGGGAGTTTTATATAAACCAGTGTAGCGTTGACATGGTAGTGAGTATATTATATTTAAATCACAACACACTAAATACACAACTTCTTCAACCACACACATTCCCTGACATTTTCAAAGGGAGCACAGAATCCTCCTGACTGCATTGTCTTACCTGATACTGGTCTGGCCACCAAGATCCCACACCTGGAATTTCAAGTTCTTGTATGTCACCGTCTCCACGTTGAAACCAATCGCTGTATTAGGACACACAGTTGGTTACCAAATCATTCTATTTTAAAACGTTATGTTAGAAAGACTTCACGTTCAACTGAAATGGTACTGACTTGGGATAGTTGTCACAACCTCTCCGACCTGTAGGCGGTACAGAATGGTAGTTTTTCCAGCCCCGTCAAGTCCGAGAATCAGAATCCTCATCTCCCGGGTGCCGAAGAGACCGGAGAAGAGACTGGAGAAAAAGCCACCTACAGCAGGAAAACAGCACTTTATTAAATGACACTCGTCTGTCCCGTTTTCATGCTATGATATCCAGGTTACCAGAGCCAACATTATCCCCCATTAGTGCACATTTAGAACATAGACAGACAACTAACATTTCCTGACAGACAGCTTAACTGACAGGCTGCAACAACAAAAACTGGTGTTGATAAAGTATTAGCATAACGGTGTTAAATTGGGAAAGATTTGATTAGGTCGACAGAAATCAAGCTAACACTGGTATTAGCACAACTGTTTTAGCCAGCAACAAAAGACGTGTACTCGTATATCGTTAACTTAACCTTAGTCAATTGTCTTACAGATATGAACAAAGGAAACAATTATACCAAAATGCTCCTACAATATTAAGTTGTCTGAATCAATCCATCACTACTTGCCATCTAAACATCAGACAGGGAGATAGCTTGCTAACTGGCTAAGAAGCTGAGCGTTCAAGATTTAATGTTACATGTTACAGGCAAGCTTTCCGAATCAGTAGATTACCTACATGTTAACGTCATTTATTTCAAACGCCATTTTTATATTAAAAATCTTTTATTTACCCATTTCGATGAGGTCCTAGCTACTTCTATGCTTAAATGTTGGTACACTCGGCAAGAACGACAGCAGTGCTATCGGCGGACCACACGCTTCCGTGCTTGGAGTCCGAAATGACGTGTCGCTCTGCCAGATACCCACAGTAACCTTGTTTTTCCATTCAACAGATTCGACAAACACGGTTGAAGAAACACACACACCCCCTCAGGCCCATTCCGTCCGTGCTGCTGACAAGACTTCACCACTTTTTAAACATTGTTTTATGACTGGTGGTGATGAATAGAAAATGCTGTTCAGAAGACACATATTTCAGACTATTAATGATAGGCTACAACAGTATAGTATGGCAACAAACAGATAAACAACAAACAACATAAATGAATACGTCAGGTGACCATCTGTTAACCATAATTCACTTACTATATTATCTCTCAGTGAAGTTCATTAAACAGATACATTTTTAATTTGTCTATTTCATCTTTGATTCTCTTCTCACTCTGTGGAGCCAGATGCCTGGCTCAAAGACATTTCAGCCATGGATAGGGGTGGGATTCGAACCTGCGGCTCTCCGATCCCCAGACCAACTCCCCAACCACTTGACCACAGCTGCACCCTACTGTCCTTTGTTATTCTTGATCTTTTCGGTCACTTTTAGATACATCTATCATACATATACTAACAGGTCTTTATATAAAATAATAAACAGGCCAAAAAGTATTGTGGTTACCAGTAAATGCATTTTTCATGTGATGGAATCCTTGCACTCTTCAGACCTAAAACCATGGCAGTTTTTAATTTTCCGTTTTTTTTGTTTTTGTTTTTTTTTTAATCATGCCCGGGTCCAGCCGACATTTTTGAAATTGAAATGTGAAATGTTTATGTCCAAGCAAGAACCTAAAAACATGCTCTCCTACAGCAGTTAGGTGGAAATGTTTTATGTCTCTGGTTTGTTTAGTATCCACATCAAGAACGCAAGTGACAAACAGCAATTAGAGTCTGCCCCGTCTGGTTAGAGTTAGGTTTATGTATCGCATAAATGATTGTGCACTTTACATTAGATATGAATGTGTGAATTAGAGATTAGAATTATTCTAATATCTAATTCACACATTTATATCTAATGTAAAGTGCACAGTCATTTATAATAGATTAGAACAGAACAGAACAGAACAGAATAGAATAGAATAGAATAGAATAGAATAGAATAGCATAAATACATAAATACATTTATTTATGTACATACATATTTTCTGTACATATCTTAGTTCAGGGTTTTGTATCATCATGGCAATCAGCATTAAACGCATTATTATGCCATCAAACACACTACAATCAATCAAAGTAATCCTCAATGTCGATGTCTGGGTCGAGCAGGTGTTCTCCGTAGGCTGAGAGATCCATCTGGTTGAGAATGAGGTTCTCAAAGGTCTCCTCCAGATCCGTCTCGCCGATGAGCACGGCTCCCATCATCCTGCCTTCGCTAAGCACCACCTTGATGTACTCATGTCCTTTGGTGCAGCGCAAAAGCAGCTCGTGGTTTGTGCCAAGGCCCTGAGCGTTGAACTTACCCAGCAAGACCACCTGGGGGTGCCACAAACACACATTCAATCAGAAACACTTGACAAGTATGTTTTGGGGTGTCAAAAAATGACGTAATAATAATAATAAAAAACATTATTTATATGGATGATAGTGATTACTGTTAATATTATAAATGTAACATTCTAAGGATCAGAAATAATACACATGAAATTTGTGCAGAGATTTTGGGGTTCTAGAAAAAGCCATGTAGCAACAACAGTCATGATGCTGTTATCATCACTAATACTGTCCTCTCAGACCAAATGGAACTAGAAAAGCACTGAGAGTGCAGACCTCTGCCAAGGCAGCTCAGATCACCACCAAAATCAAATCACTGTTAAGTTAGCCCATTTCTGACCTACCCTGAAAATCCACCCATCAGTTTTTGACTTATGTTGCTAACAAACAAACAAACAAATAATCCCAGGATCTGGACCATTCTATGGGGATTGTTAGTCTATATGGCGGTCTTATACTGTGATTTTTTTTACCAAGCAATCTTGGTAACAATGGTGAAGAATCCTTTACAAAAATCCTGGATCCAGATCAAAAACCAATCAGTTCTAAGTTAGCCAACTTCTGATCTATCCTGACAATTTCGTCGAAATCCGTCCAGAACTTTCTGAGTTATGCTATTAACAAACGGACAGACAAACAAACCAATGCCGGCAAAAACATAACCTGCTTGGTGGAGGTAACAATGAGAACAAGCTACAAAGACATTTCAAATCAAAATAAATTGATTCAATTGAATTGATTCCATTTTCCATGACATTTTGTTTAGCTCTTGTCCCTTACCTTGTTCTTTTGTGGACTAAAAGCAACTGCTACACCTCATCCAATACCTAGTCTGTTTCTGTGGGTCTCATCAAACACTGATGGGCTCTGAGACTCACCTTGTAGTTGAAGAACTTGGTGATATGGGAGAACAGCTCGAAGCAGAAGTCCAGTTCAATGGGCTCATTCAAAACCTCTGCAGCTATGCAACGACCAGCGTACCAGCCCATCTGACGGGCCTGGGTCCACAGACGCATCTGACCAGAACACACATTGAGAGAGAGAGGGAGAGAGAGAGAGAGAGAGAGAGAGACAGAGAGATAGACAGAGAGAGACAGACAGAGAGAGCAGGGACAAAGTACATAACATTGAGTGATGCTTTTATTCAGGGACTCTCTGGAATTAAACACAGAACAGCCACTGATTGGCTGGACAACAATGTTAGCACAACCCCCAGTAAGGTGTACTACAAATATGGTTTGGCGATAAACCTGGCTAACTTTACTCAGAGAGAGTAGTAAATCTCCTGATTGAAGAGCCCAAATCTCCCAAAAGCCATGTCATAGGGTTTGACTATTAGGATACTTACCACTTACTTTCAACCAACAAAGCCAGGTTTATTACTTAACCTTCACATCACTCACCTGCTGCCAGAGGGAGCTGGGTTCCCATCCTGCACTGCACACGTCCCCCGCAGCAAACACGTCACGCTCAGACGTATGCATGTGATCGTCCACCAGCAGACCCCCGTCAGCCCCCACAGCAAACTGGACATAATGCACATGAATGAGTTACTGTACAAACCCACACACATCAGCTGATTCATCACCCCCCACCCCCGCACATGCACGCACACACACACCAACCAGTTAATCGATTACTCCACACATTACACCAGTCAATTCATAACCGCGGACATCCAGGAACTTCAAGTCCAGCTTGGTGAAAACAGAATGTTTAATAGGGAAATGTATGTAAACAGGCTATGTTGAAAACTAACAAGTCATTGAAATCAGCTGTTAATCAGCTGTCAAAATTGTACACGGTTACTATGATTCCCTAAAGGAGAAGCAAAACAGAGATACAAAATAAAACTTTATGCTGAGCGACCACTATGTGTGCAACTGGGACCCTGCTCATACAAAACACCAGCAGGTGCCTGATTGCAATGGCTTGCAGTTGGGTTGCAATTTTGTTTTTACCGAGCTAGACTTGTTGACAAGGAGAGAGCTCCAAGTTCCCAGAATGTCCGTGGTTATGAATTACTCAATTACTGCATCTCCTTGGAAAGTCATTAATGTGCTTCAAACTACACTGGAGTGTGACTCCACAGCAAGTGGGGTGTTTATGAAGTCACGTGTCCGTCCTTACGCTGTTGCTATGGAGAAACGGTTCGGTGTTTGGAACCACCCCTGTAGCGCTAACGATGAAGTCACAGCCGTAGGTTTTGCCGTTGGTGAGCTGTACATAGACTGGCCATGTGCCTACAACAGGACATGGATACAGGATATGAGTGATCACCATGGTAACGCTATTTACCATGTAGCAGTTATGCTAAGCAGCTATTCTGTTTATCATGTGAATGCTGCTTATCATAGCAGGGGACTTCACTGTGTTTTGTTTCTATGTCAGAAAATTGTATGCTGATGTATTTCATCAAAACATGGTACTGCTCCTGATACTAGCTCATATACAACATTGTTGACTATGTATTTCTGTACAGTTTTAATATT
>CM050199.1:13665000-13685000 GCA_027475355.1 Coilia nasus
CTCTTTTTATCAAAGCTATAGTCAGTGGCATCTGTGGTATACCCATCCAAGCCTCTCACACACTTACATACACACACACACACACACACTCCAAACCACATTAACAGACTCCAGTGTCATACACTTACACCAGCTCCAGGGCGATGCCTCCATTCCCCACTACAACTATCCGTCTGGCTGTGGACAGGCGCTTCTGGAACTCCTGCGGAGAGCAACAGTGTTTTCACACACACGTCGTCATGCACAATCCGATACACGCATGAGCCATACAGTAACTTTACACTAATATGGTTACAACCGTTTGTTTTAGCCTTCAGTTTTATGATGACTGAGACTGTTTGTGAGAGTCCAACAATCATATCATGATTTGCAAACAGTTTATGCTAATCAATGGTACATAAATCCATGGCATATTGCACACTGTGATTATTAAAGTATGCAATCAGATTCACTCTGTTTTATTTAAAGTGAAATTGTGACACAAAAACAAACATCTTAATATGAAGCACTGAGTGCAGGCTGATGAAGGAAATGCATTTGACAGTCTCAGGTTTAGAAAACACAAATGCTTAATTAATATGACCATTCTGCTAAAGGCCACCATATTGACCTTGTTATTTACTGATGAAGTTCACAAACATAGCCATGGTGTGCCAAGATGTACATTACATATAAATAACATGGAACATTATAAAAATGCTTTTTACATATGAAAATATATTACAAAGCAACACTTCAACACTACCTACCAGTGAAACACTTCATATAAACATGTGAGGAGAGTGAAAGGGTCTGCATGCTTTCTGAAAGCACCACATGTGCTGTGTCTGTGATCACTGTAATGTCATGACATTGTGGAGCATGGGAGTACCTGGGCACTGTCTGTGTCTCGTATGCCCAAGACATGAGGGTTGCTCTGGGTCAGGAGTTTGGGTTTAGCTCCACTGCACACACACAGCTTCTCATAGTTGAAGCTGTGTCCATCCTCAGTGAGTAGTGTCTGAGAGAGAAGGAAAAGGCGAGAGAGAGAGAGAGAGAGAGATCGATTTAGTGTTCTGCAATAATTCATGATCATCAATGGTAACACTGGTGAAATTGGACTGCTAAATTCCAATTTGCACTATATTTTAAAAAATCTAAACGAGGTGAGGCATTTGTGTTTTTAAAACATGCAAAGACATGTATGGATTTGTGTTTTGCAGCAGATACTCATTGTTGTGCTGAAACATACATGCTCTTTGGCTTGTAAGCTTTTCACTGCTGACTGGATGACCTTTAGGTTAGGATACTTTTCCTCGAGTACTGTCGAGGGCTGTTCCTCAACATCAAAATCCTCTAGGACCTTAGACACCTGGATGGAAGGGAGTGCTGTGTTATTTCCAAACACCCAACCTCTTACACACCTTTTACTCAAGCAGACAGATTCTTTAAAATGTCCATTATTTTGCAATTGTAGCAAAGAGCGTTGCCTACCTGTTTGAAATTCGTCACGGTCTTGACTAAAGGTGCGGCTGTAAGAAGCACCACACTGTCCGAAGTAAACTGTGACGCAAGCTGTGATGGGGAAAAACTTTATGTTTATATTTCAGCTGTTTCAGGTCTCAATTCCTTTGCAAGGCTCTTAGATATTGTTGGGTCAGACGATACAAGCAGCGTGTATAAATGTCGATGACCAAGTAACATCACTGCAGAGAGTTGAAGGAAGCAGTTTGAGTCTACCGACTCAAAAGAAGCAGTCACTCTTACCTGCTCAGCGCAGGTAACTCCAGCAATTCCACCACCAACGATCACAAATTTGACACGTTTTTCAGAGTTTGCGCTGCATGCCATCCCGTTGACGTTTCCACTTGCCTGATGCTAGGATAGATGCTTTTACAGGTCACACCAAAGAACTGGGAGGTAAAATAATCGATGTTGTCTTTATTCTGGGCTGTTTTACTCGTTCATTACTATTCGGCAGCACTGTCATGTCAAGAGTTTCTTGGGAGAAAAGACGCAGTGTGAAAACAACTTCAGATGCAATCTATCCTAACCAAATGTGACAACAAAAGAACACCACACTGAACTTCCGTGTACATATGTCAGATAAGTACGGTGGCTTGAAAGGACTAAAAAGTGTAAAGGCATATTTTGCAACGACTTTAAACGAAGATCTGTGCAAATGTATGAAACAGCGAAGCATGTAATGTAGCCTAATGTATTCTGAAATAAAAAACGACACAATTTATCACATTACAGCCCGATGTAACAGAAATAAGTCGTTGTTTTGGTGCATTAAAACGTGACTCAATTTATTTATGTTATAACCACAATGTGTGGTGTGTGCTTGACCTCAGAAGAGCAATGGTTTTTTTTTGCAGCTGGGTTGGTCCGTAAATATGATGTTATAAATAGACCCGAATGCTGGCATCTACGCAAAGATAAAATAAAGTATTGAAATATGAAAAACGGCCAGGAATAGAAGTCATAAAAGAGGTGCACTAGCGTTTTCCTTGGAAGGAGGGAGCGACCGGCAATCCGTCATGCTTCCGAAATGACATTATCACCTCGGTGACAGTTTCAATTTCAGCGCCCTGTATTGGATGCTACTGTGTCTACCTACAGTTTTTATTTACGGGAAACGAGGGCGTTTTCCTCCATAAAAAGGTACATTTTAGGCCAAATTTCTTGCTGTGGCGAACATGCGTCAGGCAATCTTAATGTGACAGCATCATATACAGTGGTATGCAAAAGTTTGGGCACCCCTCTGAGATTTCGGGGCAATTTGTACCTTTGTAAGATCACAGCAACAAGATTTGTTTTCCTACAGAGATGTAAACATATAAGTGTTTTCCAAATAAAATGTAAAAAATGGAATGTGCATAAGTTTGGGCACCCTTTAATTGCATTTCAAGACCTGTAGGGCACCCTTTTAATTACATTTCAAGACCTGTAGGTTGCAGCACAAAATTGCTTTGATTAGCTCGATTAGCTCGTAGATTAGATTTTCAGTTACAAAGACGGGTATCTTTCTTAGAGAGTGGCAACATGGGGGCCTCTAAACAACTCTCCACTGACCTAAAACCCAAGATAATTCATCATTATGAATTAGGAGAAGGGTACAACAAATTTTCTGGAAGGTTTGGACTGTCTGTCTCCACAGACAGAAATGTAGTACATAAATGGAAGGCCACAAGAACAGTCCTTATGGAGGAAAGATGTGGTAGGGCGAAAAAAATATATCAGAAAGGCACAGGCGAAGGATGGTTAGAATGGCCACAGACAAGCCATAGATCACCTCCAGAGAACTACAAGAACATCCGGCTGCTGATGGTTCAGGAGTCGGTCACAAAATTGAAGCTATGTCAGGGTTGGATTTTTCAGCAGGACAATGATCCTTACCACTGTTTAGAATCCACCAAGGAATTTGTGCAGAAGTACAAGTACAATGTTCTGGAAAGGCCATCCCAGTCCTGAGACCTTAACATCATTGAAAATGTAAGGATTGATTTTGAAGCAGGCTGTGTACGCAAGGAAGCCAAGAAACCTGACTGAACTGGAGGAATTTTGTATGGAGAAAAGGACCAAAATGCCAACCCCCAGACTTCAGGGACTTGTCTGTGTCTGTAGGAGGTGTCTACAGGCTGTTATTGCAGCAAAAGGCGGCTCTACTGAATATTAATGGAATTATTACTTTGGGGTGCCCAAATTTATGCACATGCCTATTTTTGTTTAAATGCACATGCACATAAATGCAAATGTTCCTGTTTTTCACTCCTGAAATATTCCTGTTTTCATAAGGTGTAACATATGTTAAAATGAAGTCGCTGTTTCAAAAGCTCAGCAAAAGACACACTGATGCAGTGATTTTCCCAAAGGGTGCCAAAACTTGTTCATACCATGGTAAACGTTGAAATGTTATAGCAAAAAACAAACGTTCTCCTAAAAAAAGAATATAAAATCATTTTCGAGCTGATATCCAGACACATGGGCATTCAAAATGTGTAAGGAAAACCCAAAGGAAAAAAACGACTTAGTTAACCATCAATGTGATTAGTGCGCTCGCTTTTATTTATAGACAGGCTGAGGTGGGTTAATTGTAGGCCTGAAATGCAGCAGAGCCAAAGGAACGGTGTGTGTGTCCTCATGCCTGTACGCAAAGCAAGATAATTGGCCCTGACAGAGGCTTTCATCTTTGACCCCTGCGTCACCAGGCGCCATTGCGCTTGTACATCACACCAGCGACTGATCAAGTACCCTATCCAGCTATCTGCCCGTAACGCGCACTTACAAATTAATCAGAGACAGTGATTTTGTTGGGTACCTCGAGATAATAAAGAGAAGCGAAATGACATGGCGGGGGACACATATTTCCGCCGTCAACTTAATTACATTGTTGATTACACTAGTGTACCACAGAGAACGAAAGCATACAGTAAACCATTACGAGTGGCACATACACACACATTTCCCATCCACTCACCACATCCACTAGAACAAACAAAGTAAATAGAAATCTCACTTTCATTTAAAAATATGACTATTATCAAGGACCAATAATAAATTACATTTGACAAATCTGGGTTAGGATTTGTGTCTGTCAGGTTTTGCTTTCCCTCAATGTTCCGCATATGCATTAGACGCCACAATGGACCACAGGTGGGGCTGGATGGGAAGAGGTAGAGTGGACACCGTAAGAAAACTGGGACCGACCTCCCAAGAGCTCAGTGGCGATAGGGGCCCCTGCAAGCCAGATGCATAAGAAATGTAGAAAGAAAGGGGGCCCACAGAGACAGCTTGTGCGAAAGGCCCAGAGTTATGTGCTATGGTGCTGCCTTGTATATTCTTTTTTTCTGTGGTACTTCATCTTTGCTGTCTGCAACAATAACACAAACAAAAGGAATAAAATAACTTTCCTCTGTTGGTGACTGATGGACTGCAACCTACATGTTGGTATCTGATAGATTCCTCTGATGCTCGAGCTGTTTGTGTGTGATTCACTGTCCAATGTAAATCAGTGGGCTGTACTGTATATGTTTCTAATGTTTGTCTCAACTAAAGAGACACTTGATGCTGACGCAGGTAAACACAGGTTCATGGAATGAGTATGGCGACACTGTGTGTGTGTGTGTGTGTGTGTGTGTGTGTGTGTGTGTGTGTGTGTGTGTGTGTGTGTGTGTGTGTGTGTGTGTGTGTGTGTTTCTGTGGGTGTGTGTGGAGTGGGGTGGGGGACATTTACAATGGATATGTGGGGTGGGTGGTGTGGTGGCATGCTGTCAGTACAGATAGACCCTTCACCAGATAATATAATCCTTTTTTTCTACCTCTCCTTGTATATGAGAGGCACGTGGGCCTTGCCATTCTCCCATCGCTTTCCATGTGTTCCAGAGCTAATGGGTTTGGAGCCGCATCTGTGTAATCACAGTCACAGGCGGCTAGCGCCAACCTCTTGTATTGTTTTAATAATCAGTCTCCATTCACATTGAAGTGGTGTACTTTTTTGCAGAGTTGTCAATCCCAGCTTCAGAGATCACAAACTCTGCCAACCTTCTGGCTGTGGACTTCAAACAGGGAGTTCACTAAATAGCCAATGTACATGTCTGATAATTTGTGTGGTTATTAGGATTATCTGGTTTAGAAAATGGTTGGGTAGAACATGTGGCAGGATTTTTACCCTTTGAAGCTGTGATTCTTCTGTCAAACATATGATGCAAAAACCACAGCTGACTAACTGAAAATGAACACCGCTGTTTTCCAGAAAGATTCCAACAGTACATGCCTGTGTGTAAGTGTGTGTGTGTGTGTGTGTGTGTGCATGTGTGCATGTGTGTGTGGTTGCAGAACTCCAAGAAGACTCTTTGTGATGTTCCTATTAAATATTTAACCTAAATATACTGCCTGTCTGTTTGTTTTCACACTGATGCCAGATCATCCTGTTTCTGAAGATAAAGCAGCTGTTTTAGGGGGTCCTATGCAGTTTTTTAAGTGACTGGGCAGAGGAAATATTCTATTTTATTATTTTATATTATAATTTGAATTGTTTAATTGAGGTCAGGTACTGTTGCATGTGATGTATCCATGTTTTTCTTGAGGTATTCTTGAGTGCGATGGCTCAGGTGTGTCTAAATCTTAGGTATATAGGGGACACACGCATAACATTAAGGACCCCTGCTTGCACAGAACCCCGTCCACAGTAAACACAGAGACTGGACAATAGCCTACTTTGGCATTAAAATGTCACTATTAATGAACAGCCTTCAACTGTAAAATGTGGAGAGTTTGAAACAACACTTTCATTTTTCTTTGTCTTTTATTATAAAAGAAAAAACAAACCAAACCAAACCTAAATGTAAGCAATCTTCTTCGTACTTATACATCACATTTTATTCACATGCCTTTGCTTACAGACCCAAAACGAGGGACGTACTGCTGGTGCCGTACTGACCCTAGAAGAGTGTTTACACGTAAGGAACTCTTCAAAAATCACTGCGCAATCTTTTTTTTTTTTTATACCAAAGGCACTGTTTTCTCGGGCGTCGCCTAAATACAAAATAAAAATCCACTTTAGTCAATAAAACCCGGTAAGTCATTTATGTTGGATTTTACAGTTATTGGTGTTACATTTGCTGATATATTTGTGTTGTTTCTAATCCTCGTTCGCAGACAAGGCTAGAGGTACTTCGGTGACTGGAGGTCCCTTTTGCCGTAGGTGCTCGCGCCCACGTTGGTGGGGGCGTAAACGGTGCCAATGGTGTTGCTGGAGCGGACGAGGAAGTCGGCCAGTCTCTGCGTCACGCAAGTGGCAGTGTTGCACTTGCGCTTCTCCAAGTGGTGGCTGCGGGACATCAGGAGGACAGGGTGACTGCTGAGCGCGCATGGCATTCTGACACTATTAACAGTCATTTACCTACCCTACCATTCACAGTGTCCTCGGTGTTATGGTGCCATTACATTCTTGTTTTATTCACATTCTTACATTGTATTCTTTACAGTATTATTATACGTTATTTACAGTCATGTACCTATAGTCCTTACCATTCACATTGTCGTCAGTGTGTATTGTTTTATTCACATTCTTATACGCGCAGTTCTTCCCTAGCTCCCTTGTCGAATCTTTCACGAAGCTGCCCTTTCCATTTAATAGTAGTACGCAATTAAAATGCAAACGCACCTGTTAGTAGCTGTGACGGCCCTCTGAGGTCGTGTGCCCACTAGACTGAGGAAAGGATGAGCAAAAAATCCCGGTAACATCCAGCTTTCTCTCTCCGGCACTTCAGCCTCCTGTTCGCTTGAGGAAACAGGGTACCTGCAACCAAATACACACGAGAAGAAATCAATGTAAACTAGACCATTCTGTCTTTTTAACGAATTTCCCCTCCTTGTGACAGCTTGAGGATTTTTTTGCCAACTAAGGCTGAAAGTCAGGTGCGAGAACACCGAAGTGGCTACTTGGCGCGCGAGTGCGCTCTTGGAGTTGTCCAATCTTCCTCCGCGCAACGATTGATGCCACTTGACTAGAAGCTCTCCGCCGCATGGAGAGAGATTGGGTCATTAAAACTTAGAAGGAGCTGAGATAGTCAAAAGTGACCGAAAGCGTTTCGGCTTTTGTGAAGGGGACAGGACAATGGCTCTTTGCGGTTATAGAACGTCCCCCTTTCAAAGGAAAAGCACTCAGTGTTCACCCGGTCAGCGCTTGACAAATTGAACATCACATCACACTTGTAACACACTCCAGCTGTAACTGTAATGCGCAAGATTGAACTACCCGAGTTCTGTGACTTACCTGCTGTTTGGGGCAGCATTCGCGAGCTGCAGCACGAGCACCACCGCGAACACAAGGGCTGGGAGTCTCAGCTGGTTCATTTTCCACTTTCTGCTGTACGGTGGGGGACAGAAAATATAATAGAAAGAAATTACAAATGCATAAGCTTTTGGTGATATCACCATTAATGCATGTTTAGCCTATGTCTTCTTAAACATTAATTGTTTAATAACTTCAAACTAGTAAGTATGGATGTTATTCAAATAAATTCATATCAGTTAAAGTGATTTATTGGCATGACTCAATACAACAAACTGTTACTAAGGCATAGTGACACAAATGATACAATTATGGTAAACCTGTATGTTTCTGTGCTGAAATGCAACTTATCAACTAAAAGAATGAACTCCACAAACGTGGGATTACGCTGTTGGATCTTTTAGGAAACTTTTATCAAAGTACAGTTAAATATTTTGTTAAAACCTTCAAACACTTGAAAAGGGCTTTCTTACCAGCAGTAGATGTGGCTGTGGGACTGTGTTCTCCAGAGGATGCTGGTGTTGTCGCCGTGGATGATGTAGGTGTATTTTTTTTAATTCTGTCTGCTTTTTAGCGTGTTGCCCGTGCCTGTTATAGGCTGAGTTTGATGTGCCTGTGACATCACCCTCTCCAAATATAGCCCCCGCTCTGCATCAGCGGAGGATGGAGCTCTGCTCGCCGCTGAACAACCAGACTCGGGTCAAAGCCATCAGCGTCACCAAAGCTGTCAGGCGTCATCCCGACTGGTGGCAGCTACCGTGCCCTGCCCTAATACCCATACCCCGCAAGGCTGGGTGCATCCCACACCCACACCCTCTGCCACCATCCTGTCACGCACACACACACCCTCCGCCACCATCCTATACTGCCTCCACTGTCCCACATCATCCAACTAGTACCACACACACACACATGCATACACATATACACATACACGCACACACTCACACAACACCTCCCACCAAACTTCTTTTACACGGATGACCCCTCTAAACTTCTGTGTCCATCAGTATTGTGTTGCACTGGAGTCTGCTCTTTAGGAAATGTCTCACAACACACAAACCTGCACACACACACACACAGTCCCATACAGAATGTGGGGTGCATACATGGATATGCATACAAACATGTAAGCCCACACATGTGATATAAATAGAGTCATGTGTGACACACACATCACACAGACAGATACCAGTACACCATACCAATACACCATATCACTGCAATGCATACACTTAGCTGACACCCTTATCCAGAGTAACTTACAGTTATTTAGGTACAAGGTACAGCAGTGGAGCAATGTGGGGTTAGATGCCTTGCTCAAGGGCACTTCAGCCATGGATAAGGGTGCAGGAGAGCACTAGATATTTACTCCTCCACCCACATTGTTCCTACTGGTATGGGATTCGAACCTGCGAATCTGCAACCCTCCGATCCCAAGACCAACTCCACTCCTCACTGCAGTAGTGCCAGCAGCAGCAGCAGCAGCAGCAGTAGCAGCGCAGCTCTGCCCTACAAAGGCAAAAGACCTTAACTCACCAGAGTATGACACTGAGAAAAACGACAAAAATAAAACAACAAAATGTACTAAAGATATTAAGCTACATGGTAAAAACTGATGTTTACAGTTCCAGAAATGACAATAACTAAGTTACGGTCTTTTGCCTGAGCTGTGACGAAAGGCAGTAATCACAAACGCTTCTGCTTCTGAGGATGCAATCCAAACACTTGCAATTCAGTCCAAGTGCTGCGCTGATGTCACCAGTGGGATTAGCAGGAGGAAGTTTCAGATAGACATACTGTATGCAGCTGGCATATTTTACTCATTGCCATTCACTGGGTTTATGTGTGCTTGGCATAGTTTTATATGGCGTTTATCTAAAAGCTCCTTGGCTAGAGGACACTGGTTTAGACCACCACAGCACTCTGCATCTGTAGATGTATGAGCATAAAATCTCACAGCTGTGAATGCTGTCCATGTTTTTTTTTTGGTTTTTTTTTGATGTAATGTACATATTTCATATATACTGAATAGGAACAATTGCAACTCTCCTCACTCAGGAAATTGGCTGTGACAGTAGCTGCGTTTCTCTTGCTTTTATGTTCTGCCAGCCAATGAGGACACAAATCATTCCTCCTTCACGGGGACGGTGTATCATCCCTCCTCCATGTATCGCACTCATCATCAAGCTCTGCTACAGGAAACACAACTCCGTGGTTTTGTTTGTCGGTGTAGATTACGCCTTGACACACCACATTACTCCATTTATCACACAATAACACGTATGCCGTATTGGTTCAAACCAATGCCTGTATATGGAATGTATACAGGCATATTGGCTCACACACCCCATGGACTTTGCATTCATCACACACACCAAAACTGGCCAGCTTCTCACATGTAACTCATGTAACTCAGGAGCAAAGCACATGTCTGAAGGCATGTGAGAGGCACCATGTGCAAATCAAGGGCTCAGAGAAGTATGTCGGACTGTATGCTATTTTTTAAGATGTCGAACTGAATTTCTGGTTCCCAACAAGCACACATTATGCATTAATACTTTTTAGTTTTTAATGTACCTAATGATTTACTGTAACATTACTTTAATCAGAAAATAGAACATGTTAACTCATTTTAATACAAATGTAAATGTCTTGAAATGCCAACTTCACATTTGTTGATTTTTTCATGTCTACAATATACTTTATGTTAAGTAATAATGATGAATCCAGTTCCAAAGATAAATGCATTCCACATTAAATCCACAAAATACAGCGCACAGTTCCCATCTACAGCTTTGTATCGGCCCATATTTGAAGAAAATAGAACATGGGACTACTAGTCACTTCATTGTGGTAAAATGGAAAATAGTAGATGCTAAAAAAAATTAACAGAAGAGGAGCCATAAACCAGCAATGAATAAAATACACCCATATCTGTAAATGGACGACTGCACGCACCTCTGATGAGGAATGACAGAATCACATCCTATTATTGTAAAATCTGCACTAAGCCGAGGCGGTGGAAGTTCATAGGCTAAGTTCTGCCCTCTACTGGTAGAAATGGTCTACAGGAGGAGTCTTCTGTGCCACATTCTGTGAGATGTCTGTGTGGGATATGTCACTTACATGCAACACCTTGAGGTATGTATGCATTTTAAAGTTAAATATATGTCTGATTATAAGTAAACATGCATTGCTGTCAGATTCAGTTCCCTGTAAAAAACCTTTTTATTTCCATTCAAAAACTTGAGGTGAAATTCAGAAACTTTTGGTCTAAGCTGGATTTAAAAAGCATTGTTTTAGTCAAACCTGGCGTCAAAGGATGTGTTCTGAGATAGCAGTCACTGAAATCCAACACACCTACTGAGATGATGAATAAACAATTAAAATCAGTCTGAGATTTGACTGGTGTTTTTGTCATCAATGTGCATATTACATGTATGCCTGTCAGTGATCACCATCTTCTCACCAATGTCCATCTCTTCACTGTCATTGGCTGCATTACCATCAGTGATGCACATCTTCTCACTGCCATTGGCTGCCTTTCCATCACTGATGTACAAGCTCTCTGTCTCATTGGCTGTGTGGCCCGGAGCGAATTCCTGGTTGTCTTGGGCCCTCTGCAGCTCAATGTCCTGGGTGCGGCCTGCTTTCACTAAGGTCCTCTTGATCTGGGAGATGGTTAGCCAGAAGATGACGTAGCCCAGCAAACGCAGGCAGGTAGTTACGCCTAAGTATAGAAACCTGACAGACAGAGCACGGGGTTCGAACATTTAGATTTCTTAGCATAAAGCATACTTTGTAGTGTTTTTGTGTATGTGTGTGTCTGTGTGTGTACAGGTGTGTGTGTGTGTGTGTGTGTGTGTATGTGCGTGCGTGTGGTGCACAAATAATTCTATATATGTGTGTTTGTGTGTGTGCTTGTGTGTGTGTGTATATAAGTTTGTGTGCGTGTGTATTCACCTGAAGGTGTCGATATCATAGAGTCTGCAGGCCCCCCTCCCCCCACACTTGCGGCTCCCCCACTTTATACAGGTGTAGTCGATCAGTGCCCCAAAGTAGATAGGAGCAGGGATTCCCCCTTTAGAAACACACACACACACACACACACACACACACACACACACACACACACACACACACAGGAACAACAGCCACACCAGGAACATCATTATCTCATGATCTTGAAGAACTGTCTGGTAACATTTTAGTCAGCCCTAGGGTCTATGAAGCACTATAAACACATTTATAAATGTTTAATAAACAAGGAACACATTGCTTTTCTCATTAGCCAAAAGTATTAAACGTACCAAGGACTCTGAGTAGCAGCATAAAAACTCCGACAGCAAGAGACTTCAGCTCTGGCTCTACGCTCCTACACACACAGACACACACAGAGGTTGTACTTCACAGCCTGTACTTTTTACTTTCACTTGAGTAGAAATGTTAGATCAAGACTACCTTTTACCAAAGTATGATTAAACTCCAGTATCTAAACATCTACTTAAGTCAAGAATGTGTGTACTTTTGACACCACTGGACCCAAACACATACACACAAGGACATACAAACTCACACACATGCACGCGTGCGCACACACACACACGTCTATCATACCTGAGTGAAATAATGAACATAGGCGTGCTGCCCAGGCAGTAGATGAAGAAGCTGGCTACCATTAGGCCCAGGTAGATGTAGCCCATGGTGGAGCAGGCCTGCTCCCGAGCACACTGGCCCAGAGCCGCAGAAGAGTTGCCCCAACTCAGCCCAGAACTCTGCACACAGCTGCAGCCATGGAACGTCTGAGGTGCAGAGCAGAAACACACCTGAGGTCACGTCACTGTGTGTGTATATGTGTGTGTGTGGTCATAATATACTGTTTGATGTGTGTGTGTGTGTGTGTGTGTGTGTGTGTGTGTGTGTGTGTGTGTGTGTGTGTGTGTGTGTGTTTGTGGTCATACTACAATGTGTTTCTCTCTCTGTGTCTATCTGCCTTTGTGTAAATAGGTATGTGTGTGTTTGTCCCCACACATGCATGTGTGTGTGTGTGAATGTGTGTGTGTATACATACACAATGTGTGTGTGTTTGAGTGTGTGTGCGTGTGCATCTGCACAATGTGTATGTGGTGCATGTACTGTATGGTGTGTGTGTGTGTGTGTGTGTGTGTGTATGTGTGTGTGTGTGCATTTGTGTGTGTGTGTGTGTGTGTGTGTGTGTGTGTGTGTGTGTGTGTGTACGTCACCAAGTCTCACCATATTCCTTCCAGCTCCTTTTGTGAAGGTGCACCCAGCGAGACAGGGGGTGGCGTAGGTGATGCCGTCCTGGCCGCACACGGGGTCCCACTGGTGCTGGGGGCACCCACAGGCACTGTTGCAGGAGGAGATCACCCCACTGGCTGCACCCCTCAGGGCCTCAGGCCTGAAACATCAGAGAGAAGCGGAGTGGAGCGATTACACATCACCCCAATAACTGCATCCCTAAGGATGTAGCTCAAAGTGCTTCAACAGTTTGGCAACTGGTAACTCTGGCAACTAGTAACTCTCACAGGTCAGTTACCTCACACATTGTACTAACACAAACACTCACTTCATAAAGTCAGTTCAGTGTGTGTTTTGTGAATGTGTGTGTGTGTGTGTGTGTGTGTGTGTGTGTGTGTGTGTGTGTGTGTGTGTGTGTGTGTGTTGGCGTTACCCAGGGTAAGGTGCGGTGAGCCCGGCTACATCCATGTTCCTGCAGCTGAGGGCGAAGAAGGGGATTGTGAAGAGGAAGCCCCCGACGCAGGTGCAGAAGGCCACGCGTGCTGCTCCCAGGAGGCCCAGCTTAAACTTCTTCATGATCACCCCACTCAGGAAGATGCCCAGACACACCCCCGGCATGACACCCACACCTGACACAGCAGGGAGGTTAAAGGGGAGACAGAAGGGCTTGCTTGAAATGACTGGCTGGCTGAGTGGCTGGCTTAAAGCAATGCATTCTGGACTTGAAATAGTGACGTTTTTGGACAATTTCCTCTGAACGTCACCATATCACATGTGTGGGCACAGTGTGGCACGGTGAACTTCAGAAGTGGTTGTTCAAAAACATCACTATTTCATGTCCATGATACACTGCTTTAAGCCAGCTAGCTTGCTTCACCACTTGCAGATAACTGTCATAGATTACTGTCTTATTGTGATATATACCCTGGATCATTGTGAAGACGTTGCAAGTTGTCATCATACACATCACAAGTTAAATGAGTGTTGAATTTGCAAAAATGCATTTAATCAGCTCATAGTATGATTGTTAAATAATTACTGTCTTATGATATAAAATATCTGTGATATATATTGTGAAAAAAAAGCTGTAATATGTATCACAAGGTAAATAAGTGTCTTTGAGTGTGTCGAATTTCCAATATCAAACCAACTCCACAGTGGTGTAAACATCTGTAGCACAGTAAAGGCTAGCTGGACAAAATGATGCTTAAAACATGCTACACTCAACAGACACAAAACATGCTAGTATTAGCCTAAAATAAAATTCTCTAAGCATGTTTCTCTCTCTCTCGAGGTCTTGCCAATGATTTCTGCGACCGTCTGACTGTTTACATGGGAAGAAACATCCCTTTTTGGGGGAAAAGCTTCCACTATAAAGCATAAACATACTCAACACCATATACCGACTACACAATGTCTTGTGCTAGTCATACATATTTCAAAACTTGATTTTAGTGGGCTAATGAAATTTGAGTTTGGTAAGACCGCAACAAATGAGAACGCAGCTGCGTGTCAGCCAAAAAACAGGGGTCAGCTTTACTATTAAAGTCTATTGGCTTTAAATGCATTTGCATTGCTCCTTTTTCCTTTAGTGACTAAAGGAGTTAACTGATGGAACCCGTCTACATAAACACAATCTTTCTATTCGCTCCTGGTGAGCATCTGTAATCTGTCTGCTTTGTTTGCTTTCTGTCAGTAGCGATAGTGCAGTCTCCATTTCATTAGTTGCGAATACCTTAGTAGGCTTTCAGTAGTAGGCGAAGCCGAGCCAAAAGTACCCGGATGGCTTGCTATTTCCGGTAGTATTTTGCAGTGTGCAAACGAACTACACTACGCTATCCCAAAAGTCACCGGTAGGTTGAAAACCGTAGAAGAAAAACCCAAAACTTCCCACTCATTAAAAGTAACCAAGATGGCGGAGACACCGGTCACTTTTCTGACGGTGTAAAAATGTGCACTTCAGTAAATAAAAGCCACGTAAATAGTTGTTCACATCACCAATGCACATAAACGTTAAGGTTATCTGATAAATTGAGACTGCAGCATAGATAGCCATGACTGCATGACTACCTAGCGGTGGTAGTTAACCGTTTGCTACAAGCTGGCAAAATCATGACGTTAATGTAAACATCCGGGTCAGAGGACGGGCAAGATGGCGGTGTTGTAGTATGTCCGAATTGTACCTGCTACAGGCTAGTTTGCTACGTAGAAGCTACTACTGTAACGGTCGAGTGGTAAGCACTGCATAGAACGCAGTGTCTTCTAAGGTTTCGGACGCAGGGTAAGTATAAACACAGATACAACAGCCATAACTTTTGCCAGCTCACCTTGACATGTGACATGCTGCACGGCTATTGTGATGTCATAATGTTTTTTTTGTATATATAAAGTTCCATAAGCGTGACAGCATTTCCAGAGATGTTTTTAAGAGAAGTTAGGTATTGGATCAACAGATAGACAGAAGGTTTTCTTTTGTTTCTGTGTGTGAGGTATGTTTTTTCAGCATGAATCATCTGGGCGAGAGTTTGAGAGCTGAAATGAGTAATTCTTTAAGGACTGAACTGGAATCAGTTTTTAGAAAGATGTCTTTGGAAATTGAGCAGACAGAGAAAGATCTGAGGGCCACAATGGAGTTCCTCTTTCAGGACATCTCCCAGTTGGAGGCAGAGATAAAACCTGGACATGAGGCCTGGGAGAAAACCAAGGAGACGCTTCTCTGCAAAATAGAAGCAGCAAGAAAGACGGAAAGATACAACTGTGAAGCAGAGAAGCGCTCCATGGTTTTTGCCATCAAGGGGGAGAGAGAAAGGAAAGAGGAGGAGCTAAAACAAATTAAGCGTCTCGAAAATGAGAACAAGTTGATACAAGAGCAACTGGAGAAGGTGGACGATGATGATGCCCTCGCAGAGAAAGAGCGAGACCAAATCATGAAGGATTTTTTCACACAGGAGAGACTGTCAAATCAGAGGGTCCACAAAGTTGTCAATGGCATCCTGAGAGCAGCTGGACTTAAACAGACAGTGCTTGCACAGCTAATGTTGCAGAGACTTGGAAAGCCAGAGAAGGTAAATGAATACATTTATATACCATGTGTACCCATATACTCAGTTATTCCACACTCTCAGCCCCCACATATTTGCTTCCTTCAGGAAATACTCTGTCTTTGTGTCCTTTAGGTGTCTTTTCAGGAGATGGAGATGGAGCTGGAGGAGGACCCAAGCCTGCAACTCCTCGAGGAAAGCTTCAAACAGAAAGGAAGGGAACTCCGAGCCCACATGAGCAAACAAGAAGAGGAAATAAGGGATGCACACCTGACAGAGAAAAGGAATTTGAAGATAAAGATGAGGAAGGAGCTGGAGCGTATCCAGGTGAAAGAGTTGAAGTTGGCCAAGGAAAGGGAGGAGAGGAAGAAAAGAGATGAGGAGGACAAGGAGGAGCACGGAGTTGAGGAAAGACAGTGCAGAAAGGGACGCTTCATCTTCTGGTGAATCAACAGAGGGCAAAACACACCCAAATAAATTAAGTAAACTTGACTAAACAAAAGCAAGTGAAGTTCTGAGTGTGGCATGAGTTCTGTTTTTTTTATTACTGTTATTTTATTACTGTTATTGACCTGAAGAAGTCCCCACAGACCCTCCTGTTTAATGGGGAGAATTACATTTGTCAGACACCAATACAACTAAAGGTCAGGATGATTTAGGGGGCCCAAGCTTCACATGGGCCAACAGAGGACTGTTGTATCTTAATCAACCACATGCAAGTAAAATATATGTACACAGTAATTTACTTTGTCAATAGCAGTAATAATATTAGAACTACTACTACTGCTACTAGTCTTTTTTACCAAGCATAACGTGCATCTTACCATTGCATTCACGCATCAAAAGTCATTAGCAAGGTATAAAGGAGTGTTTATGTGGCGGTAATTTTGAGACGAATGCACTATTAGTTATGTAGTGAGGAGAATAACAGCAGAAAAAAATGATAAACTAGACTTGATAGACTGATTAATGGATTTTGGTACTGTTCCAGGAAATACCCTTGTCTTCAATTGCCTTTGAAATGTCAAGGCTTCATGTTACCTTTTCAAAAGCTCATGTTGAGCAAAATTTGTCCATACCCAAGTTTGTCAGAAGATATTTGCATTCATTAATGGAGCAAGGATGTTTAAGTGGCCTGGTTGTCATTAGCATCAATTTTTGCAGATAGGAAATGCAGATATGAGAGCCTGTATTGGCTCTTAGTACTGCTTGTTAAATATCTGTTACATAGGCTGGTTGATAAGTATCCTGCTCTCTTCACAGAGTTTGTAAAGTGTGCCTGTGTGTGTGTGTGTGTGTGTGTAAGGCTGTATACCGATGAGGAAGTTGGTCTTGCCGGCCCCCTGTCCGTACTGCTGCTCAAAGAACTTGGGTGTGTAGGTCAAGATGATGACGAAGCCATTGAACATCACAATGTTGGAGCACATGTACAGCATGTAGACCTTGTTGGTGAATAAACGCTTCAGTGAAGGCAGGAAATCTAGGGAAGAAAACCCAGGAAATTATTAGTTAGTAGTAGATCACGAAGATAAATGAGTGATCAGTTACTGCGTTTACAGGCACTTCAAGATCTCGAATTTAAGGCTTATCATGGTTTTGATCACATGCAGGATAAGGTGGTTACATAAACTTGGAAAAACCTGTATATTAATATCCCTCTTTACATTATAAATATGAGCATACTGATACTGATGAAAAGAATTCAACGCCAAAATTTGCACTTGCGCACACAGTAGTCAACTGTCAGAATTCGAGGTAGCATTTCCCGAATACTCATAACCAGGATAAAGGTCCCTTTAGGAAGCTGGCATACTTCAGTATGCTAATCATTACTGGGATACTAATGTCCATGTAAACGCATGCACTCAATGATCAATAATCATTAATCGGCTGAGTGTAAATATGTCACAATGTGCTTTTTCCTACAATATCGTAAAAAGTTTTTCTTTTGTGCTACATACAGAAGTCCTTTCTAAAGAATTGTTACCCTTTGTAAACCTTTCTTGAACTGTGAAACTCCCAATAAGCCCCCTATTGCACGTTTAGCAATCAGAGCAAAACTGACGCTTCGCATCGCAGAGTTTTTCGCCTCCACCTCGCCATTATTTTCGCAGAACTGGTCACCTCATCGGTCGTTATTCCTTCCATCAGAATCAAAATCAGAATCAGAATTAGACTCAGGACCATAACATCTGCCCACCCACCTTTGGCCACCTCACTGATGGTGGGCGTGTGCTCCTCTTGGGGGGGGTCGAGTGGCTCCAGAGAGGGGGAGTCCTGGGCTTCACAGCGCTGGTCTTTCTTGGGGCGCTGGGGAGCCTCGGGCAGGGAGCGGGGCAGGAACCAGAAGGGGAGGGCAGTAATGAAGGAGAGCCCTCCTGCCACCACATACCCCAACCACCAGGCCCCCACCCACCGAGAGTCCTGGGGAGTGATGGTCACACTGTCTAAAGAGAGACAAAGGCACACATAGTCACACACAGAGAAGCATAGTCACACACACACACACACACACACATACATTCGGCAAAAAAATATGTACACAAGAACCCACATACTGTATACATACATGCACACATACTGACACACGCACAAAAATCTAAATGTATGCACAAACACACATGCACACACACACACATGCACACAGGCATGCATGCACGCTCACACGCATGCACACGCACACATACACGCGAGCACACACATGCACACACACGCACACACACCCTACCTAGGTCGACAAAGCCGATGTCCACGTAGATGCTAGCACAGAGAGAGCCCAGTGTGTACCCAAAGAGAGGGCCGATCACTCCTATGGTGTGCAGACATCCTGGGACACACACAACCACACAAGCCAGTCATGTCCATCTACATTCAATACAGTTGTGCTCCTAACAAAAAGAAAGATCATTTCTTTTTTCAGAGCATTTTTCAGAGGATATGAATGACACAAAAACTTTTTTTTTACTCATGGTTAGTGTTTGGCTGAAGCCATTCATAGTCAAACACCTGTGTTTAACTTTTTTTGAATTGTGCTATACAAGTAAAGATTATTATTATTATTATTTAAATCATAATGACAACAGAAACTACCCAAATAATTCTGAAAAATGGTTAAGAAATCATCAATTCTGCCAGGGTATGTAATCTTATGAGCACAACTGTATATACAGTGACCCCCCATCTATGGCAGTAGTTACATTCCAGAACACCCCACGATAAGTGAAAATCTGCAATGTAGCGAGACAGAAAATGTTTTATTTTATAGCTTAAGCTTTAAATACCCCTCCCACACACTGTTTTAATACATTTACTGTGTGCATTATTGAGTTATTACTGCATTTTAATCAATATTTCTATGTTACAGTATAGTTATCATCAACAAACTCTTGTTATCATCAACAAACGCTTCCGCATGCATAGTGAGATAGCATGCATAACAATAAAAAAACTTCTCGATACATAGCAGGACCGTGAAAGGTGAACAGCAATATAGCAGGGGGATCACACAGTAATGTGCAAAAGTGTATGATCAACCATTTACACCAAAATTGGTTGTATATGTCAGGAAGTATACATCCACAGAAGATCTGTGGTAGTTCTTCAAGATGTTTGGCGCAAGCTACCAGCTAAGTTCCTTCAAAAACTCTATGCAATAGACCTAGAAGAATTGATGCTCTTTTAAAGGGAAAGGATGGTCACACCAAATTTTGATTTGATTTAGGTTTCTCTTTTGTTCAGTCACTGCATTTTGTTAATTGATGAACATAAATGATTCACACTTTCATTTTTGAAGGCATTCCTAGTTGACAGCATTTTTTCACACCTGCCTAAAACTTTTGTACATTACTGTATATGGGAATCATGTAAATCCAAGACAGGACAGGAAACATACAAATATAAAGCCTTATTTCATGTGT
>CM050199.1:13687500-13697500 GCA_027475355.1 Coilia nasus
CAAGAAAGCAACAAAAAGAAAGCAAAAGATGTCTTGTTCGTGTTGTACAGTATGTGACACATGGGTGGATGTAGTTTGCTATTAAACAGGCAGAGTCATAAGCTTATCATATTTCCCCTCTCTGCCTGCTCAACTCTTACACCACCTGTCTGCTCTCCTGTCTCTCTGTGTGAGACTGCCTTGCTCTTTCTCTATGTCTTTTTTTCTCTCTCTCTCTTTCTCTCTCTCTCTGACTCTATTTGTCTGTGCCTGTGTGTGTGCGGCGGACGTGTGTGTGTGTGTGAGACTACTGGCAGTCTCTCTGTGTTTCCCTGTCCGTCTGTGGCCAATGGAGTGTTTCGTCCTCTCCTTCTCTCCCATCTCCGATGTCACTCTGAGACATGTGACCTCATTGCTCATGTCTGCAAATGTCATTAATCTGCCCCGATTGGCGTAGTTGTACACCTAGTTGTGCAGCTGGTGTGATGAGTGTGTCGCCAAACACACATTACTTGTTCCTTTGTGCACACACTTACATTATATGTCACTACACCCACATATTACCAGCATCTACACACACACACAAACACACTCACCTATGCACCCATGCATACACACATACACACATGCATGCACACACACACGCATTTTTCAGTTACATAGCGAGTATGCTATGACTCACACATAACGCCAAAGTGAAAAGGTGTATGATTTTACATAAGCAGGTTCCATTTATCGTGTAAATGTCAATGTCCCTGAAAGCCATACACTGTAATACTGAAACATTCAAAGGATGGATGCACCAATACCATTCAATCACATACAGCAGTCATTGGGAGTATCAATAGTAGCTGTGCCACATTGTGCTAGCAATGTCACTATGATGACATATGTGACCTGGACCTTTTTTTGTCAGCTATTTATGGAATACAACCAGAAAGTAGAGGAAGTGCACACACACAGTGTTAAAAACACAAATGTTCACCACAAATGGATTGTACTACAAATATCAAAATAGGCAGACTTGTAGAGGTTCATACAAACTGACGTCTTGTACTGTTACTAATGTGTTAGTAATGTGTGTATTCTGATAGGTGGCCCAACTTTCACACCAAAGCAGATTGATGTCCTCTACTGTTAGAATATTCAGTAATATTCATCAGTAGTGTGTGTATCCTGATATCGTCCGTAGTGTGTGTATTATCCCTCCTGTTGTGTTCTGGTCAAAAGTGACCGTTTTGATTATATTTTTTCTCAAAAATATTTTCCTTTAATCAGACTGTTATGAGGCTCCATGACTTTGTTCACACAGGGCATGCGAACACACAAAACAATTTTGGATGATTTGTGTAAAATTTTGGGTGATCTATTTAACTTTTTGTACAACTGTGGTGTTCCGGTCAAAAATGACTGGCTATAAGAAATGAATGGGTGAAATAAAAAAATAGAGTATTAAAGAGTATATAAAATTGATTCCAGCAAATTCCTGTTGTTCAGAAAGACAAATACTTACATTTACACACACACACACCCATATCGTACATGTGTGGCATGCACAAGTGGGCATATCTGGGCATAAGCAACCAGATAACCAGTCACAAACACATATGCATCCATTTATATTAATCCAAACCCTCAAATACAAACATACTGTCAGGCACAGACTAAACAGAACTAAAGTTCACAAGCAGGCGTTTTATTCTCACACAAACCAAACCACAGTATACATCAACCAAAGAGAGCAATGAACAAGGGGCACAACTATAAAGCTTAGAGGGTTAAGGCAGAACTGAAACATACAGAGGATCCAAACCAGGGCAGGCAAACAACTCAAACAGCACACACACACAGAAGGGTGCCACAAACGAGCAAAGCACAAACCAAAGAACACAATGTAATGAAGAACAATACAATATCCAAAAAAGAGAGTCCACTGACAAAGAGTGCAAGGCAAAAAGGAGTTCACTGGGGTACAGCGAAATACAACTGACTCAGAGCAGATCCAGGAGGGAATTGACGAGGCCAGATGACGAGAGAGCAGGGAGCGCTGCTTAAAAGCTGTGGAGACCAGGTGAAACCCATCAGTACTCAGGAGAGCGTGCACATGAACCAGGAAGTGGCTGTGAACGAGGTGACGAGCTGATTAAGGAGTTGTGTGTTTGTGAAGCAGAGTGAGGGGGCGTGGTTGTGGCCAGATCTGATGCAGACCTGACACATACATACGTACACAAATACTATACATTCACACACTAACACACATGCACACTCATATACAGTTGAGCAAAACATTATTAGCCCCCCTTATGAAATTAGACAAAACTCTTGACTTTACTCTTGACTCCATGGAAATGACCACTGTTTATAGTGTACTGTATTTGTTTCCAAAATAACAATGACAAAATGTCCACTAAGTTTTATTGGGATATTTTACTGATACACTGAGTTGAAACAAGAAAGGGCAAAAACTAGATGTACCACATAGCGGTACATGGTATGACCGCCACAGTGTATTAAAATGTGGGAACTGTTTGATGATATAATGTGATAGTATGATGAATGCGTGGTAGAGCAGTGTTGTGAGGTGAGAAATTGTGTGGAAATGATTTCCTGGAAGTGGACATGGATGTGGGTTTTGAATGAATGACATTGTGTGTGTTTGTGTAGTGTGTAGGAGTGATTTGTGAAAGAAATAGGCACAATGAGATTTTGTACAATTACAGCTCCCCCTATGGGCCCAATTTTATGGCATGCGCTGTGCTTTTAGAGGTCTTTGTGCTGATCGTGCATGATATATTTTGTCCAGTTCTCACCTTCTTGGTCCAAGATATTGGCAATTCAAAATCACAATTTTTGCATTTAGCCATATCACTAGGTGGCGCTGTGCTTCAAGTGAGGCTGGGTCGATACGCCTCTGTAACACCGACATTCTAACACAAAATAGTTGTCTTGGGCAAAATTGTTGAGTTATTTAACAAAAACTGTTTTTCGACACCTAGCTTCAACGATAAACATCGCCCCCTATTACGAAATGTCACTAAATTTAGTACACATGAAAAGAAAGTGGTTTAGAGTTGGCATGTCAACTTTGACCAACTTTGAGCAATTAAAAGCTAGGATATGGACTTTTGAAGATTTTTAACCTATGTGGTAAATGTTCATTGACATGTAACTTCGAAAAGTTTTATCTCAAGATAAATCCTTTGATAACTCTTTGTCAGCATTGTCTGTAGATGACATATACCAAATTTAGTGAGATTCACATGAACGGCCTATGACGAGTTTGTTTGGATTTGTTTTCGCAGTGTTAAAATTTCACGTAATTTTTTTTCGTTGGAAGTGTTTTCAATGCATGAGAGTCAATAGATTTAACGACAAAAAAATTGGTTGTAAACATTAGCGTTCGCTAGATAATAGACAAAATGACATTTTGTACAATTACAGCCCCCTCTATGGGCCAAATTTTATGGCATGTGCTGTGCTTTTAGAGGTCTTTGTGCTGATCGTGCATGATGTATTTTGTGAAGTTCCCACCTTCTCGGTCCAAGATATTGGCAATACAAAATCCCAATTTTTGCATTTACCCGTATAACTAGGTGGCGCTATGCTTTAAGTGAGTATTTATGGGGTGGGTCGATACGCCTCTGTAACACCGACATATCACAAAAATGTCATGTTCTTGGGAGAAATGTTCATTGAGTTATTCAGCAAAAACTTTTGGACGTCTCCCCCTCTTTGGTGGAAACTGGCACAGCGGGGGGGTGGCCCTTGTCCCCCAGACTTCAAGTGTCCCGGCAATCGTTGACAGAAAATTGCTGAAAAAAAGGGAAAAAAGTCGACGCTAGCGAAATGATATGTTCAAAATTATTAGCGCCCTGGCCATTAAGAGTGAATAGTTTACCCTTTCTGAGCCACAACCGACAACAACCTCTTAGAGTAGTTATTTATTAGGTTGCCACAGGTCTCCTGGTAATGTTTTTTATCCTATTCTTCCATAAGAAATTGTTCCAGCTAGTCCAAATTGCATGGTTTCTAAGAATGGACATTCACTTTGAGCACCCGCCACAGATTCTCAATAGGATTGAAGTCTGGGCTCTGTGCGGAACTGTTAGACCAATTTCAATGCATGCTTCGGGTCATTGTCTTGTTGGAAGACCCAGCAATGACCTAAGACTAGACTATCATCAGTTGTATCAAAATTTCAACATAATTTTCTTTTTTCATGATGCCATGCACCCAAACAAAGCTCCCCACACCCGAGGCTGCAAAACCGCCCCCCAGCATGATGCTCCACCACCATGTTTAACTTTGTGAACTGTGCTCCTCGGGTTAAAGGCCTCTCCCTTTCTTTGGCAAACATAAGCAAAATCCAACTGGACCAAACAGTTCCAGTTTAGTCACATCACACCAAAGCACAGACTTCCAAAACTCATCTTTACCTTTCAAATGTTTACTGGCAAACCTTAGTCTGTCTGTGATGTGCTGCTCTTTGACTTGTTCTTCTGCGGTGATGGCCCTAAAGCCCACCACAATAAAGAGCCTTCACCATTGCCAGAAGAGGCCAGGTCAACAACAATCATGTTGGATGTCTGAGGCTGAATGTGGATGCCTGAGGCCTTCAACCTGAACATTTGATTTGATTTGCCATGGTTAGCTATAACTGTTAGAGTGTGCTATCCTAATTGTTATTTTTTTTTACATGTTCCGTTTTTAATATTAAATGTAAGTTGTCTGATGTAATTCTTATGTAAGGTGGTCTGAAAAGCACAATAAGTTTCATCTGAGTATTTGTTTGGTCAAAGTGTTACGTTTTTGTTATACGTTTTTGACAAAAACAAGTTGCATTAAGTCAATGAGGCCTGTTAAAGACTGTTCATCACAACATCAGATGATTATGTTGTAAGTTTACTTATGTAATTGTGCGCTTCTAACCTTTTTCTTACTAGTATGATTATTCTGGTCATTTTTGACCGAAACACTAAAGATGTTATTTTGTTCTGAAATTCAAAATAAATTAATGATTTCAAAACAAATCTCCGTGATATACTTGGGCATATGAAGGTCAGATTAGCAGCACAGTAGGTTTTGAGTATTTGAGTATTTGTTTTGGTCAGAATATTTTAAATATTATGTTTTTTTTTTTTTTTTTTTATTACTAAAAGTCGTTTGTAAGAGCTTAAGTCAATGCAGGCCAGAAATAACACAATTAAGATCAAAACTGATAATATTTTAAAGTTATTAAGTTGATAAAAAGGTCAATCACAAAATTGAATGAAAATCATGTTTTACATTGGATTTTGTAATGCCTCAATGGGGAAGCGGTCATTTTTCACTGGAACACAAAAGCAGTTAACATGAAACGAACACAACAGGAGGGATATGATGGTGTCAGTAGTGTGTGTGTCCTGATATTGTCAGTAGTGTGTGTATCCTGATATTGGCTGGGTTTCCCAGATGCAGTTAAGAAGTTCTTAGCGTTAAGAACTTCTTAAGACCCTTCTGAAGGCTCCCGTAAGAAGCAACCGCGTTTCCCAAAATGCTTCTTAGCCTAAGAAGACCTGCCGTTAAGAAGGATCTCTAAGAAGTTTCTGGAGCCTTCTTAACACCCTTCTTAGCGACAAAACAGTGAAAACAGCACCCCGCTCAGACAGGTAAAGCAAATGTGACACTAAGCAAGGAGATATTAATGCAGTACGTCCATTTCTCCTGATCGTGTTTTCCCTCTTTTCCCTGTCGTTCATGACAAGGGAACGCCAATTTCTCAGTTTTTCACATATTCACTCCTCATATTGCAGATTTATATCAGACAGATCAGAATATAGGCTACACATTAAATGAAATGACGTACTGATTTCATTTTGTGTTTCCATTTTTATTTCCCTGGTTTTGTGTGTTTCGGTAATTATTATATGTGTCAATTTGTTTTTGTGCGCGCATTTTTAGCAGGTATTTTATTGATGAGTTCAGTCGGACGCCACGTGTTGTACCACAACTTCAGTTGGGAGCATTTTACCAAAGATTCTAGAGTAGCGCTCTAAAATCTTTCATTTTACTATGGTAACTAAGTGCTCCAATCGCCCATTCTGGGATCGATTGCTCATTGCACTCCAGTTAAGAAGGCAGATAAGAAGGTTCTTAAGACGTTGGTAAGAAGGGCGTTGAGAAGGCGTCTGGGAAATACTCTTAATCTTAACGCTTCCTTTTGGCCGACCTCTTCTTAAGAGCCTTCTTAACTCGTTAAAATGGTTCTTAACTGGGAAACCCGACCATTGTCAGTAGTGTGTGTCCTGATATCGTCAGTAGTGTGGCTGTGCTGTTTAGCACAGCCTGTGGAATTGAGTAAACACAACCCAGGTCATTGCTCATGTGGACTGGAGTGACGTTGCTGTGTGTGTGTGTGTGTGTGTGTATGTGTGTGTGTGTGTGTGTGTGTGTGTATGTGTGTGTGTGCGTGTGTGCTCTACAACCTCAGTCACCTTGTACGAACCACTTCTGATAAATATCTGATTAATTTATTTGCGGTAGTCTCGTGAAGACATGCATGTCGGCATGCATACTCTGGCCCCGTATTAAAGTTTGGATTTTTATGTAAGGCTATAAGGCTAGATTTGGCTAGATGACGCTCCACACTGTTCATCAAACAATGTCAGTTGGTTTCAAAGCCAAATTTAGATAGATTATCAGTAAAGAGAAACTGTTAGGTTTACATTTTTGTGCGTTCACCAATGCATAGGACCCAATCCTGCTGGCATCCCTCACCCTATTTTTGTTGTATAGGGTCAATCTTAAATGAAAATAATAAAGCACCCATCTGACACAGCACATCTTCAAAAAGCGTAAGTGTGGATCCACATTAGGTGCGCGCACAGTGTCTAGTTCGATAATCGATAGTGCCCCCCTGGAGTCAGTCAAATGCCAGCCCAGTAGATCCACTCTGGCGTCAACCCTGTCCTGATGTCCTAATGCCCCATGTCACCAGGACAATGCAACATAAAAACATAGGGTTTTCCAGACACAAGTCATTGGAGATTGCTGGTGCGAAACAGCAAGCATTAGAGGAAATCTAGACTTCTTTCGACAGCTGTAATGACAGTTGTAATAATAAAAATGATAAACCCATCTACATGACAACTGGACCTATAACGATATGAGTGGCCACTATACGGCCACAGTACTGACTACCTATAACAATATGTGCATCTTCATGACAACCATACTGTATGTATACCAATATGAGCATCATGACATCTGTTCCCTAACTACAACCAGCATTTGTGGTGACCAACTCCTTAGAAAACATACTGAGGAGAGTCTGTCAGAGGTGCCATTGATGTCTTAATGAGGTTCGATTTGATTTGATTTATTTTGGCAAGGACGGTGTACAATAAGACATGAATCTTGTGGAAAGATGCAGTGCAGGTTATAGCAAACATGCTTCATTCATCCTGTAGTCTTTGGGCAGGTAGTAAATCAACACAACATTATACATATATGTGTGCAGTGTTTATTGTAAATGTTCATTGTAACAATGCCTTTAAGATGACATGGAGTCTGTCTAGCTGCAGCTTTTACCTCTATAGGTTTCATTGGCACTGTGAACAGGCTTTCTGTCGATCATTATTTGTCCACGCTAGCAACTCCTAAAGTGTGTTTCAGTGCATCTAATGTGTGTATGTTTCAGCACACTCTTAGTGTTTATACTTCAGGAGTGTGTGTGTGTGTGTGACTCTGTATGTCTTAAGTGTGTAGGCTTTCGCCACCTAAAGTGCTTTTGTCTTGTTATGCTCCTGGGAGTCTCCCACCTTTAGAGTCGGCTTGCAGCACTTGTCCGGATTGTTGGTCCTGAGGTTGCTGACGCTGCTATTGATGGACGGAGGCTCCCTGAACCCCTCCGGTCTCCCCTCGGCCGTCATGGCACCCCCAACTACTGTATGCCTCAGGTCAAAGGTCAACAGGAGCAAAAACAAAATAGAAACAAAAACAAACCAACAAACAAACAAAAACAAGGCTCCACTGATAGTAATATCAGTGCCAGTTTATATCCCAGATACAAAAAAAGTTATTCCACAAACGTCTTCACAAATGAACAAAAAAATATTCACTCAAATTTCTGTTTCCAAATGTTAAAAGCTAAAAGAAGTAAAACTGCCGCAGCATTTCAGCATAATCTGTCTGAAACTGCCTGTCCTCATATGCCGCCCCAACCCCCACCTCTCTGCCCCCACCCTCACCCCCACCCAAAATGAGGACCTCCTTGGAACTGTGTGCTTGTTCTACAGCCAAGTGGCTGCTGTCCCTCCCCCAGTAATGATTGACCACAATCGATCGTTAGGGAAAGACTCTCTAGGTCAGGGGTCGGCAACCTTTGTGACATCGAGTGCCAATTTCAAATTTCCTTTTCAATGAGTGTGCCAGTATCAACAACAATGTTAAAATGACACCAAATACATGAACATTTCCAACATACCTGCATTTTATTACACATATAGGCCACATTAAAGATATTTCAAAGATATTCCCATTGTAGTATTGTCAAGAGGGACCTGGATCTAATTTCAAAATATAATCTTGTTAACGTGGGCAGACAGCAACATATTTAAGTAAAAAACAGTGTAGGCTGAGGCTAAAACAAATGATTAAATTCCTACCAGTCAGTGTGATCCATGGCCCTGCTTTGCTTGGTTGAGCTCTGTTATCTGGGGTTTGTAGTTTGTCAGTTTTAGTTGTAAACATACCTCAGAAGGGTCCGTTGTCAAACGGCTTCAGGTGGGGCTGAGCACACTTTTCATGTGTGAGAACACCTGCTCACAAAAGTACGTGGAGCCGAAGACTGACAAGAGGACCAGTGCAATGTTCTTGAGACAGCTGAACTTCTCTGGTGCAGATGTCCAGCACGTGAGGATGCAGGCTCCGTGCTGTTGCACAGGTGTGGTTTCTAACAGGTTTCGGAGCTCTGCAAACTTTCTCACCCTCCACTTTGGCAACTCCGTGTCCTGTACATCTATCCAGTCGATCAGAGCTGCGTCCAAATCATGTCCATCAAAGCTGTCAGGCTTGACCAAGAAAGAGAACATCGGTCCGTACCTTTTAAAATCCGCAAAGCGGGTTGTGAATTCTGCCTCCAGCTCACGCATGTATGCGGCTATTTCAGCGGTGTTGATGTTGTGCTGTGATGACAGCTCCCTTAAGTGTCGGAAGTAGCGGAAAGTGGAGGGAGCAATGTCACTTAGGAATACCGCAAGCTTAGCAACAAAAGCAGTCCATGTTTCAAACAAGTCCAAAACAGTTTGTCCTGCACCTTACAATCCGAAACTCATTCTCAATCCCCTTCTCAGCCACAAACGGCTTGACCGCATCAATGCAGCTAACAAATCACTCCAATACTTTGCCGCAGCTCAGCCATCTTACCGCTGAGTGGAGAGGGAGATCTATGCGCTGTCCATCTCCTTGAGCAGAAATCGAAACTGTTGGTGTGTCAGTGCAGATCGTTTAACTATGAAGTTAATAACCTTTGCCACCGTAGCCATAACATCATTGAGATCTGAATTTGACATTTCACATCCACGCTCTCATCAAGTGCTACGCTAAACACCATAGCATCTTTCAACCCAACTGTTTGTCGAGTCTTCTGCCATTTCATTGATACGTCGCTGAACAGTTGTAGCTGACGTGGGAATGTCCTTTATCCTTGTTTTGATTGTTTCTTTGTTTGGCAAGTTCCCAAAAAGAGTATCTGAGCAACTTAAAAAAGCCTCCTTTATATATTCCCCATCAGTGAAGGGTTTCCATGCTTAGGAATGCAGTGAGCAATGTGGTAGCTTGCTTCTGTGGCATGATGTTGAGCGTTAGCAAAAACTTTGAAGGAGCTAGCTTGTTTTCCATACCTGGACACAGCATGCTTGATTGATTCCGCTTTATCTGCTTGGTCTTTGAACGTCTTCTCGTGCTTTGTCTCAAAATGCCGCTTAACACTTGACGTTCAGCACACAACATTCTCACAACATATGGCACACACAGCATGGTC
>CM050199.1:13702500-13717500 GCA_027475355.1 Coilia nasus
TCACCGGTAGGTTGAAAACCGTAGAAGAAAAACCCAAAACTTCCCACTCATTAAAAGTAACCAAGATGGCGGAGACACCGGTCACTTTTCTGACGGTGTAAAAATGTGCACTTCAGTAAATAAAAGCCACGTAAATAGTTGTTCACATCACCAATGCACATAAACGTTAAGGTTATCTGATAAAATGAGACTGCAGCATAGATAGCCATGACTGCATGACTACCTAGCGGTGGTAGTTAACCGTTTGCTACAAGCTGGCAAAATCATGCCGTTAATGTAAACATCCGGGTCAGAGGACGGGCAAGATGGCGGTGTTGTAGTACGTCCGAATTGTACCTGCTACAGGCTAGTTTGCTACGTAGAAGCTACTACTGTAACGGTCGAGTGGTAAGCACTGCATAGAACGCAGTGTCTTCTAAGGTTTCGGACGCAGGGTAAGTATAAACACAGATACAACAGCCATAACTTTTGGCAGCTCACCTTGACATGTGACATGCTGCACGGCTATTGTGATGTCATAATGTTTTTTTTGTATATATAAAGTTCCATAAGCGTGACAGCATTTCCAGAGATGTTTTTAAGAGAAGTTAGGTATTGGATCAACAGATAGACAGAAGGTTTTCTTTTGTTTCTGTGTGTGAGGTATGTTTTTTCAGCATGAATCATCTGGGCGAGAGTTTGAGAGCTGAAATGAGTAATTCTTTAAGGACTGAACTGGAATCAGTTTTTAGAAAGATGTCTTTGGAAATTGAGCAGACAGAGAAAGATCTGAGGGCCACAATGGAGTTCCTCTTTCAGGACATCTCCCAGTTGGAGGCAGAGATAAAACCTGGACATGAGGCCTGGGAGAAAACCAAGGAGACGCTTCTCTGCAAAATAGAAGCAGCAAGAAAGACGGAAAGATACAACTGTGAAGCAGAGAAGCGCTCCATGGTTTTTGCCATCAAGGGGGAGAGAGAAAGGAAAGAGGAGGAGCTAAAACAAATTAAGCGTCTCGAAAATGAGAACAAGTTGATACAAGAGCAACTGGAGAAGGTGGACGATGATGATGCCCTCGCAGAGAAAGAGCGAGACCAAATCATGAAGGATTTTTTCACACAGGAGAGACTGTCAAATGAGAGGGTCCACAAAGTTGTCAATGGCATCCTGAGAGCAGCTGGACTTAAACAGACAGTGCTTGCACAGCTAATGTTGCCGAGACTTGGAAAGCCAGAGAAGGTAAATGAATACATTTATATACCATGTGTACCCATATACTCAGTTATTCCACACTCTCAGCCCCCACATATTTGCTTCCTTCAGGAAATACTCTGTCTTTGTGTCCTTTAGGTGTCTTTTCAGGAGATGGAGATGGAGCTGGAGGAGGACCCAAGCCTGCAACTCCTCGAGGAAAGCTTCAAACAGAAAGGAAGGGAACTCCGAGCCCACATGAGCAAACAAGAAGAGGAAATAAGGGATGCACACCTGACAGAGAAAAGGAATTTGAAGATAAAGATGAGGAAGGAGCTGGAGCGTATCCAGGTGAAAGAGTTGAAGTTGGCCAAGGAAAGGGAGGAGAGGAAGAAAAGAGATGAGGAGGACAAGGAGGAGCACGGAGTTGAGGAAAGACAGTGCAGAAAGGGACGCTTCATCTTCTGGTGAATCAACAGAGGGCAAAACACACCCAAATAAACTAAGTAAACTTGACTAAACTAAAGCAAGTGAAGTTCTGAGTGTGGCATGAGTTCTGTTTTTTTTATTACTGTTATTTTATTACTGTTATTGACTTGAAGAAGTCCCCACAGACCCTCCTGTTCAATGGGGAGAATTACATTTGTCAGACAACAATACAACCAAAGGTCAGGATGATTTAGGGGGCCCAAGCTTCACATGGGCCAACAGAGGACTGTTGTATCTTAATCAACCACATGCAAGTAAAATATATGTACACAGTAATTTACTTTGTCAATAGCAGTAATAATATTAGAACTACTACTACTGCTACTAGTCTTTTTCACCAAGCATAACGTGCATCTTACCATTGCATTCAAGACAATACCTTGTCTTCAGTTGCCTTTGAAATGTCAAGGCTTCATGTTACCTTTTCAAAAGCTCCTGTTGAGTAAAATTTGTCCATACCCAAGCTTGTCCAAAGATATTTGCATTCATTAATGGAGCAAGGATTCATTAGCATCAATTTTTGCAGATAGGAAATGCAGATATGCACCTCTTCAGGAGCCTGTATCGGCTCTCAGTACTGCTTGTTAAATATCTGTTACATAGGCTGGTTGATAAGTATCCTGCTCTCTTTGCAGAGTTTGTAAAGTGTGTCTGTGTGTGTGTGTGTGTGTGTGTGTGTGTAAGGCTGTATACCGATGAGGAAGTTGGTCTTGCCGGCCCCCTTTCCGTACTGCTGCTCAAAGAACTTGGGTGTGTAGGTCAAGATGATGACGAAGCTATTGAACATCACAATGTTGGAGCACATGTACAGCATGTAGACCTTGTTGGTGAATAAGCGCTTCAGTGAAGGCAGGAAATCTAGGGAAGAAAACCCAGGAAATTATTAGTTAGTAGTAGATCACGAAGATAAATGAGTGATCAGTTACTGCATTTACAGGCACTTCAAGATCCTGAATTTAAGGATTATCCTGGTTTTGGATAAGGCGGTTACATAAACTTGGATAAACCTGTATATTAATATCCCTCTTTACATTATAAATATGAGCATACTGATACTGATGAAAAGAATTCAACGCCAAAATTTGCACCTGCGCACACAGTAGTCAACTGTCAGAATTCCAGGTAGCATTTCCCGAATA
The DNA here is from genome assembly GCA_027475355.1 of Coilia nasus. Lineage (NCBI taxonomy): Eukaryota > Metazoa > Chordata > Actinopteri > Clupeiformes > Engraulidae > Coilia > Coilia nasus. Next base: position 13,705,299 of record CM050199.1, read on the forward strand.
CTCATAACCAGGATAAAGGCTTCTTTAGGAAGCTGGCATACTTCAGTATGCTGATCATTACTGTGAAATATGTCACAATGTGCTTTTTCCTACAATATCGTAAAAAGTTTCTCTTTTGTGCTACATACAGAAGGCCTTTCTAAACTATTTTTTCCCTTTTCAAACCTTTCTTAAACTGTGGAACTCCCAATAAGCCCCCCATTGCACATTTAGCAATCAGAGCAAAACTGACGCTTCTCATCGCAGAGTTCTTTGCCTCCACCTCGCCATTATTTTCACAGAACTGGTCACCTCATCGGTCGTTATCTCTTCCATCAGAATCAAAATCAGAATCAGAATTAGAATCAGGACCATAACATCTGCCCACCCACCTTTGGCCACCTCACTGATGGTGGGCGTGTGCTCCTCTTGGGGGGGGTCGAGTGGCTCCAGAGAGGGGGAGTCCTGGGCTTCATAGCGCTGGTCTCTGTTGGGGCGCTGGGGAGCCTCTGGCAGGGAGCGGGGCAGGAACCAGAAGGGCAGGGCAGTAATGAAGGAGAGCCCTCCTGCCACCACATACCCCAACCACCAGGCCCCCACCCACCGAGAGTCCTGGGGAGTGATGGTCACACTGTCTAAAGGGGGACACATGAACACACAGTCACACACAGATACACACAGACACACATAGTCACACACAAACACATACAACAGGCAAAAAATGTATACACTACATGCACACATACTGACACACACACAAAAATCAAAATCTGTACACACACACACACACACACACACACACACACATGCACACATGCACACACACCCTACCTAGGTCGACAAAGCCGATGTCCACGTAGATGCTAGCACAGAGAGAGCCCAGTGTGTACCCAAAGAGAGGGCCGATCACTGCTATGGTGTGCAGACATCCTGGGACACACACAACCACACAAGCCAGTCATGTTCATCTACATTCAATACAATTGTGCTCCCAAGTTTACATACCCTGGCAGAATTGATTATTTCTTTCAGGCTATTGTTTGGGAGAACACTTAGCATTTTAGGTTTATTATTCTATTATTTCCTGAATCCTAAGTCCACTGTCCAAGTCACAGGTTCTAGTTGGTCTGTTGGATATTTTAGGACACTTCATCAGTAGTGCATCTCTGTATAAGAGTGTATAAAACATTACTCCCTATGTAACCACACATGTCAGTCATGTACATATGCACTAACACGTCAAATCCACCCAATCACAACTACTATACGGAGTTAATCACCTGACAGGAAGTTAAGATGTACAGAGCCATTTAACCAATCAAGGAGTGGCCTACCGATGTAGAAGGCGGAGTTTTCTGGCCGTGCGAAGTCATCGATGAAGGAGATGCCCAGCGGTCCAATGGTGGCTTCCCCAATGCCACGGATCATATTGCCTACCAGCAACATAACCCACATGGAGGAGCCGTCCTCCTCTCCCTCTTTACAAGCTGTAGCACACACACACACACACACATATTCATGCATATGCACATGTATACTGTACATGTCTATGTGAATGTGGATCCAGATTATACTGCGCATATCTCTATGAATGTGGATCTAGATTATACTGTTAATGTCTATGTGAATATGGGTCTAGATTATACTGTACATGTTTATGTGAATGTGGATCCAGATTATATTGTACATCTCTGTAAATCTGGATCAAAAAAAAAAAACGGATGTGGGTTCTATCAGATAAAAACCCTCAACCCTGGCTTGTGTGTATTTTTCTGTCAACATAAACGTGTGTGAATGTGACTGAGTGTGTGTGTGTGTGTGCGTGGGTGTGTGTTTGTGTGTGTGAGTGTGTGTCTGCATGTGTGTTGAGCGCATACTGGGTGCTTGCTGCTGTAGGACGCCCTGGGAGGAGGGGGAGCAGGCGGTGGAGTTTGGGTCATTAGACATCCTTACTGCTACTGAGTCATAGTTATATCTGCCACACATTACAATGACAAACATCACATTAACCACACTCTCTCTCTCTCTCTCTCTCTCTCTCTCTCTCTCTCTCTCTCTCTCTCACACACACACACACACACATAAACTAGATGTACCACATAGCGGTACATGGTATGACCGCCGCAGTGTATTGAAATATGGGAACTGTTGGTGTGATGAGTGTCTGGTAGAGCAGTGTTGTGAGGTGAGAATTTGTGTGGAAATGATTTCCTGAAAGTGGGCATGGATGTGGGTTTTGAATGAATGACATTGTGTGGGTTTGTATAGTGTGTAGGAGTAATTTGTGAAAGGAATAGGCAAAAAGAGATTTTGTACAATTACAGCGGCCCCTATGGGCCCAATTTTATGGCATGTGCTGTGCTTTTAGAGGTCTTTGTGTTGATCGTGCATGACATATGTAGATGACGTATACCAAATTTGGTGACATTCACATGAACGGCCTATGATGAGTTCATTTGGATTCGTTTTCGCAGTGTTAAAATTTCACGGAAATTGTTCTTGTTGGAAGTGGGCGTCGACCAGTGTTTTCAATGCGTGGGGTTGAATAGATTTCACGATAAAAAAAATTGGTTGTAAACATTAGCATTCTCTAGGTTTTAGAGGTCTTTGTGCTGATCGTGCATGACATATTTTGTGCAGTTCCCACCTTCTCGGTCCAAGATATTGGCAACTCAAAATCCCAGTTTTTGCATTTGCCGTCATCACTAGGTGGCGCTATGCTTCAAGTGAGTGTTTACGGGCTAGGTCGATACGCCTCTGTAACACCGACATACTAACACAAAATCGTTGTCTTGGGCAAAATTGTTGACAAGTTTTTTGTCTAGGTGTTTTTTGGCACCTAGCTTCGCCAATAAACATCGCCCCCTTATGATGAAATGTCACAAAACTTAGTACACATGAAAAGAAAGCTGTTTAGAGATGGCATGTCAACTTTGACCAAATTTGTGCAATTATAAGCCAAGATATGGACATTTGAAGAATTTTAAAGGTGTACTTCCATCGTGTTTTCATTAATTTTGCGGTGTTCTCTAGTATTAATAATTGCCCTGTGCGCTGGTTTTAATGAAAAAAATGTTCTAGTGCTTCTGTTTCAGGCTGTTTTAGTTTGTTAGAGGGGGTGGGGCCGGGAGAATGACACGATTTCACCAGAGGCACGCTCCCTGCAGCTTCCTTTGCCCCACAGTCAACTTGATAGCAGAGTAAGGTAAAGGGGAAAAGTCAACTTGACAGCGCTAAAACTGCACACAGAATGTCTACGGAGATACAGCCTTATGTGTTTGATCCTGAATCTGAAGACGAAGGAGAGATGGCACAAGCACAGTCGCTTCCTGACCGTTTGTCAATGAACGTTTCAGAATGGTAATATTTGCATGACAAAAAAGGGCAAGTGCCCGGATAAATGCAGTTCAGTCATTCAACTAGCCTGCTAATCTTATGCGAGTCAGTCAAACAGGCTAACATTATTTAAAGCCCATTCGGTCAGTTTCTCTTATATGTATTTCCACGTCTACGTCACGCCGAAGGCCCTTTTCGCATTGGGTCGTTTTTCCGCCTATTGTCTTCTTTTGACTGATATAGAAAACGGGGATAGAAAAACATTTTGATATGCAGCATGCACATGCAACTCGGGGTGACCTATCATATTTCAAAAGAGCAAGTACTAAATGGTTTCTCCTTTAAGCTACGTGTTAAATGTTCATTGACATGTAACTTTTAAACGGTTTATCTCAACATAAATCCTTTTTGTCAAAAGTTTTTGTCAGCATTGTCTGTAGATGACATATACCAAATTTGATGAGATTCACATGAACGGCCTATGACGAGTTTGTTCAGATTCGTTTTCGCAATGTTAAAATTTCACGGAAATTGTTTTCGTTGGAAGTGGGCGTCAACCAGTGTTTTCAATGCGTGATGGTCAGTAGATTTCATGATAAAAAAAAATTGTTGTAAACGTTAGCATTGTCTAGATAATAGGCAAAATGACATTTTCTACAATTACAGCCCCCTACGGACCATAGTGCATGCATTATGGCATGTGCTGTGGTGTTAGAGGTCTTTGTGGTGATCATGCATGACGTATTTTGCGCAGTTTCCCCGTTCTCGGTCCAAGATATTGGCAACTCAAAATCCCAATTTTTTGCATGTGCCCATATCACTAGGTGGCACTATGCTTCAAGTGAGTGTTTATGGGCTGGGTCGATACGTCTCTGTAACACCGACATATCACAAAAATTTCATATTGTTGGGTGAAACATTCATTGAGTTATTCAGGAAAAACTTTTGCCGGTCTCCCCCTCTTTGACGGACACTGGCACAGCGGGGGGGTGGCCCTTGGGGGCCAAAAGGTGTTATTCGCTCACAAACTTCTAGGGCTACATGCCTACAAACATTCATGTCCCCCCGCGTTTCAGTGTCCCGGGAATCGTTTCGCGGCCACTCCAACATGACGGCGGTCATAATAAACACACATCATTTTAACCACCCACACACAAGCACACACATTACAATAAAAACACAACACAATAACCACAGACCCACATTAAGATAAAAACACATCACACACACACATCACAATAAACACAAATCACAATACCCCCCACCCACCCACTGAGCCACACATACACACACACACACACACACACACACACACAAACACACACACACACACACACACACACACACACACACGCAGCTTTACCCACCTCCCCATGAGGAAGTGAGGTAGGGCCATGAGGAGTGTCCCCACAGTCATGAGCAGAGCTCCTGTACCAATGATCTTCGGCCTGTGGTACTTCGCCCCAAAGTAGCTTACTGTGACGATCACCAAGAGGTTACCTAGGAGATGTGTAAAATACAGACTCACACTCAGGCACATCTATGCAGCATCGGTTGATGAGGCTAACCACAAACACACACACTCACACACACAGGCACACACAGACACACACACACACACACACACACACACACACACACACACACACACACACACACACATTCATCACTGACCCATCGTGAAGCTGCCATCGATGATGCCAACAGTGGAGCTGGGGATATCAAAACACACACACACACACATACACGCACACACACACACACACACATACACACACACACACACACACACACACACACACACACACACACACACACACACACACACACACATTCATCACTGACCCATCGTGAAGCTGCCATCGATGATGCCAACAGTGGAGCTGGGAATATCAAACACACACCCCACACACACACACACACTGATCCATCTACAAGCTGACATCGATGATGCCAACAGTGGAGCTGGGGAGCACACACACACCACACACACACACACACACACACACCACACACACACACACACACACACACACACACACACACACTGACCCAACTTGAAGCTGCTAGCGATGATGCCCATGGTGGAGCTGGGGATCTCAAACACACACACTCAAACACACACACACACAAACACACACACACACACACTGACCAATCTCGAAAATGCCATTGATGATGCCGATGGTGGAGCTGGAGATATCAAAACACACAGACCCAAAGGTACACACACACACCGACACTGGAGCTGGGGATATCACACTCACACACACATACACCACACATACACCACACACACACACACACTGACCCATCTTGAAGCTGCCATCGATGATGCCCACGGTGGAGCTGGGAATCTCAAAAACATACAAACACACACACACGCACACACACACACGCAGACACACACACTGACCCATCTCGAAGCTGCCATCGATGATGCCCACAGTGGAGCTGGGAATCTCAAAAACATACAAACACACGCACACACACACGCGCACACACACACACACACACACACACACACACACACACACACACACACACACACACACACACAGACACACACACTGACCCATCTCGAAGCTGCCATCAATGATGCCGACGGTGGAGCTGGGGATCTCGAAGCGGCGCTCCACCTGCGTAATGGTGCTCTTGGTGTAGCTCCCCGCCAGAGACTTGGAGAAGTAGCACATGGCCAGCACCCCGATGAACAACTAACACACACACACACACACACACACACACACACAAACACACAATCAAATACACACACACACATGGATGTACTTACACACAAGCACACATGCAAGAAGGCATGCATGCAGGCACACATGCACACACACACACACATACACACAGTGTTGGAATAATTGTACATATATGTTATTCTACTTTGTAACTATATTCACTGTGCCTAAGCGTTTCTGTATCATGCTCATGTGAGAGATACAAAGTATGCAAGTGTTGTGCAAGAGAACAGGATGCTCTCTCTCTCTCTCTGTCTCTCACTGTCTGCTAATCTGTCTGCTGCAGCCCTAACCGCAACTAAAGGTCAGGAAGCCAAGAGTCAACTAAATGTCAAGAAGCCAAGAGTCACTCGGTTAGGGTGCACTTTGCTACGCTTGTTTTACACAAAGAATAGAGAACTAGGTCTCAACTGAAATAGATCAGTTCCCCTTTTTTAGCAGTTGAGACCTCATGTAACCAGGGCATTCCTAAATAAAAGGCACGAAGAGCGGAGACTGCTTCAGAGTGAGTTTGGACGATTGTAACTGAGCAGTCTCCGATCACTCTCCTTGCAAGTAAATTTTGACTGATTCTCTGTGTCTTCTTTGTGTGCAGGTTGTTTTTGATAAATGTTAGTGCCTAAACCTAACACACAGACACACACGCACTCACACACACACACACACGGATAGATGCACTCACACACAAGCACACATGCAAGTAGGCAGGCATGCAGGCTAGGGTGACCAGATTTCCAGAGTCTAAAACCGGGACACTATGTGTGACGTCATGCGCGTGCACATTCTTAGGCATTGTCGTGTAGTAGTCTAGTCTGCTATCAAAGAAAACCGTTAAAACACGGCCGCTGTATACTGCAAGATACATTGTAACATTGACTGCGAAGATTTCACAGAGCGCACCTACCATTGTCACTCACACACACACACACACACACATTGACTCTGAATTACTGGAAACTTCATTAGGCTTTAATTTAACAGTTTTGTATATGCGATCACTGTAATTTGGGCAGCTTGATGTGATGTTGGGTGAAAACCGGAACATTTTTGCGTCCCGACGGGCTTTTGTCAGGACTCGGGACACGCGACTAAAAATCGGGACTGTCCCGGTCAAACCGGGACGTCTGGTCACCCTAATGCAGGCACACATGCACACACATACACACACACACACACACACACAGGCAGGCATACAACACAGGTCAAGAAAGCAACAAAAGATGTCTTGTTCGTGTTGTACAGTATGTGACACATGGGTGGATGTAGTTTGCTATTAAACAGGCAGAGTCATAAGCTTATCATATTTCCCCTCTCTGCCTGCTCACCTCTTACACCACCTGTCTGGTGTGCTGTCTCTCTGTGTGAGACTGCCCTGCTTTCTCTCTATCTCTTTTTCTCTCTCTCCCTCTCTCTTTCTCTCTGTATCTTTCTCTTTCTGTCTGTATTTGTGTGAATCTGTGTGTGCGTGTGCGTGTGTATGGCAGTCTCTCTGTCTTTCCCTGTCCGTCTGTGGCTAATGGAGTGTTTCGTCCTCACCTTCTCTCCCATTTCCGATGTCACTCTGAGACATGTGACCTCACTGCTCATGTCTGCAAATGTCTTTATTCTGCCCCGATTGGCGTAGTTGTACACCCTAGTTGTGCAGCCGGTGTGATGAATGTGTCGCCAAACACACATTACTAGTTCCTTTGTGCACACACTTACATTATATGTCACTACACACACCAGCATCTACACACACAAAAAACACTCACCTACGCATACACACACACGCACGCATGCACACACGCATACACACACACACATTTTTCAGTTACATAGCGAGTACGCTGTGACTCACACAAAGAAGCCAAAGTGAAAAGGTGTATGATTTTATGTAAGCAGGTTCCATTTATCTTGTAAATGTCCATGTCCGTGTCAATGTCCCTGAAGGCCATACACTGTAATACTGAAACATTCAAAGGATGGATGCACCAATACCATTCAATCACATACAGCAGTCATTGGGAGTATCGATAGTAGCTGTGCCACATTGTGCTAGCAATGTCACTATGATGACATATGTGACCTGGACCTTTTTGTGTCAGCTATTTATGGAATACAACCAGAAAGTAGAGGAAGTGCACACACAGTGTTAAAAACACAAATGTTCACCACAAATTGATTGTACTACAAATGTCAAAATAGGCAGACTTGTAGAGGTTCATACAAAAGCAGACTGATGTCTGGTACTGTTACTAATGTGCTAGTAATGCGTGTATTCTGATAGTTGACCCTACTTTTGCACCCAAGCAGATTGATGTCCTCTACTGTCAGTAATGTGTGTATTCTGATACTGTCAGTAGCGTGTGTATCTTGATATTGTCCGTAGTATGTGTATTATGATACTGTCAGTAGTGTGTGTGTCCTGATATCGTCAGTAGTGTGGGGCCCCTGCACGTGTGGTCGTGCTGTTAGCACACCCTGTGGAATTGAGTAAACACAACCCAGGTCATTGCTCATGTGGACTGGAGTGATGCAGTGACATTGTGTGTGTGTGTGTGTGTGTGTGTGCGTGTGTGTGTGTGTGTGTGTGTGTCTGATGAACAAACACTGTTCATCTACAACCTCTGTTACCTTCTACTGACGATCTCTGATAAATATCTGATGACTTTATTTGCGGTAGTCTCGTGAAGACATGCATGTCGGCATGTATACTCTGGCCACGTACAAAAGGTTGGATTTTTATGCAAGGCTAGATTTGGCTAGATGACGCTCCACACTGTTCATCAAACAATGTCAATTGATTTCAAAGTCAAATTTAGACAGATTATCAGTGAAGGGAAACTGTTATGATTACATATTTGTGCGCTCACCAATGCATCGGACCCAATCCTGCTGGCATCCCTGACCCTATTTTTGTTGTGAGCAGTACATGTTCTCTTATGAAAATAATAAAGCACCCATCTGACACAGCGCATCTTCAAAAAGCGTGAGTGTACATCCACATTAGGTGCACGTGTCCAGGTGTCCAGTTCATAATCGATAGTGCCCCGGAGTCAGTCAAATGCCAGCCCAGTAGATCCACTCTGTCCTCAACCCTGTCCTGATGTCCTAATGTCCCACGTCACCAGGACAATGCAACATAGGGCTTTTTCAGACATAAATCATGGGAGATTGCTGGTGCAAAACAGCAAGCATTAGAGGAAATCTAGACTGCTTTTGACAGCCGTAATGACAGTTGTAATAAAAAAAAATAATTAACCCATCTACATGACAACTGGACCTATAACAATATGAGTGACGACTATACGACCACTGTACCGACTACCTATAACAATATGAGCATCTTCATGACAACCATATGTATACCAATAAGAGCATCGTGACATCTGTTGCCTCACTAAAACCAGCATTCGTGGCGACCTAAGCATACTGAGGAGAGTCTGTCAGAGGTGTCATTTGTCTTAATGAGGTTTGATTTGATTTGGTTTCTTTTGACAAAAACAGTAAAATAAAACATTAATCTTGTAGAAAGATGCATTGTACCAGGTTATAGCAACCATGCTACATTCATCCTGTAGTCTTTGGGCAGGTAGTACATCAACACAACATTGTACATATATGTGTGCAGTGTTTATTGTAAATGTTCATTGTAACAATGCCTTTAAGATGACATGGAGTCGGTCTAGCTGCAGCTTTTACCTCTATAGGTTTCATTGGGACTGTAAACAGGCTTTCTATCAGCCTTCAGGTTTCTTGTGTGTTTCAGTGCATCTAATGTGTGTATGTTTCAGCACGCTCTTAGTGTTTATACCTCAGTGTTACAGGAGTGTGTGTGTGTGTGACTCTGTATGTCTTAAGTGTGTAGGCTTTAGCCACCTAAAGTGCTTTTGTCTTGGTATGCTCCTGGAAGTCTCCCACCTTTAGAGTCGGCTTGCAGCACTTGTCCGGATTGTTGGTCCTGAGGTTGCTGACGCTGCCATTGATGGACGGAGGCTCCCTGAACCCCTCTGGTCTCCCCTCGGCTGTCATGGCACCCCCAACTATGCCTCAGGTAAAAGGTCAACAGGAGCAAAAACAAAGCAGAAACAAAAACAAACCAACAAACAAACAAAAACAAGACTCCACTGATGGTAATGCCAGTGTCAGAATGCAGTTTATGTCCCAGATACAAAAAAAGTAACTCCACATAAGTCTTTACAAATTGACAAAAAAAACATTCATTCAAATTTCTGTTATCAAATGTTAAAAGCTAAAAGAAGTAAAACTGCTGCAGCATTTTACCATAATCTGTCTGAAACTGCCTGTCCTCATGTCCTGCCCCAACCACCACCTCTCTGCCCCCACCCCCACCCCCACCCAAAACGAGGACCTCCTTGGAACTGTGTGTTTGTTCTACAACTGACTGACTGCTGTCCCTCCCCTAGTAATGATTGACCACAATCGATCATCAGGGAAAGACTCTCTAAGTTAAAAGTACTCACTCACATTTACACATTATATTTAAAGGTGTTATTACCCAAGAAACCGTTTAATACTTGCTCTTTTTAAAATACGGTAGGTCACTCTGAATTGCATATGCATGCTGCACGTGAAAATGTTGTTCTACCTTGATTGCCTGCATTAGTCAATGACAGAAAATAGGTGGAAAAAACAGCGAATAAGTAAAAGGCAAACAAAGTGATGTAAGTTCACCGCAAAATTAATGAAAAAACGATGGAATGACACCTTTAATATCCTGGTCGGCTATAGACCTGTAGCATTTCCTTTTACAATTGCCTTCCACATTATGCACACTACACATGCACATAATACACATATCTTCATTGTATTATATAGAATTCCTGATTTAATATTCTATTCATATACTAAAACTTACCATAAATGTAACAAATAAGTTGATGGAAATGAGTGAAATGAATCATGAATCAAAGTACAGGACAAACAGTTCAGGGGAAGTGTAGTATTGAATAATTTTTTCATTCATTTTGCAGTGGTCTGTAGTGTCAATGAATGCCCTCTGAGCTGGTTTTGGTAAAGAAAAAAAAAATGCTGTAGTGCTCCTGTTTTATGCTCTCCTAGTTTGGTAAAGGAGGTGAGGTGGGGAGAATAACAGGTTCTGGGCTATGCTAGTCACGGGCTACCACTTGGTTATAGCACACCAAATAGAAGATTTAAATGTTCCAAACACACCTACTTACCCATATTTTGCTAGGTGAATGTGTGTTGCAATGAGACTCCAATGGTAATCACAGCTATGGCATGCCTTTTTCTAATTAACAAACTTACGTCACTTCATTTGCCTTTTTCTTATTCGCTTGTTTTTCCACCTATTTTTTGACTAATGGAGGCAATCAGGGTGGAAAAACATTTTCACCTGCAGCGTAGTGATCTACCGTATTTCAAAAAGAGCAAATACTTTTGAGAGCAAACAGTTTCTCGGGTAATGACACCTTTAAAGTACTGATAAGGCGTGTTGTTCAGATGACATAAGGTTAGGAAATGTGTGTTTTGTTTTTCTGCTAAAGGACCATTGTGACTTGTTTAGAAAGTGTGTTCTGGCAGCCAGTTGCTCTCCCTTTTTTGCTTCTCTGTATAGCCTGCCATCGGAGAGATTTTTTAAACATACAGTTGTGCTCATAAGTTTACATACTCTGGCAGGATTGATGATTTCTTAACCATTTGTCAGAGAATCATTTGGGTAGTTTCCGTTCTCATAATTAATTTAAAAAAAAGTAAATGCGGGTGTTTGATAATTAATGGCTTCAGCCAACCACTAACCATGAGTGGAAAAAAAGTGTTTGTGTTATCATTAATATCCTCTGAAAGTTCTGCCAGGGTATGTAAACTTATGAGCACAACTGTAAACTGGCCTCTCTCACACATCTCAGTAGCTCAGACAGGCGTCAGATGACAGCTGCGTCACTTCCACTGATGAGACACTTAGCGTCACCTCACACTGATGAGCTAGCACTCCACACACACTAAATCAAAACAGGTACACCTACTCACTCACCCTCACACACACACACACACACAAACAATCAGGACCGGTAGGCCTACACATACTCACTCACCCTCATTTACACCCTCACACACACACACACACACACACACACACACACGCACACACACACACACACACACACACACAC
>CM050199.1:13727500-13735000 GCA_027475355.1 Coilia nasus
GGTGGAGAAACAGGAACTTCTTAGTTGTTGCTTGGAATAGGAGGACGTGTTATGATTGACTAATAGCTGAGAATTTAGTGAGGACATGTTCTACAGGAATTTCTTAGTCACCTCCCCAGTGCTGTAATAAAACTGCTTAAAGGAACACTACACCTTTTTTGGGAAATAGACTCACTTTCCAACTCTATTAGAGCTATCCAGTTTTTGGTTTTACGTTTTACGTTTTTTGAGTCCAATCAGGCGATCTCCGGATCTGGCAGTAGCACTTTAGCTAGTAGCTTAGCATAAAGCATTAAAATGGATTGCACCAGTCTAATCTGCTTCAATGATTTATGCTAAGCTAATAGCTAAAGTGCTACTCCCAGTTTTGGATATCCTACTGCCAGATCTGGAGATTGGCTGAATGGATTCAAAAATAGTTAAACTCAAGTCTTTAACTCAAACAGAGTTGGAAAATGAGCCCTCACCCCCCACAAAATGTGTTCCTTTAAACCTGAGACCACCTGTCACTAGTATTTTGCTGGTCAAGATTTTTTTTAAACACAGACACTGTTACACATCATATAGTGTGCTCTACCATAATATCCCTGCAACCCAACTTTTTTTTTGTTTAAAAACAGCTTTAAAATGAGTTTAAAATGTCTAACTCTGTCTAACGTGTGATTTGAATTGCAAACTGTTATGTTGAGATTGTAGAGCACTTGCCGATGTAGAAGGCGGAGTTTTCGGCCTTGGCATAGTCATCGATGTAGGAGATTCCCAGTGGAGTGACAGGCGTCTCCCCGATACCCCTCAGGGCGTTTCCCAAAAACACATAGATCCACATGTGTGATCCCGACTCCTTTACACACTCTGGTGAAGACCACACACACACACACACACACACACACACACACACACACACACATGCAGACACACACATGCAGACACACACACACACATGCAGACACACACAAATACACATACACACACACACATTCAAAAAAAAGGAAGTGTTTACATGCTTAGCAAGGCTTGTTTCTCTGCACATATCATTGGTTCATGTCTACTAATTAAAATGTTTTACAGTTGCAGTGCAATGTACCAGAAATGACCCAAGGTTTAGTAAACATAATTGGCTGCCATCACTAGAAATGACATTGCTTTTAGCCAATGCTATTTTCCAGAGCGACTTACAGTGAATTAGGTAAAGGGACAGCCCCTGAAGTCCACCTGAAGCAATGTGGGGTTACATGCCTCCCTACCCAGTAGGCCACAGCTGCCCACACAACTAGGCCACAAGGCCACTAGGCAAGCACTGTCACCATGGTAGAGTAGCACAGATGTACAGTTGTGCTCATAAGTTTACATACCCTGGTGGAATTGATGATTTCTTAACCATTTTTCAGAGGATATAAATGATAACACAAAAACTTTTTTTTTTCACTCATGGTTAGTGGTTGGCTGAAGCCATTCATTGTCAAACACCTGTGTTTACTTTTTTAAAATCATAATGACAACAGAAACTACCCAAACGATTCTCTGAAAAATGGTTAAGAAATCATCAATTCTGCCAGGACATGTAAACTTATGAGCACAACTGTAGGTGTAGATGGAGTCTGCGGAGCTGCTACCTGTGTCAGGGTCCTGGGTGATCTCCATCTTGACCTTGGGGTAGTCATGAGCCGTCGTGTCCACACAGGGACTGATCCTGCTGCTCTCGTTCTGCCAGCTCTGGATCACTGTATCAAATGTGTACCTGGACATACACACACACACACACACACACACACACACACACACACATATGGGTGTGCACACACACAATGCCGTCTCATTGAGTCACATCAGTGCTAAGTCCTCAATGTCACACACAAACACACACACACACACACACACACCGTCCCATGAAGAAGTGTGGCAGTCCCGTGAGTGCTGAGCCCAGGGCCATGAGGAAGCAGCCCATCCCGATCAGACGCGGCCGATGCATCTTCGCCCCAAAGTGGCTCACAAACGCCAGGAAGAGGAGATTACCTGCAACCACACGCCCAACAGGTGATGCAGGAACACACGTACTCACCAGGTAACACAGCTAACCATCAGGTAACACAGATAACTACCAGTAACACAGGAAACACAGGTAACTAGAACACACACACACACACACGTTTTTTCATCAATGGGATTTTTCATGTTGATTTCCTGATGGGTGTTATACTGTATGTCAAACCCACCTCTTATAACCAACATTATCACACACACGCACACACACACACCCACACAAACACACACACACACACGCACACACAAACACAAACACACACACACACAAGTACCCATCTCGAAGCTGCCGTCTATGAGTCCGATGAGCGAGCTGGAGAGGTCGAAGCGGCGCTCGATCTGTGTGACGGCGCTCTTCATGTAGGTGCCCGACAGCGCTTTGGAGAAGTGCGCGAACGACAGCGCTATGATAAACAGCTGACCACACAACCAATCAGAGAAGAGGAAGATAGGAAGAACCAATCAGTCAAGAGGGAGACAGGAAGAGAAACTAATAGTTGAAGGAATGATATACATAATGAAATAAATATGCCTATTATTTATATTGTTTTAGGTGCTTCATTACTTACATGATAGTTGGGCAGTATGAGTGTTGGTAGTATGAGATTACCTGATTTTTTTAAAAATTGTTTTTATATCCTATATATACAGTATATATAGAGGTATTCTGATATTGTAAAGCACTTTGTGAATGTTTGGTTTGTGGAAAGTACTATAGAAATTTATTTACATACTTAACTCATAACCAAGCGCAATCAGAGATGGCAACCTGGCCCCCCATATGGGCGGACAGACACACACACACACGCACACACACACAGACAGACAGACACAAACACAGACGGACAGGGTCATTGCAATCTCTCCGGGGACCAGGTAATAAAAACCATGTAATTCTTTGCTTAGGGGAGTTTCCAGTCAATTTAACAGCTGTGCTTTATAAAAACACCACCAGGAAGTTTTATTAATCTCTCTGAGTGTAGAAGCCGGAGTTAATCATAATCTTATACCTTTATCATTTCAGTGCCTCTTAGGTAAAGGCTTTACATTCCTTGTGTTAGTGGTTAGAAAGCCACACCAAGACCAAATCTCTCTACGTGACTCACCTACTGTATACATAAATCTTAACAAAGCCACCAGCCTCAGAGGCACATCAGTGATAACCAAATATTATGACACAACACAGCCCGAGTGTGTGTTTGTGTGTGTGTGTGTGTGTGTGTGTGTGTGTGTGTGTGTGTGTGTGTGTGTGTGTGTGTGTGTGTGTGTGAGCATGTGTGTGTGAGCATGTGTGTGTGAGCATGTGTCAATGTGACAATGCTGACATTGACCTCTGACCTTTAGTGTGGAGCAGCATGGCTCAGCTCCGTCTTTCTTGTCCGACACATAGAGGACATCTCGGCTGGTCAGCCTGTCCTCGTCCCCCCCCACCACGCTCATCTTTCCTGGAAGCGGGGTAAGATAGAGGTCATGCAGCTGTGAACTCTGACCTTTCAACTCTCACTTACTGCCAGGGCAGCTGTGTAAGGCATGTGGGTCTTACATGAATGACAAACTGTGCTTTTGATTTTATGAAAAACTGGTGCTGGTTTTTCAGGAAACTAATGAAAAAAAGCTGAAAAGACCTTTGACATGGAAAAGATCATTAACACAGTTAAGAAGATCTATTTTTTTTACTGCTTGTTATACTGTATAACCAGACAGTGTGTATGTGTGTTTGTGTGAGAGAGAGAGTCTCAGTGTATGTTTGTCTGTGTGTGTATGCAAGTCAAGTTGTGGCTCAACAAGTTAAAATATGTAAGTGCACGTGTTGCATGGGTTTTCACCACTATGCACTATATCGTAAAGCAACTCAAATCTCCAAACTATCCTCCCACTTGTATCTGAACTGAAACATATCAGATTCAAAGTTCCTTGTTCACCACTTGTATCTGAACAGAAATGTGCAAAGTGCAAAGTTTGTTGTCTGCAGTTTGTATCTGAACAGAAATCTGGCAGGTTCAAGGTTATGTGTCTGCTGCTTGTATCTGAACAGAAATTTGGCATATTCAGGGTTCCCTGTCAGAAACCGGAGCCCTCTCTTGTGTTTCTACCCCACTCCACTCACTCGCTCCCATTCACCCTCCCGCTCTCAGACCCCAACACAAAGCTCCTTTCTCCTCAGCTCAGCAGCTCTGCTCTGCTCTGCTCTGCTGCACTCTGCTCTGCTCACACTGCCTGTCAGGTAGGAATGTGTGTCGACCTCAAAAACCCACCGCATCAAATCACACGGCACAACACAACACAGCGCAAAACAGCACAATGGGACCTTACCGCCACCGGCAGCGCTGATCCGCCGGGGTCCGTGCTGGGTCACTGGTTATCGCTCGCTGGGTCAGAGGCTCGCTCGCTCGCGCGCTCCTGTCCGGCCCGGCAAACCCAGAAGTCCAGAACTCGCAGCCGTGTGGTAGCGCCGGTCTGTCAGCTGAGCAGGGGGGCCTCCATGTCTGAGGTTGGGTCCCTCGCCGCAAACAACACCGTCATGAGTATGACACAAAGGAGGGAGAAAGAAAAGGAGAGAGATAGAAGAGAGAAAAGAGAGAGAAGGAGAGGAGGGAGGAGTCGGCGTAGCGAGCTGATGGCCTGGTTCACTGGTGGCTGCTTGTGTTTTCCGCCTGAGATGGCGAAAGCTTTGGCTGCTTTCAGGACTTTTTACTCGATAATCCACCCGTCTGCTCCAAACTCAGTCACTCCCCCTTCCATTCTCTCTCTCCCTCCCTCTCTCTCTTTCTCTCCTCTCTTTCTTCCTCTCCCTCTCTCTCCTTTCTCTGTTTATCTCTCTCTGTCCCCCTTACTTTCTCTCACTCTGTCTCTGAAACTCTTTCTGTCTCTTTCCACCCTTTTTAAACTTTCCCCTCTCCCCCCTCAAATAGTTTCATTCAGCATTGACAGACAGAGAAGAGACCACACAAACACAGACACATGCACACACATACACTCACAGATGTATACACAGACAGACTCACAAACGCATACACGCACATGCCCACAGACAGACTCACAACACACACACACACACACACACACACACACACACACACACACACACACACACACACACACACACACACACACACATATACACACACACACACACAAAGAGAGTGGCTCCTCTTGTACTGGTGAGCAGGACTGGGCACAGAGTCCTTATGCCCAGGTCAGAGCCATGCCAGGACGCAAGGTGTCTGGCACGGAGAAAAGAATTTCCCACAATTCCCTTGTGTTGTGCAACTGAGGTTGTGGTGTGAATGAAAACATAAGGCATATGGCATATCACCCTGCCTTGAACATGATTCTATGAAATGAACTATGAAATACATTTTAATTTCTTAAGTATCAGAGCAGATAATACACATACAAGTAAGACACAGTTCCTATATACTGTATGCAGGGTGGGCCAGAAAAAACAGACCACTTTTAAAATTATTATATTTCCTCAATCATTGAAGCTACCACAATTTCAAACCATGCGTGTCCTAATTACTGTAAAGCTTATTCAGTTCTCTTTCTAAGGACATCATGGTTTATGAGCATGAAAGCAAGGGGATGACCACTGCTGTTTGAATAAAACTTCCCCTAAAAAAATGTAACATGGTTTGCAATCGAGGTATCTTCAATAACTGAAGAGGTATTGTCATTTAAAAAGCATCACACTTTTTTGGCCCACCCTGTGTATACGTACAGATATAAGATAGAACATTATTTATGTACATGTATACTATTCAGTGTTAATTTTATGTTGGGGGGCTGGATGCTATAGCAAAGGACAACTGGCTGTGTAAGAAATGGTCATCCAGGGTTTGATATTTTACATAGGTATTGTAAGTCTCTGTCACTTTAGATCAAATGCTCATAATTAAAAAATATATATTTACTTTACTATGTACAATGGTTTAAAGATCTATGTTTGCTATGTTTTACATAAGGGTTTAGAGATGTTTATTTCACATAAGCGTGTAGATATATTGTCAGAATGGAATGGGCACATTCTTGGTTAGAGCAGAAGATTCCGAAGCGTCCACTCTGTAATCTTCAGTTGGGACTCCACCCAGAAGGAGAGAGTGTGTGGTCAAATCTTCACCACTCTCACAAAAAAACAACAAACACCTCATGTGCGTGCTCATTAAAAGACAACCCATCGTGCGTCTCACAAATGTTACATCTTATAAATCACACTGCCATCAACATACTGTAACAGCATTTGAACAACTTCAACTTTTGGTGTTTTCCTTCATATGGTTTGACACTCTGGCTCACACTTTTAAAAGCACATCCATCACATGATCGTACAGGACCATGTTTTGGCTTGAACGCTTGTTTATTATAAACTAAATGTACCGCATAGCGGTACATGGTATGACCGCCGCAGTGTATTGAAATGTGGGAACTGTTGGTATGATGAGTGTGTGGTAGAGCAGTGTTGTGAGGTGAGAATTTGTGTGGAAATGATTTCCTGGAAGTAGGCATGAATTTGGGTTTTGAATGAATTACATTGTGTGTGTTTGAATAGTGTGTAGGAGTGATTTGTGAAAGGAATAGGCAAAATGAGATTTTGTACAATTACAGCGGCCCGCATAGAGCCAATTTTATGGCACGTGTTGTGCTTTTAGAGGTCTTTGTGTTGATCGTGCATGAGATAGGGCCAATTCTATGGCATGTGCTGTGCTTTTAGAGGTCTTTGTGTTGATCGTGTATGAGATATTTTATGCAGTTCCTACCTTCTTAGTCCAAAATATTGGCAATTCAAAATACCAATTTTTGCATTTACCCTTATCACTAGGTGGCGCTATGCTTCAAGTGAGTGTTTATGGGCTGGGCCGATACGCCTCTGTCAAATTCGTTTTCGCGATGATAAAATTTCACGGAAATTGTTTTCGTTGGAAGTGGGCGTTGACCAGTGCTTTCAATGCGTGAGGGTCAACAGATTTCATGATAAAAAAAAAATTGTTGTAAACGTAAGCATTCTCTAGATAATAGGCAAAATGACATTTTCTACAATTACAGCGCCCCCTATGGACCAAATTGTATGGCATGTGCTGTGATGTTAGACGTCTTTGTGGTGATCATGCATGACGTATTTTGTGCAGTTCCCACCTTCTCGGTCCAAGATATTAGCAACTCAAAATACCAATTTTTGCATTTACCCTTATCACTAGGTGGAGCTATGCTTCTAATGAGTGTTTATGGGCTGGGCCAATACGCCTCTGTAACATCGACATACTAACACAAAATCGTTGTCTTGGGCAAAATTGTTGACGAATTATTTAACAAACACTGTTTTTTGACACCTAGCTTCGCCAATAAACATCGCCCCCTATGACGAAATGTCAGAAAATTTAGTACACATAAAAAGAAAGCTGTTTAGAGATGGCATGTCAACTTTGACCTAATTTGAGCAATTAAAAGCCAAGATATGGATTT
>CM050199.1:13740000-13745000 GCA_027475355.1 Coilia nasus
CACTTTTACAGCAACACTCCTTCAGAATAACTGGCATTTTCAGACAGGCATTGCGAGGCATTGGGCCATAAGTGAGATTATAGCATTGAGTCCCACACAGTGACAACATTGAGTAATAATATTGGCTGTTCTCTATGTGCGCTCTATGAGGGCCCTAAAGGCCCATTCACATCTACAATGATAACTATAAAGATCATTATAACTATAACTTTGTAATAATCGTTTTAACTTTAGTGAATGGTGCCATTCACTTATCAACTATAAGGACAATGACAGGCTGAACGATATCGTTGGGATCATTTTCAGAGCGATTTTTTGAACTATAAAAGTACTGTCAGCCAATCAGAATTCATAAGAATTCACAGGACGTCAGGTTCTATTAAATGTTTATCATTCATATCCTCTAAAAAAATGGTTAAGAAATCATCAATTCTGCCAGGGTATGTAAACTTATGAGCACAACTGTAGTTACTGCCTTTGGATTTGTAGGGCAGAGCTGATTGGACAACCATGTCTGGAAACAGACCTACATTCCAAAATCTGCATTATGACTGGTGTAATTTAACACCATGTTTATAGGTGCAGTTTGAGTTTTAACTGCCAAAAGTCGCCACTTCATTCTATATGCAGTATATCTGTCAGATTATATTTAATGTATTTGTATTTTTTTTATTTTATGTAAAATCATATGTTATGTATTTAGTTCCTTTGACTTTTATAGACAGCTTTGTATTTAACACAGAAATACAAAAAGACATTACGGAACTTTGAGAACTTTGTCTGTTTTAAAGCTACACTGTGACTCAACTCTTTTGTTTCACTGTTTGTGACATAAAAACACCAATCAGCACCTGTAACTGTGAGTGCCGCCACTGTGCTCCTCAGATGGTTGTCTCCCTCTCCTGCTCCTCTTTGCTTTTGTCCCCTTCAGGGCCACCATCCTTAGCCACCCCATTGACTGGCTGGCCCTCAGCCTGGGCCACCCCATTGGCTGGCTGGCCCTCAGCCTGGGCCACCCCATTGGCTGCCTGGTCCTTGGCCTGGGCTCTCAGAGCCAGTTTTCTCTGCCTCTTGACCAGGGTGCGGTAGAGCAGTCCCCACAGCAAGGAGGACAGCGCGTACAGCCCGTACATCAGGCCCAGGAAACGCGCCCTGCACGGGGAGACATACAGGAAGATGAGAGTGTGAGACAGTGCACAGATGTGATACTGATCAGTAACACAGAGAAGGTGAGGCAGTGTACATGTTATACAGTTCACACTCATACAGACAGTAAACCAGTCCACATGAAAGGGCAGCTGTGGTCTGGTGGTTGGAGAGTTGGTCTTGGGCTCAGAGAGTCACAGTTTCGAATCCTGTCCTTCCCTTGGCTAAATTGCCGTTGAGCAAGGCATCTAACCCCACACTGCTCCAGGGACTGTAACTGAAACCCTGTAAATAACTGTAAGTTGCTCTGGATAAGAGCGTCAGCTAAGTGTAATGTAAATAGAGATCCTACAGTGTGTATGTCATAGAGATCGGCCTCTGGAGAGCTGCTGAGGCAATCCATGTATTCTACTTATTCGTGCTTTTTAACCGTGAGTAAAATGTTTGAAAACTGTAGAGAGTAAAATGTTTGATGATAGCGCTATCTGTTTACTAGTGTTAAAAAAAATATATATCCAGAGCGCATCCATCAATACATCTCCATATATTGTGAATATCCCAAAATATGTGACTGCAAATATCTCCACAAAGACCCCTTTCACCCAGTGCATCTTCACCCTAAGTTTTGAAGGCTTTTTCACTGTGGGCAAAAATTTGTGGATAGAGTAAACTATTTGATGATAGCGCTGCAGTTTACCATATGTTGATGATACCGTGTACAAATAGCTACGGTATTTCAGCATCAAATGTATTCTTTGCATATATTTGCAATCCCATGTAAGCATCCACGTGCAGTACAGTAGCATGTCATTTGCCCTTGAATGGTTGTACAAAGAGCCAGCAACAAATCTGTGTGTCCCACTATGGTTGTTTTGAAAAACGGAATGAAAACTTTGCAGACAGGTGTATTTACCACCGATGCACGGGTCATTCACGTCATTGTACACACCCACCAATATCCTTGACGTAATGTTACAGTGCCACTGGGCTACGCCTCCTCAACCTACCTTTTTGAGAAGAGGGGTCGAAAACACGCTGTGTCTACACATTGCGGTCCCGGTAAATTAGCATGTCGCCATCCCGTGTCGTGCAGTGTGAAAGGGGCTACAGATTCTACTCTGTAGGGCAGTCTGTATCATAGTGTTCAAGTGCCTCTAACCATTTAACCCATCACACCCGTGAGCAGGGGGCAGCCATGACAATGGTGCTTGGGGAGCAATGTGTGGGGATGAGACCATGCTGAGGGTACCTCAGTGGCACTACTGGCAGTTGGTGGATTCGAACCTATGACTTTCCAGTCACAGGGTTACATTGTCTGCCAAGCCTCCGTTGTTTACTGTGTTTGTTTACATTTGTTTACGTCTGTTTACACCGCTCGTGCTAAGGACTTGTCTCACCTGAAGGCGTCAGTGTCGTAGATTCGGCAGGCCCCCTGCCCCCCACAGCGCTTGGTGCCCCATTTCAGACACGTCTGGTCTATCAGCGCCCCAAAGTAGATGGGCGGAGGGATGCCACCTGTGGAGGAGGGGGCATTGTTGGAAAGTGACACAGGTGGACAAGGACACAGGTGCAGAATGACACAGATAAAGGCACACACAGGTGGAATATCACAGGAGGAGAATGTGATACATAGGTGGAGGATATATATCACAGGAGGAGAATGTGATGCATAGGTGGAGAACATATATCACAAGAGGAGACTGTGATACACAGGTGGAATATCACAGGAGGATATATCACATAGGTGAAGGATATATCACACAAGTGGAGGATATATCACAGGAGGAGAATGTGTGGAGAATATATCACATAGGTAAAAGATATATCATAGGAGGAAAATGACACAGATGACGAATGACACAAGTAGGGACTGACATGAGCTCAAAATGACACAGGTATGTAGTGGTGTGTGTTCGTATGTGTGTGCTATGATGTGCATGTGTGTGCGTTGTCATGTATGAAGATAGGATGTGGATAGCTCTTACCCAGGGTCCTTACTATCAGTGTCTGCATTCCCAAAGCCAGCGACTTCAGATCAGGGGCGATTGATCTGTGAAAGATTACAACACATGTTTATATAATATCATTGAAAAATAACATACAAGAAGCCATTGAATATCTAACATTTACAGATGTATATGCAATCATAACCATGTTAACCATGTTTTAACTGTTTATATGCATACAGTATGTATATTTATTATACGGTTCGTTACAATGCTGATGAATGTCCTATTGACTTCGACGGGCCACTCCAACATTCGGAGGTCAAATATTTTGTACATTGACTGCTGAAAAAGTATAATTGACTGCTGTCGATGGCTTTGGGTTTTGTGCTTCTTTCATATTACTTCACAAGGAGTTTGTTCACTCATCGTATCGAATATCACCAGTAAGATGAAACGAGTTATTTTAGTAGCTGCACACATTGCTGTGCAACACTTATACATTCTATTTTCTTGATTAACTATTTTTAACAGCAGAAGCCATAAGGCGGCAACATATTTAAAATATAATACTGTTAGAAGTGTCTAACTCTGTATTATTATATTTTCACAAATAGCTGTATAATACGTGGATCATTTTCAGCAAGTTGGTCATTCTTGTTGAATAAGCCCCTTCAGAGTGATTCAACACCCCTCCGCTTCACGTCGAGGTCCTGCATCACTCTGTCAGGGCTTATTCCAGGAAAATGACCACCTTGCAGAACATTATCCCTTACATATATTATAATATGATTCACAGTTAATAATACCTAATTAAGGTTTAATAATGGTTGCTACATTGCTCCAATGTTTGCTGTGCAAGTACTAAATTACTGATACCAACTAGTTTAGGGCATAATTCTTGAAGATAGATTTCTGTTGCTATCTATTAGCTTTTATGATGAAAGCTGTGGCATATACTGATGTCAGTGCGTGATCTCCCCCTTCACCCTTGTACCTGAGCAGGACGATGTAGCCAGGTGTGGCTCCACAGGCCGACACGAACGCCCCCAACACGGTCACACCCATGTACCACTTGAACATCCAATCACAGTCCTCCTTGCGTGGACACTGTCCCAGGGTGACGGACATGTTGGCAGGGGGCGTGGCTACCTCCGACACACACGTGCAGTTATGGAAGACCTGGAAACACACAATTACAATCTCCACCATGCGGTTTGGTTCTGTTTGATGCGGTACACTATTGTTGGTGTTTCCACTGTCAGACTTTCAGAAGGGTACCAAAACAACCCATACCATGCTGGTTATTTGACACCCTTCCATTGGGTGCACCCTTGTATAATGGTGCAGTAATGAAAGGGTGGGCTAACCCACAACAGTCTGCTGATTGGCTGACACAGAATCTTAGTGTTCTGAATTTCACCATATTGTATTGATCGTATCATTTGATGAAAATAAGCCATTAGAAACCAGTCTCTAGTCACACACACACACACAAAATGATAGAAATTGGCGTAGGCATTTACCAGGCCGTGGTTTTTAAATATTCTGTATGTGTCTGTGCACCTCGCTGATCAGACCTTGTTGCTATGTCCTTTGTCCTTATTCCTTTAGTTTAGAGAAAACACAAGATACTTGTGCACCTAGGAAGATTACCTTCGGGAAAAGAGATTTAAGCCTCCCTGACTACAAACCTTATTCTAACATACTATGATTTGGGTGAACACTTAGCACTTTAGGTTTTATAATTATTACTCTGTTATTTTTTCAGGAGTCCTGAGTCAATCGTCCTATTGTTGGGGCTTTTTGCTCGCAGGGTCTAGATAGTCTGTGAACATTTCCAGGACACTTTATCAGAAGTGCACCTCAGGATCTCCAGGTGTTTTAGGCCTTTAGTCACTATACACC
>CM050199.1:13750000-13765000 GCA_027475355.1 Coilia nasus
TTGGGGTGTAACCTTGGTGCAGCCATTGGCTGTCTACAGACATTTAAGGTCAGAAAACCACTGTTAGTTAGTCCTTGTCTTCGTCCTGTGTGTGTATGTCTGTCTGTGATGTCCTTAATGTTAAGAATAAACCTTGTTCTTGATTTTCAACCACTAGGCTGACTGAGTCTCCAAATTCAACTTAAAAGTAATTGTATTACTTTTTAGCTAACACCACAACCCAAACACCACAAACGTCACCATACATCACGTACGTTACCATGTGCTTATGCAGTTGCCTGGTGACCAATTAAAAAATTCTTCAAAATCTTGTTTTAGTGGCTCCCATCCCATCCCACGGTCCATTCTCCTCTACTGTCTATGTATGTAACCAGCACGGGTCAATGAGTCTACAGATAGATTAACCATGCCTGAAGGAGCAGGGGGTGCGTTCAGATTGTCCGTTAGTTCATTTTGTAAGATTTCAATCAGCAGGGAACAAAAATGTTTAGTTTGACAGGAACTGCACAGGGTATACAAGGGTAGGTAACATGGATCACTTCGCCAGATGTTTCAACTGATTTGTGAACACACGCCTTCTGATGTTACCACTTTCACGACACAGTTTTGACGCGCTTACCTTACTATTGTCTTTATTGATCAATATTTCATAACATGACAGTTGGTTATAGTAAAAACACTTTTAGCTGCAAAGGCTAAATGTGTGTGACCATTGGAAAATATGGGTAAGGGAGCTGGAAATATGTATGTTCAAAACTTAGTTTTTAAGAGTACAAATTGTTGTGGATATTTTAAACAGTTTTAGTGTCTGTTGAACCAAACACAGTCTTCTGAATCTAAATGTCTCCATGTTGTCGTGATATTAGCAGGCCATTCTAAATAAAACCACTTAGCAATCCAATTCCCTGTGAAGTTAACTTGTTTTTTATATCCTGTGCAGTGAATAGGGAGCAGGGAATACAACGTAGGAATCCTTGTGATCGGAACATAGCTGTGTGATCGGAACGTAGCCATGATACCAGCATGACTACAGATAGATTAACCATCCCTAGAGGAGGAGACACATAAAACTAGGCTTGGTTAATGACTACAAATAGATTAAAAATACCTGGAAAAGATAGGTCAGAGGAAACAAACAAGCATGGGTTAATGACTCAACAGATAGATTAGCCAAGCCTGGAGGGGACAGGAGACAAAGGCCATGTCTGACATGCTCACTGGTTCACTATATTTTTCAGGCCAGAGACCCCCAAACTGCTAGGGGGCTGGAGCAGGGACCCCCTCCCCCCATATATATATATATATATATATATATATATATATATATATATATATATATATATATATATATATATATATATATATATACTATATTCAGTAATGTGCAAAAGTTTTAGGCAGGTGTGAAAAAATGTTGAAGAAATGTTGATATAGTGCACTGTAGAGGGTGAGTTAGACTGTTTTCTTCCCTAAATAGTGTACCGTACGGTGAATGAGGGAACATTTTGGACTTAGCCACAGGAAATCATCGTAGGGTAATGACTCTACAGATCCCTACTCTAAACCTACCTACAAAGAGGAGACATGCATTAATGCGTAAAAGCAGCATGGGTTTATGAGTCTACAGATAGATTAAAATGCCTACAAGAAATTGGAAATAATAATTGGAAACATTGTAACCCTGCATCAGTAACTGCCTGTAAACCAACATGGATTAATAAATAAAGTCTTTGTGTGTGTGTGTGTGTGTGTGTGTGTGTGTGTGTGTGTGTGTGTGAGTGTGTGTGTGTGTGTGTGTGCACACGTGTGTTTGGTGTGTGTGTTTGCGTGTGTGTATGCAAGTGACCCAAGGACTCACTAGACTAAAAGGTGGTGAATGTTTACCTTATCTAATCTGCTTAAAATGCGATTAACAGGCTAAAGATTGCTCTCAAAAATGAAGGGCCGCAGTCATCTTACCATTCTGTGATTCTGTGTTTGTGTGTTTGTGTGTGTGTGTGTGTGTGTTTTTGTGTTTGTATTTGTGTGTGAGGTGGTGGTGGTGGTGGTAGCGGCAGTGGTGGTGGTGGGGTGGGTTGTTGTAACTGTGTGTAAGTGTGCATACTCTATTCTATTCTATTCTATTCTATTCTATTCTATTCTATTCTATTCTATTCTATTCAAATCTGTGTTTTGCCATGTAATTGCAGTACCTATGAGGAAGATGGCCTTTGAGGGTGATTGTCCATAGGTCTGCTCCATGAACTTGGGCTTGAAGGTGATCATGCCGATGAAGCCGTTGACGGCCACCAGGGAGGTGAGGATGAGGAGGTTGAACACTGAATTACTGAACAGCTTTCGCAGCGATGGTAGGAAATCTGCAGGACAGACAGTGATATATATATATATATATATAAACACACAGTTCTTCTTCTGCACATGCACACACACACACACACACACACACACACATACACACACACACACACACATACACACACACACACACACTAACACACACACACACACACACATATAAACACACATACAGATGATGAGGTTGTAGACCAAGTTAGTGCACAGTCTGTGCATGGAGGGGAGGAAGTATGCAGGAAAAAACACACACACCTGGTTACACCTGGTCCTGGTTACACACACACACACATACACACACACACACACACACACACACACACACACACACACACACACACACACACACACACACACACACAGTGCAGGTGGTAGCCACTTTGCCCCATTATATAGTTCACAAGCAACAAACATCTTGTTGTTGAATTTGTAGCTCAAATAAAGTATTCCACATGCCATAGAAATCTCAGTGAGTCTTGTACTTGGTACCATACACTTCTGACTCATCACTCATCCATTTACATATCCACACTTTAAAAGACTGTAAATGTGTAAGCAAGGCCATAAAGCCACCTCATCAAGTGTCTTTATGAGTTAAAGGGATACCCTAGAGTTCAAACCATTCTAGGGCTGTTTACAGGTGACAAGTTCAAACTTTGTTGACAGAAAAACTGCCTAGTATATCCCTATCCAGAGTTTACCTTTAACTCTCCAGACCCACTTAAGGCCTGGATATACTCAACGCGCGCAGTGGTGCGCGCGCAAAAGTGACGTCAAAATGACGTCAGTGCACATCTGGCACGGCGTTCTCAAGTGCAAGTTTGCCGTGCGTGCACCTCCGATTTTTTTGTAACTTGCGCGCGGCAGCCCCATTGAAAACAATAGGCAATGGCGAGTCTGGTTTCAGCTAACTTTAGCCTAGTAACTACCAGCCTAAACATGTATTTTCCATTGCTACAAATCAGCTAATATTACTGGAAACTCACAAGAAATACAAACACTGACTAAAACGTTTAGGATTTTGTTCAGTTTTATCCACAAACCAACTTAGGTGCGAACCTGCAGTTCGTTTATTAAGCTAACTTTTTGCCTTATCCTATCATCATTCATAAGGTCTTATAAAGCTGAAAACACTGTAAATATACACACTGACTCAAACCTTTTCGGATTTATCCAGTTTAATTCCCAAATCATGATGTAAACCTGCAATTCAGTCATGTTTCACTCCTCTGACACGCAAGGTTCCCGAACTACTAAGGCATTTGACACCTCTGACGAGGAAAAGATTGCCGTGTGTGTCGAATTAAGTATATATGGGCGTGCGGCGCTATGACGTCACTTTTGCGCGTGCACTTCTGCATGCGGCGAGTATACACCTAACTTTACTCTTCTGAGATAAATGACAGGTCTGTCTGTCTGTCTGTCTGTCTGTCTGTCTATCTATCTGCCTGTCTGCCTGCCTGTCTGCCTGTCTGTCTGTCTGTATTGGTCTGTCTGTCTGTCCGTCTGTCTGTCTGTCTGTGTGTGTGTCACTTACCCTTGGCCAGAGCCATCATAGACACCGGTGGCTCTTTCTTCAGGAAGCTGTCCTGTTCCTCAGTGGTCGCCTCGGTGCTCCTCTCCTGGCCCTGCTTGGGCAGGCTCTTGGGCAGGAACCAGAAGGGGATGCCGGCCAGGAGCATGACGCTGCCCGTGATGATGAAACCCATCCACCAAGCCCCCACCCAGCGAGAGTCCTTGTGGTTGATGGCTATTGTGTCTAAGGAGGCACAGGAACAGGAACCAAGCCTTAGCGGCACTCACTCACACATATACAGGAACGAGAACCATGTCTCGGCAGAACATACACACACAGGAACAAGAACCAAGCCTTAGCGGCACTCACACTCACACATATACAGGAACGAGAACCATGTCTCAGCAGAACATACACACACACAGGAACAAGAACCAAGCCTTATCAGGACATACACACATAGATTGGCCATGTTTTACTGACAATCATATGTTGGGATTTCCTGAAGCTGCCAAGTTCTTTCCTGTCAGACCTAAACAGGAATTCTGTGTTTTTGCACACAGACCTCAAATCAGAAAATGCAAAACAAACATTTTAACACCAGCTTGCATGCACTACAATGCCCATAAACTAGGTCAGTTGGTAAGACATTGGTAGGTCATTTGGGTTAATGCTTAGTAGGGCAGCAGACTGTTGTGTCAGCTCCACATGTAGACCAAATCTGAAGTGTTCACTCATTTACTAAATAGTGCTTTGTGTTCTAAACCAGCCAGTCTTTCTTGGAAAACGAGCAGTTGTTTTCCCCTGCGTAGCTTTTTTTCTGGGTTTGTCCTATAAGGTAAGAGGTCCAAACGTCTGTAATTAAGGGGTCATATTATGCAAAAATCGTGCATGTTTTTGTATTGTCATTTGGGTCTTTACTGCTCCAATAAACACTCCAAGTGCCGAAAAAAAACATTCATTCATGTGCTTCTATAAGTCATTCTGACAGGTAAAACAAATGGCCAGAATAGAACTGGTCAGAGCTCCTTCACGTGACAGTGATTTTGTGCAAAGAACTTGAAAAACATGTTTTTATAGCCCATAAATGTATACTAACTTGTTGAAAAAGAGTATAATATGGCCTCTTTAATAATCAAAATCAATATGTTTGACTGCCACTGCTGAAATTAAATCTCCTGGATTTCACCACTCAAATGTTCCAGGATGCAGGAATGTTCCAGACTCTCCCATCTTTCCCCACACTGAGGTGTCCTTCTTGGACTCGGGGGCAGTGTACAGCCGGATTAGGCTAAAGCAAACACCAGATGATGAGTGGCTCTCTACAGGTGACCTTCTGAACAGTTCCTCGCCGCGGGCCAGTCACAGAGATGAACTTCTGTGGTCACACCACTGACCTTTGTGACTGCTCAGTGTTTACAAGGCGTTCAACACACGCACACTGCCAATGCTGCTGTCTGACTTACTCTCTCTCTGTCTCTCTCTCTCTCTCTCTCTCTCTCTGTCTCTCTCTCTCTCTCTCTCCCTGTGTCTCACACATTCTATTTTCTGATTTTTATTTTTTTATTTATTTATTTATTTATTTATTTATTTATTTATTTATTTATTTATTTATTTATTTATTTATTTATTTTCACCCCCTTACTTCTTTCTCTCTGTTTTTCTTTATTTTATTGTCTCAGCCCCCACCGCACATCCTCTCTCTTTCTTTCTGTTATTTCTTTCTGTCTCTTTGTATTTTAAATGAATCAAACTGTTTTCATGTTTTTCAGAAAAGCTGTTTAGGCTTCTACAAGATGTTTAAACAGGCCTCACAACAGGTGGGCAGATACAGGTCTTATGGGGTCTAGGGTTTAGACCAAGTTAGATCAAACTGTGCGTGTGTATGTGTGTGTAGAAAAAAGTTGGTCTTAAAAGGGAAACTAGTGTTGGGCTAAGGTTTGTCAAGGCTGAATGAAAGTAGAACTTACCTAAGTCAACAACACCAATATCCACATAGATCTTTGCACAGTAAGACCCCAGTAGGTAGCCAAACATGGGACCCATGATTCCCACTGTCTGTATACAGGCTAGGAAAGTCAAGGAGGGGAGAGAAAGAGAGAGAGAGAGAGAAAGAGACAGAGAGATACGTCATTATGCGTTTCATAAATCAAGGTATGCATTACTTTAGAATTGTGGACCTGTGCACAGTTGTCACAATAGTAGCACTGCTGTTAAATTAGTTTCATTACAAAATTTCCTCTACCTAATTACCTTTCACTTGATCTTTACCCCCAATAGTGTCCACCTGACTATTATTACGGTAAATGGACTGCATTTATATAGCTGATGCTCTTATCCATTATATGCTCTTATCCTCTTATCTGCTTGAAGGCATTTCAGCCATGGATGCAGGTGCGGGGCAGCGCTGGTTATTCACTCCCACACTACTGGTACAGGATTCGAACCTGCGACTCTCCAATCCCAAGACCAACTTAACCATTAGCCCACAACTGCCCAAACAACATAGAGTGTCAAACTCCGAGGCGGGGCTTTCCTTACCCAGGTAGAAGGCTGTGTTTTCCTCCCGGGCGTAGTCGTCCAGGTAAGAGACGCCCAGAGGCATGACAGGTGTCTCCCCGATGCCCCGCAGCATGTTCCCCAGGAACACATAGATCCACATGGAGGAGCCGGCCGCCTTCTCACACTCTACTCACACAGGTGAGACAGACACGGGACAGCTATGTGACAGGTGCAACAGGTGCAGGACTGCTGACAGATCACACAACAGGTGAGAGAAGTGGACAAACGGACACCTGAGACAGGTAGACCACAGCTGAATCAGGCAGAACAGGTGAGACACTGAGACAGACAACAGTACAGGTGTACAGGTGTAAAAGGACAGGGCAAACACAGACGTAAGACACCTAAAACAGGCAGGGTACAGGTGAGACAGAAGATAGGTGAGACAGGACAGATGGCAGGACCGGAGAAATGAGAGGACATACAAACACCTAAGACAGACAGGAGACAGGTAAGTCAGACAGAAGACAGGTGGGTATGCTATACAAAGGTGACAAATCATTTGTTTAGTTAAGAGAATAAAGCCCTGGGGGGCTCGATTAGGATATATACAACTACATCTGGGTTCATTAAAACAGATTTAACACTTTGTAGAACACACCCCAGGTGCGTTCATGAGACACCTGAGACTGGTAGGACACAGATGAATCAGGCAGAGAACAAGAGAGACACAGGACAGGTAACAGGACAAGTGAGAAGAGAAGACATACTTTAAAAAGTCTTCAGACTTCAAGACCTTTGTTGTCAGTAAAAAGTTGCCTGTACAACAAAACTAAACAGCAAGGCCACAAAGGTGCAAGATGAAGTATCAAAGTGTCAAAGTGTCAAGTACAAAAAAACTGCAAGGAAGAAGGGAGTATACAAGGGCATTAAAAATAATAACTGGCGAGTAGGCTATGTACAGACTAGTACAGTAGTAGTAGTATTGCACTGTGGTAGGTATGGCTATGCTGTGTGTATTGCACAGTGAGAGGTAGTGGGGCAAACCCATATTGAACATAACATAAGACACCTGAGAATAAATAAAGCAAAAGACAAGATGACAGGACAGGTGAGAGGAGAGGACATAGATACAGGAGACACCTGAGACAGGTAGACCATAGGTGAATGAGACAGAGAACAGGTGAGACAGGTGAGGTCAGGTGTGTACCTGCTTGGCTCTGGGTAGGGGGAGCCTCATCCTCCTCTGCATGGCTGTGGCACGGGAGCACAGTCTGGGTAGAGTTTTCCTCCACAGAGTGGGAGATGGTGGTCTCGTACTGATACCTACAGAAAGCAAACCCATGTTATAATATAATATAATATAATATAATATAATATAATATAATATAATATAATATAATATAATATAATATAATATAATATAATATAATATAATATAATGCACACACAAACACACAGCCAAAGAACAAAGACCATTTATATCCATGGATGCTACCAGCAATCAGTATAACCAGTTGGTTCAAAGATAAGGTTAAGTGAGTTTGTGAGTCTGCTTGTGCCTACATGTCTGTTTGCATACTGAAGTCGGTGTACTACAGGGATATTAGATGACAAGATTGTGTGTGAGAAGAGTGTGTGTGTCTGGGTGTGTGTGTGTGTGTGTGTGTGTGTGTGTGTGTGTGTGTATGTGTGTGTGTGTGTGTGTGTGTGTGTGTGTGTGTGTGTATGTGTGTGTGTGTGTGTGTATTTTTGTTCTATGGGGATATTAGGTGTTGTGTGTATGTGTCAGGGCTTTTTAAACAGACACTTGAGTTGGGGGTAAAGTCAAGAGCCTCTGGACTCTGACCCTTAGGTGTCCTACCACCCACAAACCGAAAAGCTGCAAGTAACAGCCGAGTCCCGAATAGATGCCTGTCCAGAATAGACGCCTGGGCCAGCAACACATTTGGGCAATAAGCGCCGGTCTCAAATAAAAGCCGATTCCGATTTTCTTCTCGTCACTACATTTAACTTATTTCAACTCCCACATCCTGGACTGTAACATAAATGTTACCATGTTCCATGCTTCTCATCACGCATGGAAAACTTCTGTGTGTACTGATTGACTAGGCTTAGCTTACACATTTCCACTAATAAAAGTAGCTACACTGAATAAATTAATAAATAGCAATAAAAGAATTACTGGCAGATTATTTTAAGTTTTGGCTGCCAAAATAAAGCGAGCCATTATTGACACCGTCATTCAAATCGCCCCACTGATTCATTCCAATACGTGCATAGAAAAAAAACCTTGCCTGCTCTATAGGCTGTTTTGTTGTTATTATGCTACAAAGCAATAAGGTTCACAAACTTTCCTTATTAGGTGTGCCATTTTGCCTGGAAGGAGTTTCAAGTCCATTATGACATTAAAGACAAAAAAAGCCTTTTAAAATGTAAGCTTTCCGTTGTGCAGAACGTTGTGCCTTGTGTTTTTTTTTCTGTTCAGACTGTTTGGAATATGGGCAGGTCTACGATATGTATGTGTCTGTAAGGTTGTTGTGAATGATAAATTATATGATGAATGATAATTCGATAACTTAACAGGAGCAGTGTATTTTTAATAACCACCTTTCCAGTTTTAAATGAAAATTAAGCACCTGTCACAAATAAATACCAGGTCTGTAGAGTAGAGAGTTGGGAAATAAACGCTGAAGCTATTATTTGCAGCTTTATGGTATGCCTACATAACCATACACCATCCATACATTCAAGCACCTATCCTATACAACCCAGCACCTGTCCTACTGTACATACTCTACAGGTATGCATTTCATAGGGGACCTATGAAATGTGTGTGTGTGTGTGCATGCATGTGTGCGTGAGAGAGAGAGAGAGAGAGAGAGATAGAGAGAGAGAGAGAGAGAGAGAGAGAGAGAGAGAGAGAGAGAGAGAGAGAGAGAGAGAGAGAGAGAGAGAGAGAGAGAGAGAGAGAGAGAGCAGACTCTTATTGGGACAGAAGAAGTGGGACAGGGTTATGCAGGAAGGGGTGTTTGTGTGTGTGTGTGTGTGTGTGTGTGTGTGTGTGTGTGTGTGTGTGTGTGTGTGTGTGTGTGTGTGTGTGTGTGATCAAAGAACATACTGCACTGATTCAGGTAAGTCTACTTCACCCTTCTCTCTCTCTCTCTCTTTCTCTCTCTTTCTATCTCTCTGTATGTCTCTCTCTTATTCACACACACAAATTCTCTCTGTCTGTCTGCCTCTCTCTTTATCTCTCTCACTTATTCACACACACACACACACAAACTCTCTTTTGCTCTCTCTATTTTACACACACACTTTCTCACACCAACACTTAAGATTTCCTTTCCCTGCAGATAATCGAACAAGGTAAACAGACTTTTCTTTTCTAACTTCTATGTTCCTGTTTAATAGGCTGTAGTCAGTGTGTTTGATCTACATAGGTGGGTCCTGTTAGATGCACGGTGCTTAAATCTTTTGTAAATCTGTAGTATTTTTGTATTCTTTCAGGTGTTGAAAGTAAAAGTTAGAAGCAAAACCAAACAATTAGTGTGTTATTGGTTTCCAGGGCAACTTTGTATGCTCACAATGCAACAAATGCAGATGAACCTGAGAGTGCAGTAGTCAGTCAAGTGTGTTTGTGTGTCTGTCTTTCTCTCTGTGTTTCTTTCTCTCTCACACACACACAGAGGTTCATTAGCGGGTCCTTTGTGTGTGTGTGTGTGTGTGTGTGTGTGTGTGTGTGTGTGTGTGTGTGTGTGTGTGTGTGTGAACAGACTTACCGTCCCTGGAAAAAGTGTGGCAGGGCGGTGCAGAAAGCTCCGGCAGCCATGATGAGGCAGCCTGCACCAATGAGACGCGGCCGATGCAGCTTGGCCCCAAAGTAGCTGACAAATGCTATGACCAGCAGGTTACCTGAGGAGGCAGGAAATCAACCAATCAAACAAACAAATGAACAAACGCACAATCAATCACACAACCTATCAACCAATCATAAAAAATGCTATCACCTGCAAGTTACCTGGGAATCAAGTCACTCATTTAATAAATGAATGAATGAATACATGAATCAATCAAAATAAATTAATGAATCAATCAATCAACAAATAAATCAAATAATTAATAAATCAATGAATGAATCAGTGAATCACTCAATCAATAACTGAATCCTAAATGCTGCCACCAGCAAGGACAGCAGGGCTCTAAATATTAAGTCATGCACAAAACCCTAGCTTATATAAATGTACCATTTAGTTAATATTGCAATTATTACATATTGTGCATGTACTTGTGTGGTACTCAGGTGTGGTGTGTGATTGTGAGATGCTGCAATAGGACAGGCTTTACAGTAGGTAACCCCACCCTTGCCCCCCACCACCGACCCTGCCCCCTCCCCCTCAGCCCCATCCTGACAGGAGCCTCACCGACTTCAAAGCTGCCGTCAATGACCCCAATGAGGGAGCTGGGGATGTCGAAGCGTCTCTCGATCTGAGTGACCGAACTCTTCATGTACGCGCCCTGGAATGCTTTGGCGAAGTAGACCAGCGACAGGGCCATCAGGAACAGCTACAGGGATCAAACACACACACACACACACACACACACACACACACATACACACACACACATACACACACAGATTTATACACAGATACACACACATGTACAGCCACACAAATGCATGCACAAAGATTTACATACACATCCCCTGTACATCCACACCTACACACAAGCACCTACACACACCGGCACACACACACACACACATGACTTCTGGGCATGTTCCCTTGTATAAACTATGACCTCTTTTAAAGCAACACCTTTTTTATTAAACAAAGAGCAGAGTACTGAGAAAATGCTCTTAAAGTTGCCATACTGCCCAATCAAACATGTTGTAGGTCTAATAGTGGTGATACTTTGTGTACTTTCTTAACTCATTCGATGCCAATGACGCGAAAACGCGTCTTTTACGATAGTAACGCCCAGTGCCAATGACGCGTTATCGAGTCAATTGCGTTTTTTTACAGGGGAGGTGGGGTAATCATCTGATCTAGCTTGTGTACAAAAATCAAAGTTGTAATCACAAGGGAACCCATTCTGTGGGTAGTACCAGTATCAGTGTGGATATGTGATCATCTAACATTGTCTCAAAGAAGAGACACTGTATGGCTTGCTCAATTGCTCGCAGTTTTGCACACTGCTAGCTTGATCAAAATAAATCCTGTCAGCACGTATGTTGAAGCTACTGTTTTCCTAGCAACATCTCACGTTTAGCTTCTGCAAGCCACCAATAGATTAATTTCACTTTAGGTAATGCATAATGAGCAGCCTGTCGCGCTGTTTCATAGATAGCTACACCTGCACTTGACTGACCCGTCTGCGCCGACAGCAAGTCACGGACGACCCAGCTCTCTACATTTGGTAAAGCGCACGGATTCACTGCACTCTCCCAACATCATAATTTTCTGTGCTATCATTCTCATGTGTTAATCTAGTTGTTCTGTGTGCGGATCCTGTGGAATACGATGTTATTTTGCTCTGAAGGCGTTGTATATTTGGTTCGGTTTCGGTTTGCCTATCCCCTCTCTGAGCCAAGTTCCCACACAATAAAATGTTACAATGTTTTATATCGTGTTTGGTGACGTTCAGAAATATTACATTTATTACCGATACTAGATGTATGGACTGATATTTTAGATCGTGTTTATAGGTCTTCTCTGCTGTACACACACATGCATACACACGCGCGCACACACAGGGGGAGAGCTAGAAGCACTACAGTTACAGTATAACATAGTGTGCTGTGCTGTACATAAATAGCTGCTAAATAATGTTGCCAGCGTTATTTTTGGTGCAGTATACAATGGGGTCACTTTTCATAATGTTTGAGATGTCTCTGAAGCAAAAACAATTGTAATCAAAGACATTTTCTGCTTGAAATGTTGCTCGTTACAAAAAGCCGTTTTTCTCAGTATTTTGGTCAGAAATCAGCCTTTTTAGTTACACCCACCCATGTTCTCCAGACAATTGCTAAGGAATGGAAAGAGGTACAAACAATTTTTTTTTTCTGATGATAAAGGAAAGTCTGGAGTTTCTTTTGGTATGTTTTTTGTTGACACAGACATAGAACTCAATTTTCTGTGGGTCTTGAAAAAACACTGAAATGTTCAAAAAATCCTGGCACTGGGACGTGACCAACTTTGAAAATGGCTGGCACTGAATGAGTTAATAGGCAGAAGCAAGGGCTTTAGTCACAAGACAAAGGAGATGTTATAAAGTCAATTTCCTGTCTGAACTCACGGTAGAGTACCACACAGAAGCCACCAGAGGTGGAAAGTAACAAATTACATTTACTCGTGTTACTATAATTAAATCATTTTTGTGCATTTCCACTTTTTAAAGTACATTTTAAAAATTGCATTTAATTGTATTGCTTCGGATTCTGATTCTGAAGAACCTCCTATAGAAGAACCTCCATCTCCTCTGATGTCAACTGCTCTTTTAGTGACAGGAAATTAGTTCTTTGGTCCACTGTAGAATAATTACTGAGCTCTTTCTGGATGTTAATAACTTATAATAAGTTAATTATGATAAGCTGATGATTTTATTGGTGAGTTACTGGTGACTATTATTGCCTCGTATACTAATTTATTATGATTGAATGTACCCTGTTCTGTACCTAGTGTCTCCGTGTAAGCCAATCATGACAGATTATATTTAGATTAGATTAGATTATACTAGTGTTTTTGTGCATGCACAATCACATATATGCACACACACACACACACTGAGATGCATATACTCTTTAGGCCCACCACACACATTGAGAAAGACACACGTATGTGCACACATACAGAAACACAAACACACACACACACACACACACAAACAAACACAAATACACAGAAGCATAAACAAGCACAAATACACCCATATGCATACGCTTGCTATGTGTCTGCACACACACACATGTATGTGTGTGGAAGGTCTACTGACAACACACACATACACACACCTAACGTATACACACACATACACTGCCTAACCCCACATACACTTCTAGAATAGTGGGGTAAATGTTATTTAATAACATATGAAGCAGTGAAGCTTCCACACACACACACATGCACGCACGTACATGCACACACATGCGTTACACACACCATTAGCAAGGTAGATTTAATGTTACTTATGTACAAATATGTGCATATGCGTATATGTGTGCATGCATGTGTCTGTATATGCATCACAAATGTGCGTGCGTGCGTGCGCGTGCGTGTGTGTGTGTGTGTGTGTATGATGATTACTAACCTTAAGTTTGGAACAGCAGGGCTCGCGTGGTTCTTTCTTGGCCACACTCATGGTTACCCAGTAACAGAAGGCGTCTCAGGAGAACTTCAGCGGAGACACAGGAACTAAAACAACTGGAACCAAAGCAGCACCACAGACGTTATACTTCAGCAATACAGCACCTACATTTGCACACATGTGTAATACATGGAATGTAATACAAGGAACTGGGACTACACTGCAGACAGTCACCCCTCAGCAACTATGGGGACCTGTACACCACATATAGTATCACCTGAACTGGGACTACACATTTCAAAGAGTCATCCTTCAGCAACAAAGAATCTGTATACCGCATCCATGACAACAACTGGAGGTACCACAACCACATACATAGTAGGAACTAGCACAACAGCAATGACGGCACCACAGACAGTGAAACGTCAGTAACAAGGGACCTCTGTACTAGCCTGGTCCTAAAACCAGCCCCTCATATGCATTTCATACAAAGGGTCTGGCTATCCTGAATTGAGAAATGTTTGCTTCCTGGGGGTGTAGACTCTGCTGCATTTTAAAACGATTGGATCTGCCTTTACTAACGTCTGGTTGTGATGTAGGCAATGCATTGGATTGTGAAGGTTGCAGGGTACAATTTAAATGTAGTGCACAAAGTTACCGGCATTGCTCACGAATACTCCCCCTGTTTGCTGATTGGAGGTTGTAAAGTTACCACCGGAGACAACCATCTCAATTGAAGGAGACCCAGACAACAACTGTAGGGAGATGAGTGGAATTGAGCGGAAGTGCATAGGCAGGCTTATAGCCAGGCTACCTCTGCAGCACAACTATTACAGGAACTGGGACTGCACTACAGACAGTCACACCTCAGACAGTCCAGACAGTTACACTTCAGCAACTAGGGGCCTGTGCAACACCTGTATGACAGGAACTGGCACTACAGGGGACCACAGACTATTAGACTTTAGCTACATGGGAACCACTGTAAACTACATATATGACAAGGGACTGGAACTACAACAGACCCACAGAAGGTCAGCCTTTAGTTTGGCTACAGTGTCCCAACTTTTTAAGGCAAGTAGGTTTTACTGTCGTTTCAGCCATAGAGCTTTATCTACTGTATAAATGCAAGAAAGGCCCGTCTGTGTATGTGTCTGTCACTCTGTCAGTTCCACACACAACTCTCGAACCATTCGTTCCACTGAGCTAATGCCATGAGTGAGTGCAGTGCCAAGTTCCATGTTGTTAGGACAACAAATGCCAAATATATCTGCCTTTTGTCTGTCACACTGGGCACTGTAGTCACTTTCCCTGCTGTGAAT
>CM050199.1:13767500-13770000 GCA_027475355.1 Coilia nasus
CTTTTTCTTAATCTCTAAGAAAGTCACTTGCATATTTTTGTTAGATTTTTTCCTGCTAAACTAAACTAAGTTCATGGTGTGAGTAAATTTGAGAATAACATTGGAACTGCCCCAAAGACTCAAACTATATAAAAAAGAAAACTTTTTTTTTTTAAGCAGACAGATTTATGTACTGTCGAGAGATGAAATTTACCTTTAAAATGGCACTCCTCACCATCACCACCACAAACACCACTACATCTACACAAAAGCACCAGCTTTGCCCCACTCCTGTCAAAACATACTGTAGCCCTACCCACCCATCATGCCACTATTGTTCTCCATGTTATGAGTCTCAGTAGAAAGCTCTAATGAAGACTAACTGAAAACTGATACAGACATTCTTATTTGACAAAAAAATCTTTATTTGAAACACACCTATAGAATAATTCAGTGTCAGTGTGTTTTAAATCATAAAGGTGGGGGTTTCAAATAGCTACTGGTATCTTCTGCATTATGTGTGTCAGGTGAAAGCAATGTTGCTGACTGGCTGACAGAAACACTATGTGCTGTTGTAGAGACAGAAATACTGGTCAGGACAGCATTTAACACCTTCTACCTGTGTACTGATGGGGCCTGAAAAACCTTAAATGTCCAGCTCTATATAGAATCACAAGATTATTATCACCACCATCAGCATTGTCATCACCATCATCATCATTATGAATCACTGTAAAGCAAAACTACAAACAAGTGATCATCACCATTTTCAGGAATAACTGTTAAGCATCAAGTGATGACTTGGTGTATCATACACTAATTGGAAACTAAGTAATTTACTGTAAACATAAAGAAACAACAAACAATAAATTGGCACATTAATCATTTTAATGAGTAGGAATGAGTAGGTGAAATAAAGCTAACAGACCATTACAGTACATTAAGTGCAAGATGAAGAGCAAGAAATAAACATCAGTAACAAAAATTAAAAAGTAGTGAGTAATTTACATGAAAACAGGCAAACACCAAATTGAATAGCTCATAAAAGTTGATGGACAACCCACTGACGTATGACTGAATGTGTTGATTACCCTGGCGACTGAATCTATTATATGACTGAATGTGTTGATTGCCTTAGTGATTGAATCTGATATGAGTGAATGTAACAATGCTTGTCATCATATCTGGAGAGGCTAGAGTTAGTGCCTCACAGCCTTTTGCCACCACAGCTCATGGGTGTAGACAGTATGGGACAGGAAGTGACATCATGGGTGTACCAAGCAGGTGTCACAGCAGCGAAAGGACATCATGGCTGCACTGAGCAGATGCCACAGTGGCAGGAAGTGATGTGTTTGTAGCGGAATGGTGTAGGGGTGTGTCCTTCACACATCAGGTAGACCACACGCTCCTCTGAAGTGTCCTCCTGACATAGAGGACACACCCCTTCCAGCTGCAAGACTCCGCCCTCTGAGAACCACCTGGGGGCAGAGAGAGGGCCAGTCAGTCAGTGTGACAGCTCACCTGGTTTCAGGTGGCCACAGGTGAGGCAGAAGTCAGCCAAAACACTAGCCAGGTGTGCACTGCCTAGTGCTTTCGCTCAACTTCATTTACCTCCAGCAACCAGTCAGGGAGCATGAACATAAGTTTCTGTTCCGTCCGTGTCTGAATGGGTACGGACCAATCAGCGAACAGAGGGGAAATGATGACATCGAACTCAAGCGTTCAAGCTTGAGTTTCTGGTTGTAGTTCAGCAGCACTGAACAAAGCTGGCGAGATGGATGTAGACCAAGCTACAGTATACATTCTGTGTCGGCAACGATTCCCGAAATTGAGGTTTTAAAGCCAGAACAAGAGGAATGCTTGAAGAATTTTATCAAGGGGAAAGACATTGTTGGCCTACTTCCTACGGGCCTAATTTACCAACCAGTGTAGATTGGTTGAAGCAGAAAGTATCCGCCCACCGTGGAGAGAACGAATGCCAGTGCTGTTTCAGACGCTTACACGAAGGGAAAGCAACTGATGCATCAGGCTACCAAAACACACTCTGACATAGGGAATGTTTAGTCACATACATGTACTTACACACCTTGCAAACACACATCTCCCTGCACATCACCAACACAAGCACACACACACAAACACAATCACACACACACACACACACACACACACTCTCAAGCACACACACACTCACAAGCACACACACACAAGCACACACACACTGACACACACACACACACACACACACACACACACACACACACACACACACACACACACACACACACAATGACTAGTAGTAGGCTCTCACCCAGAGCGGTGGCCACACTCCCCCTCACAGGTGGGCAGCTGCACAGAGGCGAAACAGGAGCCCACCGTCAGGTTCACCCAGGCCAGGTGCAGACCACACGTTTGATCACCTGGCGGACAAGAACACATACACACACACACATTAACATCCCTCGCGCACACACACACACACACACACACACACACACGCAGACACACACACATTAACATC
>CM050199.1:13775000-13995000 GCA_027475355.1 Coilia nasus
TATATTACTCAGCAGTTAAACACGTTACACAAGCAGCTGCACATCAGAGCTTTCATATGCACTAGCTTTCTATTCTTCTCAAACTCACTGCAGTGACAAGACTCAGGGGTCACAATATGCGTGGACAAACAGATGCGTCACTTTGCTGACATTCGCCGCCTCACCAAGACTGGCCACGCAGTCAAGATCAGTGTGGAGGGCAATCGAATGCCGCTTTGATTTTAAAACGATGCTTCTCTATTTGTTTTTATTTAGTTTTTTTTCACCCTTTTTATTTCATTTTTTTACATTACATTACATTATTACATTACATTACACTTAGCAGATGCTTTTATCCAAACCAATTTACAATAGGGGACATAAACAAGCTACAGATATGCTTACAAACGGAGAAGGCAAAGGTGCAGCCAGGCTACAGCACAGTGTTGGTGAGTGGAGGTTAGTTTTGTTAGAAAAGGAAGTTCTCTCGGAAGCGAAGAGTCTTCACTAGCTTCTTAAAGGTAACAAGGAATGACCATATTCTTGTAGCCTATGGCAGTCTCTTCCACTCCGACATACTCTATATACAAGTGATTATTAAAATTAAAGTTGTGGAAAATAATAAGATAGCACTTTATTTTCCAGAATGCTAATTCTGAAATATCAAGGGAATGCATGCCCAATGTTATTGTCTGTACTACATTTGTAGTATTTGGGATGAAACTGGAAGGAAAATGTATGTAAAAAATATCACTTTCTTATGGATATGTGATTAGAACGAATTTCTATGAATTGCAATAAATTCAGTTCCATTTCTTGTGGGCTGGAGCCAATTCAAATTCCAATTCAAATTGAGATGTTTTTATTGATTTAAACTGAATTCCGAAAATTTGCACAGCTCTGACACACACACACAAACACACACAC
The DNA here is from genome assembly GCA_027475355.1 of Coilia nasus. Classification (NCBI taxonomy): domain Eukaryota; kingdom Metazoa; phylum Chordata; class Actinopteri; order Clupeiformes; family Engraulidae; genus Coilia; species Coilia nasus. The sequence continues at coordinate 13,775,907 of CM050199.1, forward strand.
ACACACACACACACACACACACACACACACACACACACACACACACACACACACACACACACACACACACCAACTCACACACACAAACACAATCACAAAAACAGACATATACAGACAGATACCCATGGTGCCCATATGAAGTGGCCTTTTGGATCTTACGGGAGTCTGAGGATCTCGCAGATAGCATGGTCCTGGAGGTCGGGGGGGCAGGTGGGTTGAGGTGTGGTGGGGATCAGGCAGGGCACATTGCGTCGTGCAGACGTGCAGTAGGGCTTGCGGGGGTCAGGGTAGATCCAGTCATATGCTGTGTATGGGCAGCAGCTGTCATCCTCGCTTACACCACCAGGGCGCACACACGAGCTGCCTCCACACTCTCCTGCAGTGGACACACATACAGGAACACACAAACCATGAGAAGACACAAACACACACACACACACACACACACACACACACACACACACACACACACACACACACACACACACAAATCACATATACCATGTAGAGACACTAGTTTACAAAAAATTAGATTGATAACATTATTCTTGCTATTTCTATTCGTTCTATTCGTAAAGGTTTCATTCCAATAGAAAAAATGCAAAAGCAAAAAAAAAAGTTTTATTCTTAAATAATGAAATAATAATAAATGGCCAAAAGTTAAAATGTGTAAATTCTCCCAAAGCATCATCCTCTATGCAGCCCCAGTGTGTGTCATCATGTGACCTGTCTCCACAGCGACACCCACCACACTGTCCCTCAGTGTTGTTGAGGAAGTGCTCCATTGCCAGGTTGACAACCAGCGTGTTGGAGGGTGTCAGTGAGACGTAGGAGCGGATCTCCTCAATGTGGACGGACACCATGAGCCCCGTGGTCTCAAAGCGGATGCCAGCTTCCTCATAGGGGGCTTGCACAGGCTCATGGTCTAGGGTGGCCTGGGAGAGGGGTCATGAAGGGGTCATTTTACACCAAATTTCTCTTTTAACAGTTATGACACTGCCAGTATGAAATGAATGCACCAATGCACCAGAGTTTAGCAAATATTCTTGATGAACATTGGAGAACAGGAGCAAAAAGTGCGATGATGCAGTTGTTGGTAAACATACAATGACATTTGCAAATGAATTATGCTCAAACCAATCTATTTAAATTACTAAATTCAACAAGTTAAAGTAAACATGTTTGCCTCAATTATTTACCTATGGTATTTTTGGTTAACATTATACTTAGTACATACTGCAATTACACTCATCCTTGTCCAGGTAATGTTGAGTATACTGTAGCTGGTTTATAATGTACTCTGGTTTATAGTGTTGAGCGCATACTGCCATTATATACTTATTCTGGTCGATGTAGTAGTGCTCGGTAGTGCATACTGGAGCTACACTACAGTAGTTCTGCTTCATGTGGTGTTGAGTACATACTGCCACTCTGTAATTTGGTTGGATGCTAAGGGTGATGGTGTGGTTGCGGAACATCATCATGATGCCTTTGGAGCAGGAGCCGGCCAGCCAGGGGATGCAGAAGTAGTTGTCCACCACAATGCTGAAGTGGTACCGTGGGGACCGCTCCTTCACCAGCGTGTAGGTGCAGTTTTCCAGGAAGTCATAGTTGGTGCCCTGAAAGGAGATGTAGTGGGGGTCTCCATAGATGTCACAGCGACCTGAGGCAAACATGGAGGATGATTACGGATGATGCATCTCACACCTACTACCGAACCACACAGCCAAGGGGCTTAGCATGTCCATTCCACTTATGAAATAATAGCCTACATCACCTGTAAACCAATACACCACTTCTGAAAAACACCACAGAGATGGAATTTAAGTTGACAGTTAAAATGTTGACCACCAGAACCAAGCCAAGAGGGATTAAAAACAGTAACTCATTGAACATTTTAAATAAAATAGACAAAACACAAAAACATTAAAAAAGGCACTCGAATAAATCTGTAACATAAGTCTGATGCATTTAGATAGAAACTACATGCAGTGCTGTTTCGCTGCATGCAGATAAAGCTTAGTGAAACTAGGAATTACTCAGCATTAGATGCATATCTACCATGATAATGAAAGTGGTAAGTACTCAGCAAATGCATATACATGATAAAATAACTGGCAAGTACTCAATAGATACATATACACAATAGATTAGCTGGTAAGTACTGAATAGATAGCCTGGTAAACCAGCCCCTCGTACTTCATTTCATTTTGTACAGTGGGTCTGGACCAGACACCGTCAGAAACAATTTCTTCCTGGAGGTGTGGACTTAACAAGTTTAAAACAAGTGCCTGTGCCTTTAACCAATCGCTAACGCCTGGTCGTCACGTATGCAATTAGCCTACCTATGCACTACAATTCAAATGTACCCACAAGGTCAATGTTGTGACTAACGAACACACCCTCTGTTCGCTGATTGGATCGGTCTTGCTGGGGCTGACTACATGACTCTCAAGAGATTCTGGTCCAGACCCTCTGTACAAAATGAAATGAAGTACGAGGGGCGGGTTTACCAGGCTACTGAATAGATACATTATACATAATAAAATAAGTGGCAAGTACTTACAGTTGCACTTGTAAGTCGGACAGCATCCCTCAGTGACCCTCACCACCTGATCGCGGGGACAGTCTGGTGCTGGGATTTCTGGACAGGTGACCTGCGTCATGGTGATGGCACTGTTGTGGCACTCCTTATGGAAGCAGTCTTCTGTCCACGTGTCCTCACACGCCCAGCTCTCATTCCTTAACACATCCATGCACACACATGGACCTAGAGAGAAACACAGCAAACACAATCACAGGGAATAGAAACACAATGAACAGTTAACCTTATGTAGTGGATATAGTCATAGGCTATAGTAGTATTAAAGGAGAAAATCGGTGTAAAATGAAAAATTGCCATTTTAAAACATCATACCGAGTTGTTATGTTTGCTGAGGAGAAAAATTGAGTTAGCCTGTTGTATTCAGAACTTAACTATTTTTTACCGTTTGTCCCAGAAGGCTAACAATGGAAGTGGTAGGTGCCCTTAGACAAAGCATGAAGATTACGCTATTATTAAACCATTAAAACAGCTCAAAGAAACGCCACACTCCATCTGTAGTACAACAAAGGCCTTGACATTCAAACAAGGCACTGAGAACTTTGTAAATGTACACAACGTTTATTTAAAAAACTGTTCTTACATGCCGTAGTTTGCAGTTGTTTCTCGTCGCCGCCATGATGAAAGTCCAAACAAGTCGATTGTACTACCTCTCCTCCTATTCTTCCTGCTGGTTCGGTGTTAGTCAATCGACTCGTGCAGACTTTTATCATGGCGGCGATGAGAAACTACAAAAAGGTACTGCCTGTCAAAACAGTTTTATTTAAAAATGTTGTGTACACTTACAAAGTTCTCAGTGCCTCGTTTTGAATGTTGTGGCCTTTGTTGTGCTACTGATGGAGTGTGGAGTCTCTTCGAGCTGTTTTAATGGTTTAATAATAGCATAATCTTCATGCTTCCTCTAAGGGCACCTACCACTTCCATTGTTAGCCTTCTGGGACAAACGGTAAAAAATAGTTAAGTTCTGAATGTAACAGGCGAACTCAATTTTGCTCCCCAGCAAACATACCAACTCGGCATGATGTTTTAACATGCCAATTTTCATTTTAAATCGAATTTCTCCTTTAAGCAGATGTTTTTCTCCAATGCAAGATGCACACAGCAAGTAAAACATACTGCAAACATAATAAATTTAAGCAATGCTAATGGTTTTGAACAGATAAAATATATGTATAATTTGATTAGAAGATTTTGATAGTTCTAATTTTTCTAAAGTGAAATCATGCCTTAATGAACAAGTGACAGTACCTGTGGTGGTCGGTTTTATGGTAGTAGTTGTTGAAAGGACTGTCGTTGTTGTGGGTTCCTTAGTTGAAGTGGTTGGAACCATGGTAGTGGTGGACTTTAGAGTGGTAGGCTCTGTTGGGACTGTTGTGGTTGCTGTTGTTGATGGCTGTGTAGTTGTGGACTGTCTGGTCGTGGTTGTAAATGATTTTGTTGTATCCGTAGGCTCTGCAGTGGTTGATGCTGTTGTCACAGTTGATGGCCCCCTGCTTGTAGTCGTTTCCACTGGTATGGTTGTAGGCTTCACAGTGGTTGTCACTGTTACGGTTGCAGTCTCCATGGATGTGGTTGTTGAACCCTTTGTAGTTGTTGGCTTGGGTGTGGTTGCAGATGTAGATATTGTTGGTTCCATCGTGGAAGACGTTTCCCACACAGCAGTTGTGGGTTCTTCTGTAGTTGGCCACATTGTGCTCTGCTCTGTGAGTTCAGTTGTTGGCTGCTGAGGTGTACTGGTGGATAAAGTTACAGTTGTGGGTTTGAAGGTAGTTCTACTTGTCATTGCTGTTGTTGTTTCCATGACAGTACTTGATGAAGTTCTAAGTGTTGTTGGTTCAGTAGCTCTGGTAGTTGTTGTTGATAGAGTGGTGGGGCTTGATGCCACCGATGTTGTTCCTACTGTTGTAGTAGTTGTAGTTGTAGGTGCCAAGGTAGTTGATAATGTTGCAGTTGTTGACAGTTCTGGACTGGTGGTAGCTCTTTTAGTTGTTGTTGATAGAGTGGGGGGGCTTGATGTTTCTGCTGTTGTAGAAGTTGTAGTTGTATGTTCTGAGGTAGTTGATAATGTTGCAGCTGTTGATGGTTCTGGAGTGGTGGTAGCTCTGGTAGTTGTTGTTGATAGAGTGGTGGGGCTTGATGTTCCTGCTGTTGTAGAAGTTATAGTTGTAGGTGCCAAGGTAGTTGATAATGTTGCAGTTGTTGACAGTTCTGGACTGGTGGTAGCTCTTTTAGTTGTTGTTGATAGAGTGGGGGGGCTTGATGTTTCTGCTGTTGTAGAAGTTGTAGTTGTATGTTCTGAGGTAGTTGATAATGTTGCAGCTGTTGATGGTTCTGGAGTGGTGGTAGCTCTGGTAGTTGTTGTTGATAGAGTGGTGGGGCTTGATGTTCCTGCTGTTGTAGAAGTTATAGTTGTAGGTTCTAAGGTAGATGATGATGTTGCAGTTGTTGACGGTTCTGGACTGGTGGTAGCTCTGGTAGTTGTTGTTGATAGAGTGGTGGGGCTTGATGTTTCTGCTGTTGTAGAAGTTGTAGTTGTATGTTCTGAGGTAGTTGATAATGTTGCAGCTGTTGAGGGTTCTGGAGTGGTAGTAGTTCTGGTAGTTGTTGTTGACAGAGTGGTGGAGCTTGATGTTCCTGCTGTTGTAGAAGTTGTAGTTGTAGGTTCTAAGGTAGATGATGATGTTGCAGCTGTTGAGTATTCTAGAGTGGTGGTAGCTCTGTTAGTTGTTGATAGAGTGGTGGAGCTTGATGTTCCTGCTGTTGTAGTAGTTATAGTTGTTGGTTCTAAGGTAGATGATAATGTTGCAGCTGTTGAGGGTTCTGGAGTGGTGGTAGATCTAGTAGATTTTGTTAATAGTGCGGTGGGGCTTGATGTTTCTGACATTGTTCCTCTTGTTGTAGTAGTTGTAGTTGTAGGTTCTGAGGTAGTTGATACTGTTGTAGCCGTTGAGAGTTCCTGAATGGTGGTTGGTGTTGCTGCAGCTGTTGATGGTCCAGCTGTTTCCATTGTTGCCTCCACAGCTGTACTTGGGGATAAGGTTGTAGTTGTTGTGGTAGTGGGGACTGTGGTGGTAGTTGTTACAGTAGGTGTTGTTGTCCCCTTAGTAGTTGTTATTTCCATGGCAGTGGTTTCTGACGTTTTTGCAGCTGTAGTTTTGAATGTGGTGGTGGAAGTAGCTGTTGTTGTTGCTTCACTGGTTGGTGTTACAAGTCCAGTTGAAGTTGTAATTGGTTTTGTTGAAGATAGAGTTGTTGGTTCCAATGTTGTAGCAGTAGTTGTGGTGATGGCTGTTGGAAACATGGTTGTAGTTGGCGACAATGAAGTTGTAGCTTTTGAGACAGTAGTTGAGTTAACTTCTTGACCTTTTGATGTATGACCTGGTGGTCTTGTTATAATAGAAAAAGTGGTATCTGTAGTAGCTGCAGTGGTTGTTGGTTCAGTGTGTGTGCTGGTCAAAGGTCTTGTAGTTGTTGGCTTAAATATGGTTGTTATTTTAATTGTTTTTGTCACATTAGAAGTTGTGTGTTCAATTGTGGGTTCTAGAGTGGTTGCTATTGTGGTTGTTGATGGACCCACAGTCATAGTTGTGGTTGTCGTTTGTGCAGTTGTAGAGAGTTCTGGGTATTCACTGCTTGGTTCTTCACCTGTGGTCATGAATGGGGTGTTAGTAGTAGTCTTTATGGTGGTTGTAGGTGTCATTGTTGTGGTCATTGTGGGTGTTGATGGTGTTGTGGATGCTGTCTTGGTGGTTGGCCAGTTTGTGTTTATTGTTGTGGTAGTAGGTGCCATTGTAGTGGCAGTTACAGCAGTTGTTATGGGTACAATTGTAGTTGGTCTTGTGGCTGTAGTTATTTTTGTTGTAGTTGTTGCAGGTACTGTTGTAGTTGGTGGTTGTTTGGTTGAAGGTGTGGTTCCCATTGTAGAAATGGTTGTTATGGTTACTGTTGTAGTTGATGGTGCTGTTGAAGCTGTTGTAGTTACTGTTGTAGTTGATGGTTGTGTGGTTGTGGTTGGTGTAGTTACAGTTGTAGATGGTGTGGTTGTAGCTGTTGTTCCTCTTGTAGTAGTGGTTGTTGTGGGTTCTGTAATTGGTGGCTTTGTTGTTGAAGTCGTTGTGGTTAATGTTGTTGTTGATGGCTCTATGATAATGGTGGTTGGTGTTGGTGTAGTTGGTAGGGTTGTTGTTAGTAGCGGCTCTGAAATTAAATAGGCATCGCAAATTTATACTGTTAAAAATACAGTGGAAATATGTCATGTCATTATATGTACAGGGGGTGGATGAATGAAGTCCTGGTCCGTGTCCAGTCTTTACAAAACAAGGCACTGGTATAAGGCACTTGCTAAGAGAAAACAACTAAGCCAGCGACTAAGAAAACCAAATTTAAGCAAGTATATTCTATAATGTTTACTATTTAATAATCACTTTAAGAAGTTATAACTTACCACAGTGCATGGTTCCTTCAGTGCATGTGCTAAATGCATACAACAAATAAACACACATACATCAGTACATTATTTAAAAACAACATTGCAAATAACATTGCCTCCCCCCCCAATATAGACATGGTACAGTCTGTAAAAAATGCTAGCTCACCAGTGTTCAGTAGGAATTCTTATTCGAGTGCCATGACTGAGGACTGTGCCATTGAAGAGGCAGGTGCAGTTCTGCAGTGTGGTGCAGTCCCCTGTGTTCTCATCATAGTAGGGTGTCTGTGCTGGACACCTGGGGTAGCAGCCTGCATTAGGAGGATGCATGTACATACTGTAGTATGAGCAATAGAAATACAGTGGAAAAGAGACTAAAATATTTTGCTTTAGATAGGCACAAAGAATTAGATAAGCACAAAGATAAGATAAGCACAAAGAATTTCAGCTTGATCTCTTCAAAGTAAACAGTATGCACCCTAACTGAACTATATATTAGAACAAATACTTGAAAACTTGTCATATGAGCAGTTACTCCCACCACCACCCTACCAAACAGATAAGCCTAAATAGAATTCAACACTGTATGGATAGGTGATTATTAAGGCTTTAAACGGTATTGAATATATTGAAAATATTGACGTACTGAACAACAAACATATCACAAAATGTGGCTAAACTGAAATAAATGGAACATTTTGGAACAAGTTATGCTTTTGCCTTCTGCATGTAAAAATAACTATCTGGAGCCTGTTTATACTTGGGAGACAAGAGGAAGGAATCTCCAGTTACTTGATTTTTTATGCTTTAAGACAAATTTGTATCTCTGGTACTTTGGGATGGCTGATAAGACTACGTACCATATGACAGATCAATGCACATTAGGACTATAACATTACCTTCCAGTTTCCCCTTGAAGTAATTTTTCCCACAGGTCTTGGCTGTTCCACAGGGGTCATAGTGCCAGGTGCATCGTCCGTCCTTGTTGTAGTAGTCACAAAATACAGCTATATATGATAAGCACAGAAAGGAATATTAAGCAGTTATGCTACAACATTGTTTAACACATTGTGTAGTACAAGCGGTATGATACTTACGGCACAGATCTGGAGTCCTCCAGCGGATGCAGACGTCCTGCTCACTACAGGCTTCAGCGTAAGCTGCCACAGCCGTGCAGAAGCCCAGGAACTTGCCTTCAAATTCACATGAACATGCCTCCAGCACACAGGCCTCGTAGTATGGACCGGGGTCCACCTGTGTGACCACACACAACACAGAAACTTCAAGGGAGACCTGTCTTGTGTCTACCATGCGATTCAGCTATGCACTGTGGCTCAGACTGAAACCTGCATCTTTGTAGCACCTCAGACTGGAAGGAGGGCACACTACCAGGTGAGCTAAAGGCCAGGCTATTAGCTCAGTCAGTAGTGTATCCCCCCTGAGATGTCACGAGAGAGGTTTACCAATATACTTAATGCATAGCTAACCAACTGGCTTCTGTTGCACTCATCCCACTAAATCTCACTCCCGTCCGGATCACGGCACCAGTGTAACCTGCATTGGTTTTCAACATGCAGTTCAGCCCTGTATCAGCCCATAAGACGCTCTACTAACCAGGGGCGTAGCCAGAAATCATAAAATGGGTGGGTCCACCAAAAAATCAAATGGGTCTAGCTCAAAACACATAAGTTATCAATATTATTTGAAACAATCAATCAAACATAGGGAACCTTCTGATTGGGTGGGCACAGGCCCACCACAGCCCACACATGGCTATGCCTATGCTACTAACCTACGCTGTGTTACACTATGCTATGCTATGCTATGCAATGCACGGCTGCTATGCTATTCTGTACTACAATACGCTATGCTAAGTATGCTGCGGTATACTACAATGTACCTTGAGGTGGCACGCCTTGAATGTGTCCCCAGTGATGATCATGCAGCGTCTCTGTGCCCAGTTGGCGCAGTAGGAGTGTCTCTCGCAGGGGAAGGTCTCGTTCCTCACATCAGAACAGGGAGGGGTGCCTGTCTTCCAGCTGTTGCCAAACTCCAGCGCGTTCGACACCAGCAGTGAGCCCCTACTTAGCAGGTCATTGGTCTCACTGGAATCAAAGTTCCCACAGAGACCACAAACCCTTCCCTGTGTAGCAGACATGTAGGGTTTTGGTTTAGAGTTGTTTAGAGTTTAGTTTAGAGTTTTAGATCTTGGGTCTGGGGTGTGTTTGAGTGTGGAGGTGTGTGTTGTGTGTGTATGTGTGTATGCATAGTTAAATCTTTCAGTAAATCTTACTAACCAAAGGGAAGAGGTCCCTCCTTAACAGCTTCACATGAAGCACTACTTGGCAACAATGGGTGAATGTTTCATATCTTTTAACATCTATGGTTATTTAGTTTCTGTGTGTGTGTGTGTATGTGTGTTTGTGTGTGTGACAGCGTACCCTCCACCAGGCCTCCAGCAGGATGGTGAGGCGTGTGTGTTTGTCCCAGATGAGTGTGATTCCCAGATGTGGGGATGAGGCCACCGTGTAGAGGCCCACGCTGTGCACAGAGTACTGCAGGCTGGACCCCACCGCTGATGAGTTAGAGTGCAGGAGCCGCACCGACATGTCCGCCAACACCAGAGACACCCCATTCTGGACACATCACAGGGATAGAGAGAGAGAAAGAGAGAGAGAGAAAGAGAGACAAAGAAAGAAAAAGAGAAGCATTAAGAAGAGAAAAAGAGAGTGTGAAATGTCTGAGAGTATGAACCTGTGTTAGTGTTTATCAATAAAAAACAACTGTGTTGTGTACACCGACAGTGTGTGTGTGTGTGAGTGTGAGTGTGAGTGTGTGCTTGTGTGTATGTGTGTACCAGGTCTACAGTGATAGCTCGTGAGCAGGTGAGTTCTTCATCACAGCAAGGAATGCTCTCCACTCTGACCGCAAACGTACCCGTACCACTCCCACAGTCATCCTGAGGAACAAACAACAAAATAACAACAACAACAAAACACACATCAACATTAATTCACACATTATGGATAAAACATTCCATTATGGATAAAACCACCCGTTATGGATAAAACATTCCTCCCAATATCACTAAAACAATCGTAAAGGAACAAGAAGCAAGTAGCATAATATTCTTACAAAATTCTGGTAAATGAAACATCATTATTGCAATTCCACCTTAAATATATATTTTCTTTATTCCACCACACAACATATTCATTATTCAGTAAAAGAAAAGGTTAAACAATCCGAAGTGATGAACAGAAACAGTTGAAATCAGAATAGTGGTGTGTCCTTTAAAGCACTCGTAAGTGGGGAACCATCTTTAACCTCACCTCCACCAGGGTGTACTGGCAGTTCCCATCAAAGCGGAACCACTTGAAATCAAAGGTCTGGTAGTGCCCGTTCCCAAACACCTGGCACCTTCCTGGGCATGGCTCCCCACTGCAGTGCCAGTGCCCTCCACTGCATGTGCTGTTGGATGAGCACACACACACACACACACACACACACACAAATGCACACACACAAATACACACACATGCGGGCGTGTGCATGTGCACACACACACAAATACACACACACACACACATACACACACACACAAATGCACACACACAAATACACACACATGCAGGCACATGCACACGCACACGCACACACACACACACATAAGGTTATTTAAAGGACAGATGGACACACCTGTCATTGTCTTTGTCACTATCCCTCTGGTTCTGTGGCCTGGGCCAGTGTGCTACATACTGTACTGAGATAAGAAAAGCTGACACAGGGTGACAATGTCAGTTGAATCCTGTGCTTTTATCAATGCCAGAGTGGCTGCTGTTGGTTTTGCAAGTTTTCTGAATATAGTTCAGCCTTTTTGGTTTTACATCCAGTAAATAGAGGTCCTTCTTCTTTACTTGATGTCACGCATAAACTCTTTAAATATTTGTGGTGTTATATTTAACAGATGTGAGTTTCTTTCTCTCTGTCACACACACACACACACACACACACACACACACTAACCAGATTTTACAGTTGCTCTCCACACTCTCCCCAGGGCCATACACGTTCCCACTAAACATACACGTGCAGTTCCCAGCAGAGACACACACTCCGTTATGGTCCTCGTACTGCCCATCTGGACAGTAGCAGCCAGTCACACACACTTCACTGGAGCCCTACACACACACACACACACACACACACACACACACACACACACACACACACACACACACAACACGTCAAAGGACACAACAACAACACTGACTTACACCTTACTTTGTATGGTCAGTATCAATAAGGCACATGTACTAATTCATAAAGTATTTACAATATCCCCATACTTTACATGGTTCTCTATACAGATATTTTAAACAACAGAATAAGCACTGCCAAAAAGTTTCATGTTGCTAATAGTTTGAAGTATCACGGAGCATTATAAAGCTTCTTAACCTTGTAATAATAGCAATAATAAAAGGTATAATGGATTGTGGTACTTCAAACTCTAACGGTTTATTTAATAACATAATAGCCCAATTATGACTGTGTATACATATTATAGATTGTACTTGAATATATAGATGTCAATCATCATAAGGGTCCATGTGTGTGTGTGTCTATGTCTGAGGGTGGAGGTAACTTACCACAGGCTTGCTCAGGCTATCACAGGTTTTCTGTGCAGTGTTTATAGGGAAGTACGCACAGTGCACACACACATGGCCACCCTGACAAACTGACAAAAGAACACGAGAAATAATCAGACTTTCTTCTCCTCCCTCTTCTCCTCCTCCTCCTCTCCAACTCCTCTCTAGCTCCTTTTGAATGTCTTCACTTTACATCCATTTTCAAATGTCTTACCACAGGCCTCTGAGCAATTCAGTTTCCCATCTTCACAATAACTGCAAGACAAACAGACACAAATGTGTGAATGATATATGAAAATTAAATCAGTGACTTCAGACAACAGAGTCAATCTGTTTGCTATTTCTTTCCTGATGATCAACAGATAAACTGAATGCAGCAAACAAAGAGCAAAAGAGAGAAAAAACTAAACAAGAAATTAAAAGCAGAGGAGATGAAAAACATGAGATAGCCCATGTGTGTCTTCTTCATTATCCTTCTCTGTGACCTCTGTAGTTTTAAAGGAGAACTTCGATGTAAAATGAAAATTGGCATGTTAAAACATCATCCCGAGTTGGTATGTGTACTGAGGAACAAAATTGATTTAGCCTGTTGCATTCAGAGTTTAACTATTTTTTTATCGTTTGTCCCAGAAGGCTAACAATGGAAGTGGAAGGTGCTCTTAGACGAAGCATGATGACTATGCTATTTTTAAACCATTAAAACAGCTCGAAGAAACTCCACTCCACGAACTCCGCACAAGTCGATTGACGAACACGAACCAGTAGGAAGAATAGGAGGAGAGGTAGTACAGTTGTTTCTCGTCGCCGCCATGATGAAAGTCCAAACAAGTCGATTGTACTACCTCTCCTCCTATTCTTCCTACTGGTTCGTGTTCGTCAATCGACTTGTGCGGAGTTTGTGAAGTTTCTTCGAGCTGTTTTAATGGTTTAAAAATAGCATAGTCGTCATGCTTTGTCTAAGGGCACCTACCACTTCCAATGTTAGCCTTCTGGGACAAACGATAAAAATAGTTAAACTCTGAATGCAACAGGCTAAATCAATTTTGCTCGTCAGTACACATACCAACTCGGTATGATGTTTTAACATGCCAATTTTCATTTTACACCGAAGTTTTCCATTAAATACAGTATCTACCTATGACCTTGAGTAACTTTCCTCAAATGCTACTGTAGTACCAGGTCACCTCATCTTCCCCAGAATCTGTGGTTACCATGGTTACCACCCACTCACCATGCCCTGCCATCAATGAGTGCCGGTCCGGGCGGTGTAGCGCCCCCTATGTGGTGGCACTGGCACTGCGAGCGAGGGCTGCAACTGCCGTGGTCATTAAGGTAGCTGCCCTCCCGGCAACCACAGCCCTCCACAGGCTCCGCGCCCAGCCCACAGGTAGGGTCAGGCCCCGCCAGAGAGCGGCAGGTGCGGTTACACACCTGTGTGCTGTAGTCAAACACCTGGTTGGCCATGCACGTCACAGCTAAGGCAGACACACACACACAAGAAAAACACACATACACAAACACCCAGACACACACACATACACAAACAGACGCACACATTGTTACTGTGAGAATCAGTTGGACTTGACAAAATCATCAGTCAGTGCTTTAGTCTTCTCACACAGTGTTCCATTTCTAGTAATTCCACTTCCAAACTCCGCATCACTGAAACTGTGTATGTACAACCCCTGATGTCTCTTTTTTCCTGTGTATGTGTGTGAATGTGTGTCTATCTGTGTGTGTGTGTGTGTGTGTGTGTGTGTGTGTATGAAAGAGAGACAAACAAAGAAGTGGCAGGAATTCCCGAACACCCAGATAAAAAACATAATGTTTCTTTTGTGCAGCTATGCACAAAGCTCGGCATCAGGTGTCTAAACATCCTGGTTCTTCTACAGTACTTCTTAAACCACTCTAGGAAATACAGCACTGGTAATCCCCGTGGACAATTTAAACGCCCCCTCACTACCGACACTCTCACATTCCTCCCTAAATTTAGCCAACCATTGCAATTGGCCTGTAATGCATTATGTATGCTGAGCTTGGCCTTGTGCTTTAGTGATGTCAGTGTCAATATTCTGAGGTACTGTATTATGTGTTTTGAGCATGGTGCTATACTGGGTGTTCCCGGTAAACCAACCCCTCGTACTTCTTTTTATTTTGTACAGAGGATCTGGCAGTGCTGTATTGAGAAACGATTTCTTCCTGGAGGTGGAGGTGTGCTGAAGTTTAAAACAAGTGGCTCTGCCTTTACCCAATTGCTAACATCTGGTCGTGACATATGCAGTTAGCCTGCCTAAGCAGTACAATTCAAATGTAGCACACAAAATGAAATGAAGTACGAGGGACTGGTTTACCAGGCTAATACTGGGTGTTCCTGGTGTGTGGTGTCCGAGAATGAATCATTGCAGTTAGCCCTAAATCCAGATTTGTCTGAGTTGCATTAGATGCTGCTGTGCTATAGCAGTGTTACTGGGGTGTTGTGTAGCCCTAAATCCAGATTTGTCTGAGTTGCATTAGATGCTGCTGTACTGCTGCAGTGTTACTGGGGTGCTGCGTCTCTTACTGCAGCCGGTTGCATTTCTCCAGTTGCCCACAGGCATCCCCACGGAGGCACAGGCTTTAGCATAGTTGCCAAGGGCGACACAGAGACACGACTGAAGTCCTGATTGACACTGGCATGTTTTACTGATGCAGGCCTGAAAACATAACAGCATATTAATCTTATCAGATATTACTTATCACATATTACTATTATCACAACTCTTGTGTAAATTATAGGAGATAAATTACAAGTCTAATGGACATTGATGTCAGGTGTACCTGGTAATAGCGATCATAGGGAACATGACCATAGCAGGACCTGAATATACCATTAGGGTCTCTAATCTGCTTGCATTTCTCATCCGCAAAGATCTCTGCAAGAGAACACACCAGTTGGAACACATCAGAGCCACAACAGAGAGAAAAAAAGTGGTGAAAAATACACAAATCACACTGCTTAACCTTTAAGTAGGTACAGTAAGTGTTTTGAACACTCTGGAATCTATACATGCATTACCACAATGTAAGATTCTAAAATTCCACATCATATTCTATGGACCCTGATATTCTTAAGATAGAACATTTGTCTTCCTGACATTTGTATGTCAGTGGTAGGACAGCTGAAGGGCCTTCCTTTCTCCAATATGGTCTATTGTCACAGAACAACATACCACCGATTAGCAGAGATGAGAGTTAATAAGTAAGGGATAATGGACGACACGGTGTTCGGATATCAGAAAGTTAATGCACGTTCGAGGTGGTAATGCGGTCACGACGCGAAGCGGACTTTCTGATATCCAAACACCGTGAAGTCCATTATCCCGCTTATACCACGGTTACCACACTTGTCTGATGTTAATTTCAGGTAATCATTTCCACGTTTTAATCGCTAAAACAAACTTATTTGTAGAACTACTTCCCTCCGCCACAAGATGTGTCTTTTCATAACTTACTGGAAAAACTGCCGTTGCTAATTCCAAACTGGAGGTTGCTATGGCCAAGAGCCAGTCGTTAGTTCCATGACTTTGGTTGTCAAGCTAGTCGCCCCAGTGTTCTAGTATTAAATCTGCTCAAAGGCCAGCCATCTACTCATTAATAAACTTATTATAAAAATGTATACTCATTATAAACTCATTTATAAATTAAAATGGCCTTTTATAAGTGCGGAAAAAAGGGCTGGAGTGTTTTAAGGTTAAGTAGTATTTATTTTCTAAAATTAAACTGCACTTTTCCGTTTATTGTGAAGTTGGACATGGAGAACGGCAGATCCATGCATTGAAGCTGGTGTGGAGCGGAGTCGACCCTGTTCTGAGGCTCCGTGGCTGGTGGTGTTTCTGTCACAGTTGTTTTTTTCGTCAGGATGTCACTCCAGCGTCTCCTATCCGCAACAGATGGTGCCCAATAGCTTTTTAAGCTGGCTTCATATTTGTGACCAGTGACGGACATTATCTGCCTGCTCTCCAATCCAGCCTCAGTCAGCAGTTGCACCGCAGTGCTTCTGATTGAATGGTTAGTATATCGAAAGGCCCAGGAATTCACCGATGCGTGGAAGCATGACACCCAAATAGTTCACACCCATAGGCTCAAGGGAGTACCAGCACTGTTTCTTTTCCACCGTCTCCTGTGGTGCCCGCAGGGGGTGTAGGTAAAAGGTTTTTGCGTTGGGTGGGCATTTTGACACATATTTCTTAAAGCTTGCAACTGGGCAAAGTGGGTCGCCTGGCTGGGCAAACATGAAGCCTCTGTATTGCTGTTTTTTTGGATCTGTGGCTTGTTTGTGATTTTTTGTTTCCATGTTGTGTGACAAACACACATACTCAACTCCATTTTTGTCGTTTTTTACAATGAAGGAATCCAGTTTCAGGTAACGGTTGCCCTCTCTCCCTCTGCTCGCCAAGTTCAACTGTATGTTGAACCAAACTTTTCGGACCAGTCCTGCGGCAGTGTTGGGCAACAGATATAAGGAATTGCGGATGATTCGCATGTCAGCATCAGAAATTTGTGGATGATGTTCACTGACATCTTTGCCAGCCTTTCTGTACCTTTTAAGGACGGATTTAAACACGTCGTTTACTGCTTTAAATTCTGGGTCCGATATTATATAAACTGTCGCTAAGTAACAATTCAATCCAGCTCTCAGGGCCAAAAAACTTGACACCGAGTATTCCTTCCCCGCAGTTGTACGCACAGTAGCGTAAAACTCTCTGACATATTTGCAGAGCGAATCTGCATCCAGTCTCTCAAAATAATCAAGACTTAACTCTTTTTCAGACAACCAGTCTTTAAGTACACTCACTGCCCAAGCTGTAGACCTCTTGGTGTTTTTTTCGTGTTTGTCCGATTCTAGTTGGTCCAGCTCTTCGTTGCCGATGCTTTTGTGCCTTTTGCTATCACTTTGTTTCACTTGCATTTTTCTTTTTGTTGTCTTTTGGGCGTCTTCTTCACAGTCGCCCAACTCAGCTTTGGCCCAGTTTTCAAAATGTCCATATTTCCCGTATACATTAAAATTGATAACCGGAAATTCGGACATTGTACACTTAGTCGGTGCCCCTTTGATGTTTGCAACTTTGTATTTAACGGTTACCTTTTAGAACATTCCAATGAACTTGAACTCGGCGCATTGATAAACATAATAAGGTCGGAAAGCAGGGACTACTTCATAGGTGTGCGTATATAGAAAGTTAATAATCGTTCTAAAGGACGCATCACAATGTGAAATTGAACGAAGCCGTGGTATAATTCCTTATAAATAGAATAGAATAGAATAGAATAGAATAAGCACCGCTGTCTATGTCCATGCAGATGGTGCTGATGTCAGATACACAAGCCCCAATGGCCCAGGAGAGGGCAAAGGGTTCTGCAGAGTTCTCCACTATTCCACTGCTGGTGGTGAAATCATCTCCCGAATCCCAATTGAAGTTCCCACATAGGCCTGACACACACACACACACACACATACACAAAACCACATAGGATTACTCACAGGTAATTAGGAAAAAGGCACAAAACACAGAGGATCATAGTAGCGGAGCAATTAACAATTGACTGATAAATGGTCACCACTTTATCCCACTACACAGTTATATATGTAATATTCACCTTCAGTGGTCCCATTTTGTGTATTTGGCAAATACAAATAGACTTGAATTTCTGGGGACATCTGCACTTGAATAGAGAGACCTGAGAGGAGTTTAATCTGAACAAACATGGAGGACTGCCAGAACACAGTGGCTAATGCTGAAAAACACAAACACACACAGAAGTTCAGTGTTAATTTAATTGCCTTTGGGCAATACAGTATCTGTCTGTCTGTCTGTCTGTCTGTCTGTCTCTGAAGAATATAAAATGGCATAAAAAGAAAGATGTGAAGGTCTTTTCCCCACCAGTTTGGTGAAAGTCTCTGATTTCTTGATTCTGAAACATCACCGCTGCATGGGAAAAGGCATAGCTCTCCTACCCAACAAAAAGCAAGAGGAAGTTAATTAAATTCCATTCAGTTCAGTTCAGTTTTAAAGCAACACTAAGTAGTTTTTGTTCTCAGTCGCCCTATGGATTAGAAGCAGCATTGTCTCTCATTCGAACTACAGAAAGACGACCCGCTTCTCCAAACTTGGTTGTGAGGTTGTAGCCCATGGAGGGCAGCAAAGTCAATTCAGAAGTGCCTTTCAGCCTGTTACAAGTTGATGAACCACTGAAACAATTTTGGGAATATTATTTTAAGGTAGGAAAAACTTCTTGATGTTGTTTTAATATACTGCCATTAGAATAATATCTCAAGGTGGTTTCCAGAGCTCCTTGAGATGTGAAATAATTTGACAGAGAACTCTGTTTACGGCCATCTTAGTGCGCAGGGCCAGACGAACCAGTAGCAGGCAGCATTCTGATAAACAAATGTACAGTATGAACTTACGTGGTGAACGGTGAACTCCACCCTCTGGAGGTTGATGCTTCGCTCCGAAAATTGTATAGTCAGGGTCCAGTTCAAGCCCTGCACACCACAGAGAAGACAACTGTACTGTCAAGTCATACAGTAAAATCATTCTTTGGTATCAGGTGTCTCAAGTTCAATGTGTTTTTTCTTTGCTGTACACTTGAATGCCCCATGTAGTACCACATGTAATATCACACATTACACATTTGTAACTTGTGTTTAATACATTTTTGTCACAAAAAAAAAACACGATAGTTAACAATGAGGTTGACCCCTACATGTGCAATATTAAGTAATAGTTACAGTGAGGTTGAGCCCCACCTGTGCAATATTAAATGATAGTTTACAGTCAGGTTACCTTAGCTAATATCAGTCACGTCATGTTTAAAACCTTACGAGTGCTTTACATACACAGTCTAATTGAGCTTTAAATGCAAACAAAAAGCTATGAACTCTTTAACTAAACGAATGTTTAAGTGCGATAGCCACCTGCGCTGCCACGTAGCTGCATCTACCGGGGAGCCTGTAGTGTTTGCCATCGAATGTCGTCACAAACGGGGACTCAATGGAGCATTTTTTAGGGCAAATGTCCTCTGAGCACTCCCACCTCCCATTTACACACACACTGGCAGGGAGAGAGAAGGAGAGAGAAGGAAAGAAGGAGAGAGAGGCATAGACAAATACAGAGGCAGAGAGAGAGACAGACAGACAGATAGACAGAGACAGAAAGACAGAGTGAGAGACAGAAAGAAAGCGATACAGAGAAGGTTTTGATTAAGTTAGACATTGATATTGTTTAATATTAAGTTTCTGTATAGAACTTTGCTCTGGCATTTGGTTTCTCATTATATACAGCATTTGGTTCTTGGGCATCACTACACTTAGCATGCCATTTGGCTCCACTGCTTCACAATAGCTCCTGTGTCTGTGTGCTCACAATTGTTTCTGTGGTTATCACTATTGTAACCATGGTATTTGGTTCACCTATTCCACAAGTTCATAATCATATCTGGCTTTCGGTTCCTGTGTACCACAACAGTTCCTATTCATGTCAGTCATTTGGTTCTTCCGCACCACTAATTCCTCACCATGTCTGGCATTTGGTTCTTCTATAGGATCCTGGTAGGTAGGTGTTGCTGTTGTGCACACAGGGGCATTCTGCCAAACTCACACAATGGTGCCCTTTAGCGCGGTCATTCAGCACTTTACCTAAACACACACACACACACACACACACACACACACACACACACACACACACACACACACACACACATCCATGCACACAAACATTTGGGATTAATACAGAATGGAAAATGAATGAGAGAACAGTTTACTCAAACCATGATCTACAGTGATCTACAAGCAATCTAACTTTACTCTACATGCTTAGCGATGTTTAGACATTGAAAACTGAATTATCAGTAACCATCTCAAAATATGCCACATTAAATCCTTGTGGTATTAAGTACAAACTGAGAAATGTCCAAAGAATCAACATTAGCTGTTTCCAACATCAGCTGACGGCAGGCTACTTGACCTCTTACCTTGTGGGCACACACAGGTGTTGGTCATGTCCTGGTTGCTTGTTCTGGGGGCGGGGTTTGAGCAGGTGGAGATAAAGGCATTTCCCAGCTCCTGATAGGTCAGTTCTCCAGGGCACTGCGGCTTGGCTGGAGGTGACGGGAGACAGACATGGATGGTTAGGACAACACCTGGCCTACTTACCTGGCTCTCAGCAATGATTGACCGGACCGAAAACATAAAAACAGTGATCCATTGCTTAGCAACAACTCTCACCATAGTGTTTTGCCTCTGACTGTTGTAGAATTTTGAAGCACCTGGGTTCTATGTCACCTGTCTGTACAAGATAAAGAGCCCAGAGTCCCCACCACCGTGGCACCTAGCATGGCAGCCTTCGCCACCGGTGCGTAAATGTATGGGGGAATGTAAAGTGTTTGGGTACTCTACCAAGCGAAGTGCTATATAGATGCATTTCCACTACACCACTGCTGCAGACTAGTCTGGTGAACTTCATTTCATTTTGTACGGAGGGTCTGGACCGGAATCTCTTGAGGGTCATTTAGCAAGTCCCAGCAAGACCGATCCAATCAGCGAACAGAGGGTGTGTTCGTTAGCCGTGACGTTGACCTTGTGTGCTACATTTGAATTGTAGTGCGTAGGTAGGCTAATTCCATACGTGACGACCAGGTGTTAGCGATTGGGGAGTCACAGAGGGTTTGTCCAGTTCTCTTAGATGCTCTTAGAATCATGATTCATTCATATATGATTCATACATACAGTATGAATCATACAGTAAATGTTCACATTTTGCCTGACTGGTGGGGGGTCACTTACGGCACTGGGTGACGTCTCTCCAGAGGCCCCAGAGGGTGCTGGCAGGCCCACACCTTAGCGCCACGTGCCAGAAGAAGGAGCAGGTGACAGGTGAGATGGCCGGCTGGCCGTAGGCGTTCTTCCTGCACAGGTGGAAGTAGGCCTCGGACTCCAGCATGAGGCAGGGCATGGCGTAAGACATGAACTCTGCACACTTCTGCAGGCGCAAGCAGAGAGAAACACACCTGAGGTGCACACCTGAGCATAGCACAGCTGAACAGAAAGTCACAGAAGATCGTTATCAAAATCTCTTTATCTAAAAGCTGAAATGCTACTGCACATCAAGCAATGACAGCTTTTTACATCTGATAGTGTGCGTGTGTGTGTGTGTGTGTGTGTGTGTGTGTTTCCAAAAACCAGCACCATAAACGTCTTTAGTGAAGTGATGTCAAAATAAGACATATACACATTCATATGCACGCACACACACCCACACACACACACCAAAGTAAATTACTGGTAAGTTTTAATCCCAGACAAATATCAGTAGTGAGTTCATACACGTACCATGTTTTCAGCCTCAAGTGAATCTTTAATCACACAAGTGGCGTCCTCAAGAACAGCCTCAGAGATTAACTTTGGAGGATTAGCTAAGTTAGAGATGAAGAGGACATAGTTATGACACCAAACTAGATGATTTACATCACCCACAAACACAAACACACACACACACACACACACACACACACACACACACACACACACACACACACACACACCTGGAATGTTTAGCTCCCCACACAGACCAAGCATCCCACCGATGCTGTTTCCCTCCAGTCGCACCTGAGAAAAAAAACCAATGATTAGACCAACAGTTAGAAATATAACACAGAGGGGCGACAGTCATGTGAAGTTGTGTGCAACATAGTCGCGTCACATGAGAGCACCACCTAAATCCCTAGTTCATACATACACATAGCTACACAATTATGCACATGTAAATATTTTTATTACTAAATGTGGATGTATCCTGGATGGATGGATGGATGGATGGATGGGTGGGTGGCTAGATAGATAGATAGATAGATAGATAGATAGATAGATAGATAGATAGATAGATAGATAGATAGATAGAGGCATGTAGCTGTGATGTGAGGGTTGTACCCAGATGAAGTCCATGCCCAGAGTGTTGTTGTGCCATGTGACGGTAAGTGGCAACACCGTGCTGCTCAGCCTGGTGTAAGCTCCGTAGGGGAAGATGTGCTGGTAGGTGTGATCATATGGCAGAGACACCCTGACGGAGACAAGGATACAAGTTGGTACTTCTTATGAGAAGACAGACAGATACACACACACACACAC
Organism: Coilia nasus; assembly: GCA_027475355.1. Lineage (NCBI taxonomy): Eukaryota > Metazoa > Chordata > Actinopteri > Clupeiformes > Engraulidae > Coilia > Coilia nasus. The sequence continues at coordinate 13,797,752 of CM050199.1, forward strand.
ACACACACACACACACACACACACACACATCAGAAGATAGACAGACCCAGACACACGCACGCGCACTTACGCACTAATTGTGTGACACTGTGTGTGTGTGTGTGTGCATGTGTGTGTATTGCTCACATCTATCTATCATAGACCTCACAGACCCCACAGACACAATGCAGTTATTAGTCTCTATGACAATAGGTGATAATGGCCTTAAGGTTGCCAAGGTCTCCCAGGAATGCTGGTGGATCATTGACACAGGTTAAGTCATTTTCCACAGCACAGAATGAGATGAATGAAAGGATTCCAGATTATCAACTGATATTATTAGTTACTGAAACACTGGCAGTGGTACAAAACCATCATAAACTCTTCTGTTTATTTCACAAACAATGGCAAGTAAATGGGTGAAGGTTGTGTATCTGTGATGTTCAGGGTGCTGGTATCTTCAAGACCTCGGATTATAATTGTTAACCATATGTCTCATTAGAATGCTGATGGGTGTTCCATTGGCTTTGAATGGGCCACTTCAATGTTTGAAGGTTCTGATATTTTTATACAAAGACCACTGAAAAATGATAACGACTGCTGTCAATGGCAATAAGTTTTGTGCCTCTTTCATATCACCCCATATTCACTTATCATAGAGAATAAACAGCATTGAGTTATTTACCAACTGAACACTTTGCTAGGAAACACTGTTTCCCTCAATGAACTCGCAGTAGAAGCAATGAGGGCCAAAAACAACTACAAAAACAACAAATAGGGCATTGTTAGAAGTTTCTAACTTTCTATTATCATCAGGGTACTGCATTAATGTGTTGGGGATTATTCCACGAGAATGGCAGCCTTGCTGAACATTATCCCTTACAATCTATTCATAGAGCTATGCAACTGCACTTTTACATAGTCATACAATTATTATAGCCATATTCAGGTGTCAAATTGGGCCATCAAAAGCAATGAACCTTTTTTCATTATTTTCAGTTCTGAATAATTCAACAATATATTTTAACAATTAGCAAAAGAATGAGTTTTGTATTGTGCAGCCTAACAGACCGCACAGTTTTCCTGATAGCAAGACGACCTATCAAAACAGTTGCTACCAGAGATTCAAGAACGCTACGCGGCTCATTTACCTCTCCTCAGTATGCTACTTTCTCCTCAGCGAGTCAGAGGCGTTTGTTGAGGCTGTCAAACATTTATGGGACACTCAATTGACAGGGACCACAGCGACATGTAGGCAGGCAAGGTATGTGGCATTGAAAAAAGGTGCTTAAACGAGTAGCTGTCAGTTAAATTTCACTATGCATTTGGCAAATAAGCCAGGGCTAGATCTCAGCTAGCTACGACTGAAATGCTAACGTACAGTAATGACACAAAGTTGATAAGCCTGAGGTTACCTGAAGTTAGGCTACCTCTGGCAAACATAAACAAAACAGTTTTCGTCTTCTTCTGTTCCAAGCCTCAATTAACTGTCGATACAATCTCGATTTCACTTTGACACTAGAAGGTTAATGAGTTTTTTGCTGTTTTGGATTTTCAGAGGTAAAGGTTAGAAATGAGGAGCTAAGAGGAGGAAGCTACAGATTTCTTCAAAAGGTGGGCAGCAAACTTCAGATATGTTAAAATGTTAATTTAAGCTACTGGTATTTCGTTAAACGTTAACTAGGGTAGGGCCACTATGATACTAGAGCCACTATGATTTTTGTGTGTGAGTAGCGGAATAGGCTGCCTAGTTCACACCAAGTAACTGAACATGCATTGCACAAATTATGCGTTGTAAATAAAATCGCAATAATCGCGGTGCGCATATTGGTCCCGAATTCACATAAATCCTTCTCGGTTGAATGACTTAGAGAGTTATCATCACACAAAACTACTCGACCAGAGCTAGCTAGAACAGTGCTGGTTGCTAGCTGCTATGACAAACGGGTTGCCAGAAAATGAACGTTAAATTCACATTATCTCTGCATGTATTGTGGATACAGTTTTGCATAGGACCATTCATGTACCATCCTGATACAACCATCCATATCAAATATGCTACATTTCAACAATTGTGAAATCCATAGGCATGTCTGTTTATCTGTGCAGTAAGGCAAGGTAATAATACAATTTTGAAGGCACTACTATCTCCAACATTAGGCTGATAATATGTAATTGCACCTTAGAAAAATTGCAATTTCAGTGACTGAAATGTTGATCAGAGAATGCCCTGTGCTAAATCCGGCACATCAGCAAGCACAAATTACATAGGCTATTTTTCCGATGGTTCAGTGAATAATCATTATCAGTGACTTGCAAATTGCAGACCATCCAGTCCCACCAAGTACTTTCACAGCATTTTATGATGGTGTGAGTTATGTGTAGCCTGCACCCCATATGGAAAGTCCTTAAAAGGTCCAATAGTACAGTAATTACAGTAATAGTAAGCTGTACATGCCTCATTTTACAGAGGTGTTCAGTGAAACAATAAGCTTGTGGAAGCCTTGAAAGTTTCTCATAAAGGATCAACATTTAGGCTACACTAACACATTGAGCATTTGCCCTTTGCATGTGTTTTTACATGCTGATTTTTCACTTTAACTTCTACTTTATGGGTATTTGTGACAACATTAAAAATGTTCTGACAGCCATAATATTCCAATGGCAATTTCATTTGGTAATATAATGGTTGTACGTATCTTGTGTGGTAATGGTATGACAGGTACGTTAACATGTGGCATAATATATAACATGTCGTGCATTTGGCAGTACCAATTCTGACTCCAATCTGAACTTAAAATTTCGCAGTATAGTAGGCTACCTGAGAGAGTCAGCAATGCAAAAATATATATAATGTAGTAAAGTGTGTGTGTATTTTGTGCCGTCAAAAAAAAAGAGATTGTTCACTCCGACAACAGAGCCCCCCCACATAGGAAATCCCAATTTAACCCCTGCATATATTCCATCTGTACTTTTACTTAGAGCTGCACAATATTGGTTTTATTATTGTAATATTGTGAGTTGCACTTACTGTAGTTTCCACAGTTTTACCTCCATCCTGAATAAGGGTTCTGGTTTTTGGTGTGTGTGTGTGTGTGTGTGTGTGCGTGCTTTTGTAGTGAAGGTTGTGGGAGGTGGGAGGGAACCCAAACCTGTGATTTTCCACTGTGATTTCTCCATTCTGAGAGACGATGGTTCTGATTTTGTTAACGACGATCTCGACGCGTTTGACCAGGCCGCTGAGGCCTCGCTGGGCGGTGATGTCACACTGGACGCCCTGGTGTGTGAAGCGCGTGAGGGTGAAGAAGCAGGACGTCCTCACATGGTACGCGCTCCCGTTAAAGGGCTGCACCACACCGCTGCCATATGTCTTACACTCCCCTGCACATACAAGCCACATGAGTGTGTGTGTGTGTGTGTATTTGTTTGTGTGTTTATGTGTATGAATGTGTGTGTGTGTGTGTGAGTTTTTGTATGTGTGGTTTTAAGTATGTGTGTGTATGTCTGTGAGTGTGTGTGCATGTGTGTGTGTGTTTGTGTGTTTATTTGTGCATGTGTATTGTTTGAAAAATACACATACAGTATACAGGTAAAAATAATTGTGACTGATGATGACTGTAAGACAGTATAAGTTGGAATGCCATTCAGTGAATAAAAGGTTACAACTCACTCTGACTTGAGCTGTCTGCTGCAGCTGAGTCCAGAAGACCTGCAGAGAGAACCCGTGACAGTATGAACATTAGATACAGTCACTCCATCCACATCCACCAGCATTAAATAGAAAGATGAATGGATGTACATGTACAGACAGACAGACAGTCAGATACAAAGACAGAGAAAAAGAGAGAGTGATGCATAGAGAAACAGGCAGGCAGACAGAGAGGAAGAAGGCAAAGAGAAAGACAGACAGACGGAGGACAAAATAATTAGCCAATCAACCGTCAATCAAATGATGATTTGTGTGCTCACTAGGATCAGCTGGATCAGAAAGTGGTGGGATGAAATATATGGCTGGCAAAGTTTACACTTTTAGGTCTCCACCTCTGCCCACCAGTTAATCTGTCAAATGCAGCTTCAGAGGTGCCCGAACAGGTGACACAACTCGAACACAACACCACCATACAACCTTCAATAAATCCTCCTACGGGAGTGTTAAGGGTTTCTTCCTAGGGTTATGTTGCATGGGTAGATGTTTTGTACCTCCTCTGACAACTTGTTACAAAATCTGCTGTGCCTATACAGCACATACCGTAATATCCCTAAAATATTCTTCCATTAGCTTAATAATCTCCCCTGCCACTCTAAAGTACTCACAAGCAGGGGCACCAAATTTAACACCAAATTGTGGGCTCTGGTCACACAACAAAGGAAGTGGGCCCATCATAACACTCGTAAAACACCTAATATCATTGCCTTGCCTGATATAACTACAGCACCCAGGAAAGAGAAACCATCCACATCCAGCAAAATGCAACTAAATCAACATTGAAATGATGTTGTCAACAACAACCAATCTGGTCATTTTTTAATGTTGAAATAACATCTCTTGTCTATTATATATCTTTATATACAGGGTGGACCAGAAAACTGGACGATTTTTAAACTCTTTCTTCTCAATCATTAAGGCTGTCAAAGAGTATGGAGGAAACATTAAACACATTCTCCACCATTAAAAGTTAGTTTAAAACAGGATCTGCACTTGATGTACTTTTATAAAACTGGATGAATCAAAATGCAAATTTAACAACTTTTTCTCATGTTTTTTTTTTTTTTTTTTTTTAAATGGCCATGGTGGTCATATACCATTGCGTGCATAGTTATAAACTATGTATGTGTATATCTACATGTTACTGTTATGCAGGAGGGCTTACCTGCTGAAAGTGCTAGGGCCATCCACAGGGAGAGAAAGAGCGCAGCTGTGTGCATGATCGCTGGTGAACAGATCCTCGGATGAGGGCCAGAGCAGCAAGACGACTGTACCTGTGCTGCTGACCTCACCTTTTTATGTGCTTAACAACTCGCTTACCTGTGGGTTTCACTCACTCACCTGTGTACTTCCACACAAGGAAGTGGAGCCCTGATTAAACGCTCAACCATCCATTCACAGCACAATGGTGTTAAATACATGGGTGAGCTTCACAATACCCACTATAAACACACACACAGCTTCACAACACACCCATACTGGTACTCACATATGTCACATACACACACACACACACACACACACACACACACATCCACCCACACACACACATGCACACACAAAGTAAGAGAGAGGGGAAAATAAAATGAAGCAATATCATAATGCTTTTGTGCTTGACTTCATGGATTCTTCATTGAGTAACAAACCTTTGGCAGTAAGTCATTACACAATAGGACCTTTCACATTAGCTCACACTTTGATACACATACACACACACACACACACACACCACAAACAGTGTTACTTCTGATTCACTTAGTGAGGCAGACCAGTTTCTCACTAAACTGTAAAATGGTTACAGGAAGGATTTTACACAGTCACAATAAAAAATCTAAGGGCGCAAAAGTGAATACCCTCTCCTGTACCCTTACTCACTATGGCTGTAACACCCAGCTCCTTTTTAGGATATAGTTTCCTCTAAGTGACTCACTGATTCAGTGAGTCAGTAACCAGCAGATTCACTCATGCCTCTATGTGCTTCGAAGAGCATTGACACCACTCTTGTGACCGATTCGGTTGCATGCTTCTGGCTTCAGAGGAAGTTAACTGGCGCTGTATTCCCACTTACTGTATGTGTATCAGGGGATGAAAAGCCACTCATGTGAGCAATTCATAACTTATTAATGACTACACAGGCTAATAAATTTGGGTTAACCCTTTAGGCGCCAGAGTTTTTTTCCTAAAACATTTGATTCTGACATCTTAATTTCAAAAGGCTATAACTTAAAAAAGATAAGAGATAGAGACTTACTGTAAATTAGAGAAATATTAAAGGAGAACATTGGATATGTTAAACCGGGTGATGAGTTAACCCCTGTGTGTTTGTGTTTCCTCTGTGCTCGGATCACTAGCTGGTGAGCCTTTTTCAATAAAAACTATAAAAATAGTCAAGTTCAGAATGCAGCAGGCTAGCATAGTATTGTTCCTCAGCAAACATACCAACTTATTATGTTTTGACATACCATTCTTTGTGTGTTTGTTTAAAGCGTTTAAATCTTCTATTTGGTGTGCTGTGACCGAATGGGATTTGAATGATTGTAGCCGCTGTGACTAGCATAGCCGAGAACCTGTCATTCTCCCCGCTAGATCGCCTCCACCAAACTAGATCAAATTAATGAAAACACGATGCAAGTATACCTTTATTGGATCCAGGTGATTAACCCAAATAGCTCAGTTGTAATGCCCTTGAGGAAGGCATCGTCACAGTATTCAGGGAAATTTGACTGAGCAGCCTCTCTCTTGCGGCAGCGCTCTGGGGGGTCAGAATGTTAAAAAATATGCAGGAACAGCAATAAAAATAACTAATAGCATGTATGAATTATGCTACATAAAAAAATGAATTAGCCTTGCCTGATGCAACTACACCAGCCAGGAAAGAGAAGCCATTCAGATCCAGCAAAATGCAACTGAATCAACATTTAAATGATGCCAACAACAATCAATCTGGTCATAATGTAATGTTGAAATAACATCTCTTATCTGTTATATATTTTTATATACAGGGTGGCCCAAGAAAAAAAAAACTGGACCACCTTTTAAATGACTCTTTCTTCTCAATCTGTCGAAAGGTATGGAGGACACATTAAAAACCTTTTCCACCATTAAAAGTTCGTTACTAACAAGTTATTTAACGAATCCGGGTGATGAACCCAGATGGTTCACTTGTGATGCCCTTGAGGAAGGCATTGTCACAGTATTTAGGGAAATTCAGCATCGTCACAGAATTCAGGAAAATTCAGTATTGTGAAATTTGACTGAGCACAGACCTCTCCTCTCTTGCAGGAGCGCTCTGGGGGTTTGCAAGACTGTTAAAAAACAACAGTTAATCAGGAATAGCAATAAGAATAACAAATAGCAATAAGCAATATAACTGAAAAAGGGGTTTAACAACCTATTTATTGTTTGATGTAACAACCTGGGCAAAGCTCTTAACCGAGAGCAGCTGCAGGGAAACTGTACGCTGAGCTATCAAGAATGAAAGGATGAGCAGTAAATAAATATTCTGAGAAAATTTCGAACCTACATGTAGGCCCTACCCTGATTTAGCACGGTCCAGGAGCAAGGATGCTGCCATAATAATAATAATAATAATAATAATAATAAAAATAATTTTGTATAGCACAATTCATACAAGATGCAGCTCAGTTTGGCAAGAAAAACACAATAGTCCAGTCAATAGTTGCAGTCCAGTGCCGCTGGAGCGGACGAACACAATAACGTAATGATGTAATGACGCATTGTCAGATCAGATGAAAGGTGTGTGTGTGTGTGTGTGTATGCGTGCCTCACGCTGCTCATCCTTTACTCATTACACCATATTAGTTCCTCTGTTGGTCCACGTGTCACAGGGCCAACATGCTCCACCATATTTCAAGGGTGATTTGAGCTGCTCTTATTTTTTTTATTTGGGTCCTTTTTAATCTTTCATCAGGGCCTGTGACATTTGCCCTTACCTGTTAATGGTTACTAGGCCTAACCTGTTTAAAAATGGTTGCCATGACTCCTATTCTTGGGAAAGGAGGAAGAGCCAGCCACTCTTTGTTCCCTTACCCATGAAGGTTTCCTTGTTTCGACCTGTATGGAATTAAATAATATTTGACGAGTCATTAATCACCTTAATTGTTCTCTGCTGCGTCTTGCTTCAATGTCACAGAGAAACACCCTGGGCCTCAGGTGGACTAGCCATGGAATGCAGTGTAAGTCCCCCCCCCCAAATTCCCCCTCAAGCCATATGTGACACACCAGCAGCCCACCTGTTAGACTGGACATCGGTGAGAAATCACATCTATTGGACTTTGGAATTTTACACATATCATTCTGACAGATGCAGTAAGTTATGTTAGGAATAGAATTTTTTTAAAGCCTGCGGTTGGTCAAACTGCTGACTTTATAACACTTTCTTTTCTTTTTACTCTTGCTTCTTCCTATTACAGTTTTTCTCTATCACTTTGGTACATTTTTCGAATCTTTCTTGCAATTTGCATAAGATCAAGTGCATTTCTCAAAACAGTTTGGACAAATAGCAAAACACCGTGGATCACCTGCAAAAGCCCGTCTCTTGCTCAAAATCCTTAGTTTATCCCTCAAAAGCAAGTTTTTGTGTCAATATACGTGTCAGTGCCATCAGAATGTTTAGTCATTGTGTCAGTGTGTACGGATAAGACAGTCAAATTCATTAGTCATGTTGGCAATTGAATAGTGCACTTCAAAGGGACATTTTGATGTAAAATGTGGTTTAGGTGTGATAACAAGTGTTATACATTTGACCTCATATGATGTATATGTATGAGATTGATTGCAAAAGACAAGATTCACATTTACAGAATGATGGCAGACATTGACATTGCAGTGCGTAAAGAAAAAAAAAGACAGCACTGCACAGAACAAAGGTAAAATACAGTAAGTAAACATAGGTCAAAAACATAAACATAAGTCATACAGTAAGTAAACAAAAAATTTGAACATCTCCCCAAATTCTAAATCCTAATCCTGATCAGCTTCTTCACGTTCCTGTCAGGCCACAAATTTTCATCCACATCACACTGTTGTCCAATTTCTTGTCCTTCCATTGTCAGACATTCTAACTTTGTATTGTGCTCTGGTTATACAATTTCCAGTAGATTGTTCATGAGATGCTCCCTTGAGCTCATTCAGAAAACTGTTGATCATTGGTTGATCAACTCTCTTCATTACAGAAAGTCTAGATTCAAGCAATTTACCAATTTAGATCATATTTACAACTGTCTTATGGAAATGTATAGAAATGTGCTTGACATGTTATGACAGCTTGGTAAATCATTTTGCATGTGAGGACTTATATGATGAACTATAGCCTAAATGTTTTGGGGAGTGAGACTATTTGATAGATTCCCATACCAAAGCATTTTGACTGGCATGACAAAAGCAATTGATAATGTAAGAAAAAACTGAGAACTGTACACAATCATTTGCATGGATGAACAAAAGCATTTGCCATTTGTTTAATGCAATGAGAAACTGCCTTTTTCATCTGCACAAATGGCATGATGATGTGACAATTGAACAAGAACTTTTGAGAATTTCAATTCTGATGTGAGAAATGTACCAAACCAATTGAGAAAAACTGTAAGAAAGTACATAAAAGCATCACCACTATTTTACCTACAACATGGAAGACTGGTTGGTGTGAGAACTTTAAAGGCATTTTTCTCAGTGTCATTGTTTGCGTAGGTCCTGCACTTTGCCTTTGTATGGCTGAGCAGTGTGCTGAAATCTGAGTAGGAATAAAGTTATGGGCAAGATTCAGACGGCTAAGTCTCTCTGAAGCAGTTTTTTTTTAACAATGTACCCCGGCTGTCTAGATACTGTAGCAGTCGATCATAGCTAGCAGCTTCTCGCTAAAAGCGATCAGGGTTCCAATCCCAGTGACCGTGTTTGAAGCACTGCAGATTTTGCTCTATGACAAAAATGTAATTCATTATATTGAGTCCATTGGCTGGACACAATACAGACCTGAATAAATGAAGCATAGTATAGTTTGAGTAGGAATTGCAGTAGCGTATTATGTGCATTATGGACTACTAGTTTAAGCAGAAATAGACTGTGTGTTGTAGGCTACTCTGGTAGAATTAGGAATGAGTAGATTAAGTGTGCTATAGGTTAGTGTAGTGTGTAGAATTAGGAATGAGTAGATTAAGTGTGCTATAGGTTAGTGTAGTGTGTAGAATTAGGAATGAGTAGATTATGTGTGCTATAGGTTAGTGTAGTGTGTAGAATTAGGAATGAGTAGATTATGTGTGCTATAGGTTAGTGTAGTGTGTAGAATTAGGAATGAGTAGATTATGTGTGCTATAGGTTAGTGTAGTGTGTAGAATTAGGAATGAGTAGATTAAGTGTGCTATAGGTTAGTGTAGTGTGTAGAATTAGGAATGAGTAGATTATGTGTGCTATAGGTTAGTGTAGTGTGTAGAATTAGAAATGAGTAGATTATGTGTGCTATAGGTTAGTGTAGTGTGTAGAATTAGGAATGAGTAGATTATGTGCTATAGGTTAGTGTAGTGTGTAGAATTAGGAATGAGTAGATTATGTGCTATAGGTTAGTGTAGTGTGTAGAATTAGGAATGAGTAGATTATGTGCTATAGGTTAGTGTAGTGTGTAGAATTAGGAATGAGTAGATTATGTGCTATAGGTTAGTGTAGTGTGTAGAATTTGATAGCTTTGCATGTTTACCTGTTACATGTCAGGAAATTCTATTTGACAATCAAGCAGTCGTGATATCTGCAAAAAACTCTGAACAAAAATATGAGCCAATACAACGACGTTGCTGTTATGCCAGTATTTATTTAAAGTGTGCTACAAAGTTACATTAAATGTGAATATATCTAGCATGGACTATGCTGAATGTGAACATTACATAGGTGTACATATCAAACCCCCTCCTAAGGCTTAAGGCAATGAGGCAATTAAACCATCTATTTCAGCATGGTGAAGAACATCAAAAACATTCCACGAGGCCTTAAACCCCCAGTGTTTATTATCATCTGAAACAAGTAATCAGAAGACCATCCTGTTATTTCAGTGGTACATCAAGGCGCTTGCACCACCAAGAGGTTAGCCACAAAGTACATAACTGCAATGTGAGTCACTGTAAATTAACACATTTACAATGTGCACACATGTGAATGTATTGCACCATTCACCATCTGAATGGTTATTGGCTCCAATAACTAATCTATCACTAAAGCTGATGTGGTCCCTCAATACCATTGGTTGCATATGGTGCAATGCTGGTGACAAGATGTTGATATTTCAGCTTAACAACCATTCAAACGACACCCCTTTCTTCCGGACACCTACGTCGATGAATTCACTGAAAAAGTTGTTTTGAATTGCAGTTTCCATTCTACAACACTGAAGACTGCATCTGAACACCACAATATTTCTGAGCACACAGATATGCATACACACAAACACACACACACACACACTTGATGGGCATCTTAATGGAATGGGAGAATTAGCTCAGGGGATTATGAATTTGCCGACTGGCATTGTTGTGTTTTGGGGTTGGCAGGTGCAGGACGTGATGTGCTTGTAGGCGAAGGATGCTGACCCATTGCACAAGCGAAGCACACGGTCATCGAAGGTCTTCTCCTGGCACACAGAATGGACCCTCTGCTGCACCAAGGACCCATTGCTGTCTGTCTGAAACCTGGGGATACACGTGGGGGGGGGGGTTTAAAATCACCATAACCACACTAAAATAAGTGCACATTGTACACACACACATGCACACACATGCACACAAACCCATGGACACATATACAAAACTGGCACACGCACACACACACATACTGAGGTTCTTGTCTCTCACCTTAAGTCCTTGCCGCACGTCCCTTGGCAGGTGGGCAGCAGCAAAGAGGCGTTGCAGGACTTGTATTGCACACTCACCCGCATCAGCTGTATGCCACAGGTGTGATTACCTGAGAGACAATCAAGACTTCAAGACTTGTATTGTTATTGAACAGTTGCCTGTACAACGAAATTAAGCAGCAAGTCCACTAAGATGCGAGATGAGAGTATCAACGTGTCAAGTACAAGCGATACAAAGTACAAAGTGTCAAGTGCAGAGCAGACAGAACAAGGGAGGGGGGTATATACAAGGGAATAATAAATAATAAAAATACGTGGTGAAGGGGGCATAGAAGGGAATACTGAACATTGCACATTGTGTTGTGGCTATTGCACAGGATGAGGTAGTGGGGCAAACCAATGCTATTCACAAACGCTACAAAGCCTCACTCCTATAGGCATTTTTCTAACGTTTGATATTTTTACTAAAACTTGGCAAGGGCTTCCTTGTTCCCAGTATCCTACAGCCTCGCCAGCTTTATTGGTATCATGCCAGGCTACAGATATTTTTATGAAGAACAAAGTATAAAGCCCCAGTCATACAAGTGACCAAAACCTAGTTGCTTGTTACTGGGCAGCTGTTTCTGTCTTGTGGTTAGACCCCCCCCTGGTTTTAAAAAGTAGTTCTGAAGACTTTAAGCAACACTTTAAAACAATTTTTCCAAAATCAGAAGTTCGGTGTGAGGTTCTTAAGTACAGGTGAGAATCAGTGTGACTTGGTGCTACAGTTATGTCTGCTATAGGTACGTGTGCTACAAGTTAGTGTACTACAGGTGAGTGTGTTTCAGGTGAATGTGCTTCAGGTAAGTGCATCAGGGGGAGCATACTATAGGTGAGTATGCTACAGGTAAGTGTGTTTCAACTGATTGTGCTACAGGTAAGTGTATTAATTAGAGAAAGTGTACTACAGGTGAGTGTGCTAGAAGTAAATGTGCTTCAGGTGAGTGTGCTTCAAGTAAAGGTGCTACAGGTGAGCGTGCTGCAGGTGAGTGTGTTTCAGGTTCTGTACCGCAGGTCTGGACTCCACAGCAGTCTGTGACCAGCATGGAGTCAGAGCCACAGACAGGAGGAGTGAGTTTGGGTCGCTCCTGGCACTCGGTGGTTCTGGTGCGGTTGTTGCAGGTACAGATCTTACAGTTGGCCTCCCAGGTGTCACCAGGCTAAAGAAGACAGAGAAGGACATCATTTATGGATGGATGGATGGATGGATAGATGGATAGATAGATAGATAGATAGATAGATAGACAGACAGACAGACAGACAGACAGACAGACAGACAGACAGATTCCATTCTACTCCAATGTGCGTGAAGCATAACGTATTGTTTATGTATTTCTTTGTCTTCAGAGACAGTGTGTGTATGATGTAATGACAATGTACTACATTTAAAAAACAAAAGTTTGGGGTGCCTTGGGATTTTTCATTCACGAAACACATGAGAAACACTGCTGTGCCATTCCATGCCAGTGTGCACCAAGCACAACACACATACTGTATCATGCTACTCCAATGTGCAGGGAGCATAACACATGCACCGTACCAGTAACACATACCGTGCCATTCTACATCCGTGTGCGCCAATAGCACATACCATACCAGCGTGTACCAAATCATGTAGAATTACCTGCTTCGGATTGCCATGTGGGTCTTTGCAGTCTGGAAAGGAAGAACAAAAGAGGAAAAGACCACATACGATTCAGTATACTGTTTACATGTATGCTTAGTTTAATTATTTATTTAACAGGGGCCATCCACTGCACAACAGGTGAACCTAAGTTAGCTAATTTATATCTGCGGTACCTGAGGCCTATAAAAAGAATACAAGCACTACAAGGTCTTTGTAAGGCTTATCATTTACATTTTTCATTTCATTTTTCATTTCAAAAATGAAAAATGGGAAATAGATATGCCATTTCCAATGTTGCATTTATGTGACAAGAAAAGATATTTTTAAAAAGCAAATGTCAACATGCTGTATATGTTTGTGTGCATGCGGAGTACTGCAGATATGACAGGAGTATGTATGTTTGTGTGTCTGTGCATACTCACCAGTGCAGACATCCACACATACATGGCTGTGTTTCCCAGCTCGCATCTGATGCATAGGGCAGAAGCAGCCAGACATCTCTTCATCTAGGCCACGACCAGGCTCACGCTTACTGCAGAACACACACACACACACAGACACACACACTTACTACAGTAATAAAGTTCGTCCTTGTCAAGCTTTTGCATCTTTATCCACCTGTTTTGTAGTGGTTCAATGTAGCCTCTTTGTCTGTTTTATATTTATTTTCATATGTTTGTGTAGAGGTGTGTGGGCGTGTGTGTGTGTGTGTGTGTGTGTGCAGAAAACACTGTAGTTTGCTTTAGTATGATTGTATAAACTGACCAGCTTTAATGTTTATTTCCTAGGCACCGTGTGTTTGTGTGTGTGTGTGTGTGTGTCTGTGACTAGTAGCAGTAGTGGTAGTAAACCCCTAATCTAGACTAGTAGTAGCTGTAGTGGCAAGAAACCCCTTATCTAGAATACTGCTACTAATAATAAACCCAATATCTAGACTAGTAGTAGTAGTGGCAGTAGCGTAAGTAAGCCTATTATTGGCCAGATTGTGAGAGACATCTTGATGCGAAAACAGTTTACAATAAACATTAAAAGTTCACTTACTCAAACCAAAGTGCTATAAAAGATGAAATTAGGCTTGCCTATGTTAAACTCCATTATCTAGACTAGTAGCAGTATTGGTAGTAAATCCCTAATCTAGACTAGTGGTAGTAGTGGTAGTAAACCCCTAATCTAGACTAGTAGCTGTATTGGTAGTAAACACCTTATCTAGACTAGTGGTAGTAGTGGTAGTAAACCCCTAATTTAGATTAGGGGTTTACTACCACTACTGTCACTAGTCTAGATCAGTAGCAGTAGTGGTTGTAAACCCCTAATCTAGACTAGTAGCAGTAGTGGTAGTAAACCCCTAATCAAGAGTAGTAGCAGTAATGGTAGTAAACCCCTAATCTAGATCAGTAGCAGTAGTGGTTGTAAACCCCTTTTCTGGATTGGTGACAGTAATGGTAGTAAACCCCTAATCTAGACTAGTGGCAGTAGTGGTAGTAAACCCCTAATCTAGACTAGTGGCAGTAGTGGTAGCAAACCCAGTCACACCTTCCACAACAGTAGTCATCTTCTCTGTCGCGACATTCCTGGTACACCATTCCATTTTCACAGGATACATCTAGAGCAGAAAGAGGAAGTAAATTATCCTTTAAGACTCTACAATGTAGAGTGAATGTGAGAGTGTTAGCTCTCTCTAGTGTTGCATGTGGGTACATCCTTACTGTAAGATGTATGGTGCAGACCTGAGGAGATTGGCCTGTGTGTGTTCATACTAGGCTTGGGCAGTATCCAATTTTTATACCCTGATATTTTCCTGATATAATACCCCGGTATGTCGGTATTTCAGATTTTTTAAAATGTAATGTCAGGAGGCATGGCTAATTTTCATCGTCATAAATTAGACAAGTGGTATCTATGAAGTAGCCCTAAAGTATTTAATATTTTGGAATGTTGTTTCTTTATATAATTTATACATTTTCCTATAATGTAGTATGTATAATGCAGCCTAGTTGATGCTCATTTTAACTCCTATACCTTAACTCCTCCAGTAAAATCAGCCCCTGCACTCACATTTGTGCATTCAGCTCTACAGTGTCCGTTAAGACCTCTAGTGTGATTATCTTAGCTCTACACTTTTCCATTAGCCAGGAACGGGTTTAGTGAAAACACAAGATACTTATGCACATAGGAACAGTACTTTTCGGAGAAGAGATTTAAGCCTTCTGGACAAAAAAAAACCTTATTTTAACATATTGTTTTTTGAGGACAATTAACTTTTCCATACTTTTAATTTCAGAATCTAGGCAATCATTTTATGGTTGGGTTTGTCTGCTGAATCACAGGGTCCAGTTGGTCTGTTCAAATTTCCAGGACACCTTATCAGTAGCACAAGTCTTCTGGCTACACGGAGCTCCAGATTGCACTTGGGACCAAAGGAAAACAAGTATGCCTACTGTAGATTAAGCACCATACACTGCACTCATGCAGCTGCATGCATGGGAGTATATCATCTCCAAATGTCGTCCCGCAGGCCTTGATGGTATTTGAGTAATAATAATAATCTTGTAAATAGCATTTTAATGTTGAAACATTTTATTATTATTTCAAATTCCTTGGTTGGTTTTGGAACTCTTGTATTAAGATCAAAAGCTTTGTATGTGTCTCTGGCTGAGCTATGAGGTGTGAATAACTGGCTTCCTTAACCATTCTGAATAACCGTCCCTGTCTGGTGGATTAACATACAGACAATTTGGCACCTCTGATCTGATTAGGAAAAGACTGTAGTACTCAACAAAGACATTGCATATGCATTTTAGGGTGTAACCTTGGGTGCAGCCATTGGCTGTCTACAGACATTTAAGGTCAGAATAACCACTGTTTGAGTTAGTCTTGTCTTGTCGTGTGTGTGTGTGTGTGTGTCTGTCTGTGATGTCCTTAATGTTAAGAATAAACCTTGTACTTGATGTTCAACCACTAGGCTGACTGAGTCTCCAAATTCAACTTAAAAGTAATTTTATTACTTTTAGCCTGCTGTCAAAGACAATCAAAAACAACATCGTTCATTCTCTCCCTGTGTGTATCTGTGTGTGTTTGTGTGTATGTTTTGCTCATAGCACCACTTGGCTTTTTAATGGTTGTGATGTTGCTACTGAACCTGTTCTATGGAAAGCAGTTTGAACGCAAATTTGTGGGGGGTCTGATGACGCGGACTTGTTGGCCCTTGGAAAATAACTGGGGAAGACTGCTACAGACCCAAGTGTGTGAACACTTACCACACGTGCCGTTGAGGAGATGACGCCACTTGACACACACTGGCGCACACAGCGCGGCCGCTTGTGCCAGGTAAGTGCAGCTTATATTCGGACCAACGATACACACATCAAACTTGCAGTTCTGTACCACAGCCTTCATATCCTTTCCACAGTTACGGGTGATACTGGAGTGAAACACAGACAAGATAATGACTGATGAACACACACACACACACACACACACACACACACACACACACACACACTAATACAAGTACACACAGGCTGAGCGGCTGTCTTTTACACAAATGCAAACACACACACACACACACACACAAACACACACACACAGGCTGAGTGGCCTGAGCCTGTATCTTACTTGTAGATTATGTCACAGATAGAGGCCTGAGGACACGGAGTGGTAGGTGTGGGAGTAGTGGGATCACATGACACATTTCGCGGTGCAGATCTACACTGCGGCTTGTTTGGGTCGGAGTAGATCCAGTCATATGCTGTTTGTGGACAACAGTTGTCTTTCTCTACCCGACCACTAGGGCGCACACAGGGGCTGCCTCCACACACACCTACAACATGAACAACAACAAACGTGAGGAAGCGTCTATGTAAAACACACACATGCGCAACCACACACACCCACATACACAGACTCACACTTTTACATTTTTAAACAGTTCTAGCAATGTCTGTGTCACTCATGCCTAACGCTAGGGCTACACTGGTTACATTACTTTTGTATCATTTTCTAAAATCGTACTTTTACTTTTGACAGGCTACACTGGCTGCACACAGCATTGTCAAGCATTGTCTTCTCATTGTCCTTGTTATGGGTTTCACAAGGATCAGATAAAAGTATATTTTCTTGAACTTGATTTTTTTTGAAGTTCTCCATCCCCATACAATAGCCTGTTTAATAATTTGTTAGGCTAGATAATGGGCTACCGTTACATCTCCATGGTAACATGTCTCCAGACTGCATGTATTTAATTAGCCTACACACAGGCTACATATGTGAATACAATGCACTTCAAAATATCTTCAGACATTAATGTTTGTATAAAAAGACAGTGTGTACTTTGCATCAAAAAAGACGAGTCTACTTCTACAGCTTCGGTGTATGTAGCGCTGTCACAACTGGTCTAGCCAGTTCCATTGATTATAGTGAAAGCTAATTGTTACAGCAGATACATATTTGACTTAACACATCTGTAATACATCCGGTGTAACATTTGGTGTAATGTTTGTGTATGTCAGTGTGTGTGTGTTCCTCGAGCCTAACTCATCAGTATGAATGTGGTGTTTCCCCCGAGACTAGCTTTGCCAGTGTCAGTGGGTGTGTATATTATTACCAGCTGTTTCTTTGGGTGTGTGTTTTGCTTATGCCTAGCCCACCCACAGTTAGTGTCTGTTTTAGTGTTGCATAACTCCACCACTGTGTGTGTGTGTGTGTGTCTGTGTGTGTGTGTGCGCACGACTGTGTGTGTGTGTGTGCGCGTGCGCGCAAGTGTGTTTGTGTGTTTTTGTTCATGGCTTGCTCAGCCACTGTCAATGTGTGTGATGTCTGCTGCACCACCCACCACACTGCCCCTCTGTATTGTTCTGGAAGAGCTCCATTGCCAGTGTGACAGTCACCCTGGCTTCACTTCTCATTGAGATATAGGCCCTGATTTCTTCAATGGAGACAGATACCCCTCCCAAAATGTTCTCAAAACGGATCCCATGCATCTCGAAGGGGGGGGTGACAGGGATGTGGTCCAGGGTTGCCTGTGCATTGGGGTAGGAGTACAGAGGGAATGTCAATCTTCATGTATCATATACAACTCTTCATGTATCATATACAAATCTTCATGTATCATATACAACTCTTCATGTATCATATACAAATCTTCATGTATCATATACAAATCTTCATGTATCATATATAAATCTTCATGTATCATATACAAATCTTCATGTATCATATACAAATCTTCATGTATCATATATAAATGATTGCATATACAAAATATACAAATTAAAATAACTTTGTATGTAATACACATATGTATTATATACAAAGTACCATAAAGTTAAGTTAGTGTTCACAATTACAAGATGAGAGAAAATCTTGAACAGAAAGACCTCAAAGAAGTGTCTACCTTCTTTTGATTTTTCACACTGAGGCAATGAAAAAAATACATTGAAGATGTGTTAGTCACATCGTTGCAAATCACTAATCTACTGACCAAATTATCACCTGTTTGACTGCAGGGTTGGGAAACTACCTGCCTTCTTCTAATAGTGAATCCACCTCTGTTGCTATGTGAATAATCATACTGTCTTAAGTACGTACATATGGTGTGCTCCAAAACGTTGGCAGCATGAGGTGGATAGAGTAACGTCGGAACATTATCCAGATTCCTTTAGCACAGCTCACAGTCCGGCCAAAGCAGAGTTCATTGTCCACCATGATGCTGAAGTTGTATCGCGGCAGGCGCTCTCGGACCAGTGTGTAGGTGCAGGCCCCCATGAAGTCATAGTGCTGGCCCTGGAAGGTACGATAGTGGGGATCGCCTGTGACTTCACATTCACCTGTAGCAAAGATGGAGGTTATTCATAAACGTCACATGATGTTCAGACTCATGACACTAGCACCCAAAGTAAACAATGCAGTAGACTTTGTGACTCCAGCAGTAATCAACAATATAACATGCTGTTACTGCACCTTGTCCTACGTTCATATGAAAGAGTGGATGAACAGGGGGGCAGACAAATTATGAAATCAAGGAGCATCTGTGTGTGTGTGTGTGTGTGTGTGTATTTGTGTGTATATGCTTCAAATACCTCACAAACCATTTGTCTGCCAAACTTTCCCCATTGCTGGTGTGTTGCTATGGAAAGTGAAGTGCTTACTTTAAAGTTGTTTGAACAAGACATGCAAGAGGTGTCGGTAAAATAGCTTTTTAACAGCTCTTGCTCTTCCATGGCTACTGCACTAGTGCAATTAGTGGGTGGACTGTGCTTATATCTGTGAACAATATAGGCTGGGCAGCAAAGGAAACAAAACACAACCTTCTGATTATTTGGATTGGTCATGGATGCAAGGAAAAATAATGTTGAGATAAAAAATACCTACATTCTCTAAAAACTCTACATTCTAAGCTTAATTAAATTATTTTGTCAGACACTAGACTAGCAGTGGCAGTGGCGAATTCCATTTGCTGCAACTAAAGAGGGGTAAAACATATAAGACATTTTAAAAGAAAGTGCAAGTGAAAGTACTGCATTGGAATGTTATAGTGAAGTACCAGATAAGTAATCACATGACTGTAACTAATAATGATCCGGTGAAGGTCTGGTGTGAATACTTCAATTGAAAAAAAAAAAAAGGTGGGTGGATGATTTCTTTTGTACCATTTAATCAAGCAGTTGGATGAAGCTGATTGGCACTTACAAACACACTTCCTGGTTGTGCAGCATTTGCCCCTAACTGGAACAGTCCTGCCACCAGGGCAGACAGGTACTGGAGATTCTGGACACGAGACTCGTTTCTCGGATATAGTCCCTCCATCCAGACATGTTCGCGTTATACAAGGCTCTATCCACGTCTCTCCACATCTTCGCCTCACATGATTTGAGTCTGTACAACAGGGACCAGTGGTAGGGGTAGTAGGAGTCCCAGAAGTCATACTAGTGGTACGATAAATTAGAGGTCCGGCAGTTGTATTTGTAGTTGTAGTTGTAGCTGGATGTTCAGTCCTTGGTACCATGGGGGAGGTTGGGTTTGTAGAAGCTGCTGAAGATGTTGTCATTGTAGATGAAGTGTGTGGAACTGTTCTCATTGTAGTTGAGGTGGATGGAGCTGTTGTTCTCATTGTAGTTGACTTGGATGGAGTTGTTGTTCTCATTGTAGTTGAGGTGGATGGAGCTGGTGTTGTTGGTGGACATTCCTCTGAAAACAAACATCAGAGATTTCCTTTGTAGATACTTCTTTGAGAAACTCAATTATAACATTTAATCAAACACATGAGATATGCCTAGACAGACCACCCGACCAACCAAATCTGACCATAGAGGAACCAGGTAGATGTAATTTGTAATATACAAATACATTTGTAATAAAGACTCTTTCAGTTAGTTTTACTACATGCAAAGAGTGTCTAAATTTCAAAAGGCATAAGTTTACTTCCTGATGGATCAATACTTTGTGTAAACTTTAAAACGCACTGGGCCTGCCTTCAACCAATCATTACTGAATGCAGCATGCATACTTAAATTTAACATTTAAGTGTGTGACAAGTGCTAAGCTACTTTCTCAATTCTCACAAATATTTTATGGTTGTTATAAATATATAGGTTCCGTCAAGCTTAAGCATTCAACACTGTTTGGGTAAAAATTCATAGTTTAGAAGGTTTTATCAAAAAGTAATATGTATACCTATAAAATAGAACAATATCTAAACCAAATAATGTGATGTAGCATCCTGCTAGCTGCTAGTACTAAGAATTAGCATCAGATTAAGACAAAAACCCCGCCACATTCAACCCCATTACATTTTTCAGTGTTACGTGGTTCAATGAAGGCTACAGGGATGAATGTCTTTGCAATATTTCATGTATATTCTTGTACACATGATCTGTTGGAACGTATGTAGATGTTTGGTTGAAACTAAACAAAAAAATAGCCGTGAATAATGCAATAAAGAGTTTGCAATAAAGACTGACAGGGTTAAGGGGAATGTGACTTTTGTTATATTCAAAAAATATGTATAAATATGCAAAAAATAACTTACTTTTTAATGTTAAGGTGGGAAAAATCATTTTCAAAATCAAGTACTGACAATTTTAGACATAATCAAATTAATGTGTTTTTTCATCATCCTTTTAAATCATAAATTGCACCGTTTCTGTAGAATCACCCAGAAATTGTTGTGATGGTTTGATGGTCATGCTCAATGCTCACTCTAGGGTTATGTGGCAGATAACCAGCCTTGCAACTTCGAGGACACCAGCCCTGTGTCCTCAAGCACAGGAAGTCTGTTGGTCATGCATCCTTGGTCTTTATTTGGAAGCACACTGTGTATATGTTTGTTGTACAAGTTGTTATACAAATAAAGTTGACTTGACCTACAATATTTGAGATTATTGGCCAAAATGTGTGGCCAGTGAACAAATTTTAATGTTTTTTTTTTTTTTTTTTGAGAAATTTAGTATGTTCAAAATCAAACAAATCAACAATCATTGAGCAGCTACTGGACTTATCACAAGTCAGTTATTGACCAGTGCTTATAGTGACTGGGCATTCACGAACCGATCACAGACCAGTCATGCAATGACCACAGACCTTTCATTGACCAGTCACAGGCCAATCATAGACTAGTAATTCAGCAGGCAGGAATGAATTACAGACCCGTCATAGACCAATCAAAGAAAAAGTCACTGACTGGGCATTGGATCGACCACAGACCAGTGATGAACCAGTGACAGACTAATTAGCCAACAGACACTGACCAAATATGAATCAGCCACAGGCCAAACATAGCACATGTGGGCAGCATCTTCATGGAGCCATCAAGCAGGCACACGTTGTGCTGGAACACTGCACACTACTGATGCATTTAATTAACATTCAATTTTGCCCCCCACTGTACAAGTTGGGCAAAAACACCAGTCATTCTACCACAATAGAGACTGTTTTTTCATTGAATAGATTGTCTCTTTTTTCATGTTTGTCCTTACCCAATATGATCCTCTGTAAAGCACTGCTGATCTGCTCCAAGGCTGCAAAATTGTCCACATGAAACACATGGTCTTCTGAAGATGATGCAATCTTTTGGAGTTCCATGAGGCCACTGCCCATAAAAGCCTGCCCAACCTGCCATAGGGGGTCGAGTCAGATTAAGTTGTCCATGTGTAAGACATTTACAAATTAGCAGACAGTATCATCACAGTAAAATGATACTTAACTGAATGTCACATTTATTTACATGTATATTTTAAGGAGACAAGACTGAGATATGTTAACGAATATGTTCGTAATAGTGGAAAAATGTAGCAGAGCGGGTGAGCACTGAAGTATACTTTATATTGGGCACAATAAACAAACAGCTTCTTCACTGCAGTATGACATGGCTGTAGTAAAAGGTGGGTAAATGCAAATAAACATAGTTTACGCACCTCCTGAACTTAGAGTTTACAAACATCCTAAATATAGCTTCTGTACCTCTGTATATACCTCTGAATATACTTTATCATACAAACATATGAGCATGCTGTTTAATGCAGATATAAAGGTTATGGAAAGGTACTGTATCTTTTCTGTGCAATGCTTAATTAATATACAATAACACACTTCATATCATACTGTATATAAAACCTATTTTTTTCTTTCATTGTTTATCTTCTTATTTTACTTTTATTTATTTATTTTATTCTATGCTGGAAATGTTCTACACGTGTCTGCACTAAAGAAGGAGCTGCTTTTAATCTCATTATACACGTTTATAGTAATGACTGGATTTTTGACTGCTAATACCAGAAAAAAAGGCCTTTGTTTACAAAGTGAGTCAATAAAAGGCTAAATTTCATGTCTTGGAGGTTAATTCCCTGATGTTTTGGTTTGAAATACAATTATGGTAATGGCTTGACAAGTGTTAACATAGGCTTACTAAGTCACCTGTTCAGACAAAGATACCAGTCAGATTTGCATCTTACAAGTAAAATATTACAAATACAATTCAGATTTAAATTCAGCAGTAAGTGTCAGGTAAATAATTGTGATTTTATGCTAATCTTAAAGTCACATCATCACAATCAATTGTGGATAATGTTATGCAGGGTAGTGGTGGCTTATTCCAGGTAAAGACCATTTATTTACCTAATTGTGCATTGTGTCTACGTATGTCTAATCACATTTTAAATGCTTCACATCAGACATTGGAGTAATAAAGTAATGCTTAGACACAAGAGTGGACAGATAAACTCTGATATACTTTAGCCAACTCCTAATTTACCACTACATCACTGCATAGGCATGCAAACGCCACCACAATATTGTATTTCGCAACAGTACTTTGCCAGGCAACTTTACTGAGGCTCAACCCAGACAGACAGACATATAGATAGCCTGACTAACTGATTGACTGATTAAAAGGTTTGCCTTGGTAGTGCACATTGTGTCTTACCCCAATGCTGTATCTGGTGATGCCCATTTCTTCCGCCTTAGCTATAGCGGATTCAAGCTCGGGGCTATCTGATGACTGTCCGTCTGTGATGACAATGAGGACCTTGTTGGCAAAACTTCTCAGTCCCGCGGCAGGCACAAACACATCATCCCTGCGTATGAGAAACCAGCTTTTTAACTGGGCTAGACAATTTATAGGATGAGGTGAGAAAGACAGGGGGCACTATAGATACAGTAACACAAATACAAGAAATACGATGCTATTGATGTAACGGATAAGGTCTTTCCAAATAAAATCTGGAAGTTATATTCCTTTTATTCCAGCTATCAGAATGAGGCGCTCCCTCCTGTTCATGACTGCTAATATTTATTTTGCACTTTTACCTTTTTCTAGATAAATGATTATTAGCTTTTTCAATACAAGTATCACAAAACCACTCTACAATAAATATCCACCATTTATATCTCAAACTAGATATAAAATGTTTGTGTGTGGGTTTTCTCATTATGTAGATTTGCTAGAGAAACACTTTTCATCATTATCAAGAATTTAAGACAGTGTGTAGAAGTTTCTCCGACTTAATGTTGAAATTGTATATTGCATTCAAATAGTATATTGCGACGCTCTCTGTCATATTGCTTTTTCATATTGCTTTTTCATACTGTGTTTTGCAACTATGGTAGCTGTGGAGTAGAAGTGAAGTGCCTGATCTCCTTTGATGTCTCAGTCATGCTTGAAAATAATCCTGATAATGTTTACATCTCTGATTTTATTTTGTACTGTAACCCCCAACATCTTCCTTACTTCTGAATAGTGATGTGTTAACCTTTGTTTTTAATCTGGCCTGTTCGGTTACTTTTAATCATGTAACCCCACCCTTCATGGATAGATGGATGGATGGATGGATGGATGGATGGACCTTTAATAATCCCCAAAACTACCACAGGACAACAGGACAGTAACATGACAATAGCAGGCACAATACAACATACAGTAAACAAGAACAAGTAATGAGTAACAGCACCAAGCAGAAACTCCGCAAGAGTGCAACAATCACCCTAGTGCCAGTGATAGGCTGGTACATAAAGACCAATGTAATGAAAGGCCCTGAAATATAGTGCAATAGGGCTGTCAACATTGCTCAAAAATGATTTTCGAATATTCGCTCCAAATAAAACACGAATATTCGAACTATTCGAACAACAGGTTGCACATTTTGTCAATGACGCGCATTACGTCAATAACAGGACAAATTAATACAAAGAAACATAACTACTTGTATAGGTAGTTTATTTAAACATATCTAAGAATGCATTACCTACACAAAACAAGTAAATCAAAAAAATATTTGCCAAGACCGCACGCTCACTCTCACTCGCTCTTTCTCTCTCGCCCGCAGCCTCACGCTCTCTGCGCACGTTTTTTTAAAACCTGGAATGCTCTGAGCGAGCTGTAGTGAGGTAGGCCTAAACATGACACTTTTCCCTGACATGAAACTTTAAATAAACAAACCAGTGCAAGCCTGAAGTGCATGAAACTGTAACGTTAAATAAAACGCACACAATTCCGACAAATGTGACAACAAAGAACTTTTACCCTGAGGTTCATAAAAAATAAAGCGCTATTAAAAACGAAAAGGCTACTTTAGGCCTACATTCTTGGTACTTGTATAAAAAAGAAAAACTGTCACCGTCGGGTCTTATTGGCCTGAAGACCTACAGGTTATTTGCCAAAAACACAAGATAGTCCACATTTGAAGGGGCCAGCGCCGATCTCTTTTTATTTACTATATTCCCAGCGGAGGAAAAGACGCGTTCAGAGCGCACTGAAGATCCGGGGATGGAAAGATATTTCTTCGCCATCTGGGCGACGTGAGGGTATCTCCCAGAGCCCAAAGTTTATTTTTTATAAAGTGATGTAAATGTCCTCGTTTTTATTGGTTTGCCATGGAATTTACCGTGTGGGCGGATTTTTTTACTCTCACTAAGCGGACACCGAGTATTTCTTTTGCCTTCGACATTCCAAAGCGCAAGTGCACGTTTTTTTTCACATTCGAATATTAACTTTCACCTTCGAATTCCTTTTTTAAAAAACTATTCGAATATATATTCGAATTTCGAATATTCGTTGACAGCCCTATAGTGCAATGTACACTGCACTCTCTGCACCAATGGCAAAGTGCACAGTCTGACAGATACAGCACTAACAATACAGTGCTGGACAAATGTCACCAGCATCACAACAGAACAGTCACCAGTCTGGGGCTTTATGTTAGGGCTCATTCACACCAAACACTCTGCGTGTTCAGCGCGTGCCCGTATTCTGTCCGTATTCTGAGCGTATTCATTTAGAATGCACGTTAGCAGATTAGACCATTCCCACCGCAAGCGTGCTCTGAGCGTATTCTGAGCGTGGACTACGCTTAGAATACGGACTGCAGCTAGGAAATAGAAACCAAGTCTATTTTTCTGAGCGTGTTCTGCGCGTATTCAGCCAAAATCCCATTTAAACCTATAGGCACAGCTATACAATTCATGTCAACTGTGCCATCAATGCCTGTATTGACACGGGGAATTCCTCAAAAACCTAGCGACTGTCTGCAAAATATTACCACTCGCTTACAACTGCATGAAACAAACGCTGGAAAGCTATCGATAATGACCTTGTCATATCAGATCTACACTACATGTGCAGTCCTCAGCCTACGTGAACACAGAAAGTAAAATACCTGTAAAGTTGTCACGCTTTCCAGTCAAACATGTTGTAGGTATAATAGTTTAGCTTTTATGTTCTTAATAGGAAGAAGCAAGATTTTGCTGAAGATTTCTTCTTCGGAGTATTCTCAATACAAGAAAAGCATCAATCGCTAGTCTGCTGTCGGCCACTCGAGCTATAAAAAATAGCCACCTCGTTCTTGTCATTCAGTGTTTCCTACTTGGTTTGACAAATCTAGTCAACAAGCCACTAGGCAAAACTGAGGTCCATAAGTCACTACATTTAATAAAATATTTTACCCGATGTAGGCAAAGTGCTGTTGGCAAACAGGTAGAGTTTATCATAACTTTATGGAAGGGGTTAAACGTGTTCGCTTTTCTTGTACCGGGAGTAAATAAAGGCTTTGACAATGATCAGCCTACATGATTTAGAACGATGTCAAATATTCCACTGGCCTTATCAAGGTGTCAAATTGCACTATAGGTGCAGTGCTGCTTTCTAAATAACGTTTAAAGTAAGGAAATAAAACCAGAAAAGCACATATTGTGTTTACTAAAGTGAGAGATAGGGAAACATGGCTATGTGCACCTAAAGACATTGGCCAAGTGCATTTAAAGACGGGGCTTCCCGCTCCCGCGCTGAATACGCTGACATGTCCGGTGTGAATGGTCATACGCTCAGAATACGCCCACGCGCTGAATACGCTCAAGGCGGTGTGAATGAGCCCTTAGTGTATTTGGGACTTACACAACTTTGGAGATGGCTGCTGCTGTGAAGGTTCCACCTGACAATTGCGTGATACCCATCACCTGGCTCTCCCACATCCCCGAGCGATTAAACTGGTTAAAGTCCATGTGGATGGTGGTCATACTGGAATACTGGGACATGGCAAACTGGAAAGAGCCAATGACGTACATGTTCAGTTTAATTCTACTCAACCTAATCTGTTCTGATGTGAAAAGCAATTAGTGCAAGTCAAAATAATTTACATTGAATTCTGATTTCATTCAATTCAGCCGAGTTGATGTAAGAGAAAATGCATAGTGAAAGGGTCAATACCACTGAATAACGCACACACACGCATACACACGCATATACACACACACACACACACACCTGCATGTTTCCACTCTGGAGTCTTCTGATCAGTCTGACTACAAAGTCGATCATGGATCGGAAATCAATACCAGACACACTCCCTGAACCGTCCAGCAGGAACACAATGTCTGAAGTCTGGTCTATGAAGCATTCTGGGGGGGTTAGGGGTGAAGGCAGAACACATTCAGACAACCATTCCATTCAATGTCATTTGAATGTCATTTGAATTTCAACTTTACAACATCTACAACAACGACAAGAAGCCCTTATTTATGTACCACTTCTAATGCAGGGACAGCAACTCAAAATCCATTTAATGGTCATACTATGTAAAAATCACTTTTTGCGCATTTTTGCATTGTCATTTGGGTCTGTACTACTCCAATAAAGACTCCAAGTGCCGAAAAAATGATGTGACATCCCAACACAATGCCAAACTTTTTATATTTTTTATATTTTCTACTATGCGTGCGGGAAGCTCTATGAAAACCGTACAGCCGCTAACAACTGTACAATATTGGAAGACATCGTCAAACAATACCGGACTGAGCCCTACTGGAGCAACTCGTAGATTATTAGCTATTCTCTGAAGGCCTAGCGGCCAGACTTTGGTCTGACCTAGGAGGAACAGCCACCCAAAGTTTGTCCACAGCGGTGTGAGACATACAGTAGCAGAGCATTGTGTGACACCCATGATGTACTCTATGCTTAAAGCTAACACCCATGATGTACTCTATGCTTAAAGCTAACACCCATGATGTACTCTATGCTTAAAGCTAACACCCATGATGTACTCTATGCTTAAAGCTAACACCCATGATGTACTCTATGCTTAAAGCTAACACCCATGATGTACTCTATGCTTAAAGCTAACACCCATGATGTACTCTATGCTTAAAGCTAACACCCATGATGTACTCTATGCTTAAAGCTAACACCCATGATGTACTCTATGCTTAAAGCTAACACCCATGATGTACTCTATGCTTAAAGCTAACACCCATGATGTACTCTATGCTTAAAGCTAACACCAGTAGACCTAAACCACTCATTCTGAAAGATGAAAGAAAGAAAAACCGCCAGAATAGAACTGGTCAGATGTCCTTCATGTGACAGTGATTTTGTGCAAAGAACTTCATGAAAGATGTTTTTATAGCCCATATACATATATTAACTTGTTGAAAAAGAGTAGAACATGGCCCCTTTAAGCTCTATAGTGTTCACTAAAAACTCACTTGAGCTCACTTAGTGATTTTTTTTTTCAGTTCTAATATTTACTGAGCTCAATGTCAAGCAGTGTTCACACCACTAAAAGTTGCATGAACAGTGTGTGTGTGTGTGTGTGTGTGTGTGTGTGTTTGTGTTTCCAAAAACCAAGCACCATCAACTTCTTTAGTGCCGTGATGTCAAAATAAGACATACACACATTCATCTGTACGCACACACACCCACACCAAAGTAAATTACTGGTAAGTTTTTAGTAAAGTTGAGTTTTACATTTAAATGTGTACATGCCATACATTCCTACAAGGAGCATCGGAAGCCCTACAGGAATGAATAAAACATTTCTTTTTCACTTTTTACAATTCCCACCTAATAGACTAACCATTTTCAATGACGCTCAAGCCCTCCCTGTCCTTGTTTGTATCCATGTGTGTTTTGTGTGTGTGTGTTGCTATGTGTGTGTGTGTACACTTACTACAGGTGCCGTTGGTGTGTTTGCACCAGTCCACACAGACACCTTGAGTTTGACATACTTCTGCAGCTTCAGCCAATGAGAAGCAGGAGAGGTTTTTTAAACCAGTGGTACACACATCAAACCAGCAGCTCTGGTACCACGGAGTCAGATTCACCACCCCTCTACACTTCTCAAACACACTGGCATGAAAGACAGAGAGGGATGGTGTTGAGAGGTTGACACACATTTGCACTGACACACACACACTGTACAAGTACACAGTCTTTTATGATCCCACACTCTCTGATACTGTGTACTGTACACGGTCCTACACAGACACACACACACACACACACACACACACACTCCTTTTCTAATACACAAACACACATGATCACACACTCTCTGACACGTACTGTACACTGCCCTAACACAAACATTAACCCGCACGCACACACACACACACACACACACACACACACACATACACACACCCACACAACCTGAGTGGCCTAGGCATGTGTCTTACGGGCCATGGAGAATTTCACACTCAGGGGGTGGAGGACACGGGGTAGGTGTGGGAGGTGGATGGGGGTCACATGACACATTTCGTGGTGCGGTTCTACACTGGGGCTTGCTTGGGTCGGGGTAGATCCAGTCATATGCTGTCTGTGTACAACAGTCGTCATTCTCTACCCGACCACTAGGGCGCACACAAGAGCTGCCTCCACACACACCTAAAACATGAACAATAACAAACGTGAGGAAGCGCCTATGTAAAACACACACATGCGCAACCACACACACCCACACACATATACAGATGGCTAGCTTTCCCGATGCTCATTTAATTCTCACAAGTCGAGATTCCTGCAGTCGCGAGAAGTGTTTACCACTGCCGCCGCTAGGGACAGCATAGGACCACAAAGGTTTACGCTGAAGTAAAGATCTCACTTCCGAGGTTGACCCACCCACAGCAAGACTTGCAGTATTTAGTTGACTGTAAAAGTGCCATTATCTCGTAATCCTGCGGTTCAGTTGCAGTGAAATTAAATCGATGTGCAGAAATAGTGACAATACAGTTGTCAAAACGTTTAAAAAGCAAAGTCACGCCATCTTGTTTTCCTTGTTAAAACCGTATGCCATGACTTCAAAGTATAACAATTTAAACAGCAGTATTATCGTCATTTCTACAAACCGATTGAGTTTTCCCTGAGTTTGGACAGCACAACTGTAATATATTTGCAAGTTGGCCATGAACTGGAACATTTACCACGGTAACACCGGGAATGTTTGGTTTGTGACACACACAAGACTGATATCGGTGAGAGCCTATTCAGACGTGGTCTCGTGGCTAAAGAGATGATCTTTAGTTCGGGGAATCTATCATGTTAAAACATACTGCTATCGTGCTTTTCTCTGTCAACACATGTATCATACAGTTTTGCAATTACTGCAAATTTCTGTGCATTCGCGACGTGCGCATGGTGTCATTACTATTCTGTGCCAGCGCACCATTCATTTTTTCAGGCATAAAATCACGTTGTCTAGATAGCAGATGACACTGCGCCATCACAGGCGTGTCAGCGAAAAGAAGAAGTGTGGTTTGGCGCAAAGCGTGCCAAATGCTATTATAAGGACGCAAAAATTAAATCCGCCAGTGGCCAACAAAACCCTGGTCTGTCGTCAGTTGCTGGAAAGCTATTTTATGGGCGCACAACGCTTTGGGATATAACGAGAGGGATCCCCCTCTTGATGAGTCGCTGTTAGGGGATAATAGCTATAAAGGCACGGTTAATAACACATACATCATGCCAACAACAGGGCTTAAAACGTCTTCAAGCTCCAAAAAGATGTCCAATTGCATACGACTACGAATCTGATTATTTACTAAGTGCAACGACAAAAACACTGATATATATTTTGCAATAATGCACATTTATTGAGCAATTAGTTTTTTTAATAAACATACACACATTGTTCATAACCAAACGGGAAACAGTAAGTGTAAAAAACAGACTTAAATATCCATCCCGGAAGATTAACTGCTCATGCACGAGCAGATCGGTCTTCAAAGAAAAACGCTGCTGATGGGAAACACGCCATCGTAATAGCAACAAGCCATGGACAAAGCGCAGCTGGCTTTTAAAGGGAATGAGAGTATAAACTCTGATTGGTTTATTGCATGTTACGCCCCGAACACACCTATGATTAATTAGGTAACTTAGGGCCAACCATTTTGAACCATGCGCCAGGCGCAATGTTTACTTTTCCCGTCGTCAAAATAGCATATTGTCTCGGGAACGCCCCCAAAGCAACTTGCGCGACAGACTTTAGACAATGCGCATATGATCGTGAAAGTAGAGAGAGAAAATACAGAGAGTGCGGTGGAAATGAGCCCTAAGTGACTCTCACTTGCGTGGCATCTTACGCATCAAAACCACTGCGTTTGAGCCAGACATTTTTGCTGCAATCGAAATCTCAGTACCACCCATTCATCCACACCATGCCTGTGTGTGTGAAACTACTGATGTACATGTACTGATGAAGCCCATCCCCCTTCACACACACACACAAACAGGCGAACAGTCTCGGCATTCAAGCGAAGAATCTCCGCGTTCAAGATTCAGATCCGTGTTTACAGATGCTGGACGGATCCGTGTACTAGATCAAAGCCAGTTTCATTTTTGCCTTATGTTCGACATTAATATGTTTCATTTCAATTTAAATAACTATTTAAGTAATATTGGATGTGGTTATACCATCCTTATATTCAACAGTCAGAAGCAACAGAACCATACATGCGCATATGAAAGTGTGAAGTAGCCTTTAATTTAAGGTCTTGCATTGGCGATGGTCTGCAGTTTTAAAAGAAAATGTACATGGGTCAGATGCAGTGACAGTTGACCTTTAATAAGCATAACATACTATACGGAACTCTTAGTTGGGCTGAACTGGCGATATACAAAAAAAAAACAGCCTGTTGTTCGTCAGAAAGAAAAAACAGTTATGTGTTACATAATTTGAGGAAAAAAACAAAGTCATGTTACGAGTAAAACTTTTTTTCAAATTTTCACATTTTTTCAAATGTGTGCGGTTGATTTTTGCGTGTTGTCCGGATATATTCATTGATTTTATCAATGCAGTCCTTAACATATTTTACATGTTTTACATTTTTACATTTTTAATGTTTAAGTGTGCACAGACGGCGCTGGGGCAATGCTTTTCCTCACAGAGCACATCGTGTACCTCAATGATAAAGTGCAGGCCTTTGCAAGAAAACTGGTGCATTGGAAAAAAAGAGTGGAAATTGGACGCACTGACATGTTTTCAGATATGGAGGAATTTAGTGTTAACATTGTAGAGGCATTAGTAGAGTGAGTGTTAACAGCATCAAGGCGTCTGTTACTGTTCACCTTCAGTGCCTTTCAGATCACTTCCGTAGGTATTTTCCAGATCTGGACGTTTGTATGTTTTTTTAATAAAATACAGACTTGATCAGAGATTGTGGTCACTTTTGTTTTTGCTCTATTGCTCTGTGTGTGTGTTAAAAGCAGCAACACAGGCAGCAACAGCATGCCATTTGGCTCAACGTATTTATGCGAAAAGACTTTCTCCGCGTTGACTTACATTAAGAGTAAATGCAGGTCTTGGCTTAACGTGGAAGATGAACTACGGGTACGTGGCCATCTCCAAAATTAAATATATGTGGACCTGCTTTGCTTCGCGCACGGCTCTCATCCATCGCATTGGGTTTTTTTCTGCATACATAACTTTATAACTGTTGCTTGTTCATAATATGTCCGTACATGCTCAGCATTTTACATAAGTAGTGGTGGGGTTCTGCCTATTTGCTTTCGCTCGTAAGTTTGGTAATAAAATACACTAGCTCAAAAATTGTGTTCAGTTTTGTTTTTGCTCTACTGCCTTAAAACAGTAGCCTAGGACAGCAATGTAAAACACCCACATTATTAAAGTGGGGGAGGGAGAGAGAGACAGAGAGAGAGAGCGTGACGGTTGCGGGGGTCGGTCGTCAGCAGAGCTAAAACTGGGGGTTGCGGTCTGAAAAGTGGAAACCTCTGAATTAGGCTATAATCGCCTGTGCCACCACCACGATGTTATATCACACCCCGCCTTATTCACCTCACCAAAAGTCTTGGAGTAAATAAGTGTCATGGCTTTGTGGTTGTGTGGTTGTGTGTGTGTGTGTGTGTCTGCGAACATGCATGTGTGTGCGAAACTAGCCTACTGCTTGTCTGACGTCCTCATCGACTGACGGCTTTATAACACAGTCACCCACCCCACCCGTCTATTCCCCAACACACGCGCACACACACACACCTCCCTACAGATAAAAACTCTCTTCTTTTGTTTGTTCTTGTCGCCACCAGCCCCGACCCCCCTTTCTGGATGTGGAGTAGTTATAAGTGATAAAACATAGTGCAGGTTATGTCCTTTTGAACTAGTTTCTTTAACTTTAACCATATTTATCGAACAATTTGTTAATAACCAGGCCAGTGCCTTCGTCACTGCTTTGATTGGTTTTGTAAGTGGCTAACGTTAAATCGGTTTGTAATATTTTCCGAGCTCCGGGCTGTTGTGTCACGGGGTGACGGGCAAGAGGTCTCTCTGCCTCCCTCTCTCTCATCTATGGCGACGGCACCCGCACTCATAGCCGCCCTGCATGTCTCGGGGCTTTAGTTGACTCGTGTGTATTGTGCTACTGAAAGTACGAGAATGGACGAGAATTGTTTCCGTTGTGTCTGCGCAACCAAATAAACTTGTTGCTTGATGGTCTGTGGTAAAACCAACTGTGAAAATGTGGCAAAGCTGATGCATTAAGTGGATGAAATTATTGTAAATCCATAACGTTTAACAGCGTTTTGATATCATCTGTCAATACTATTAATAAACTCTGCAGGCATGGGTTTCTTTGCACACCTGGTAACATTTAGCCTATGTTCCTTATTACAATCACCAACATTTCAGCCGAGTAACGGTGGCCGGATTACTGACCTGTTATACCAACAGAATAAGCAATCCTCCTTAATGCAGTCGTTTAATATTCACCTAAACTACAGAGTACAGCAATATAAATCCACGCAAATGTGCTTGAGAGGCCACGCACATTTTAGATTGACATAACATAACTCCGATCGGTCTCAACACTGCACATGTACTAACTCCCTCCTGCACGACCAGTCAGTGCATTCAGTGAACAACCCAGCAAATTCGCAAGAAGTATAAAAAACTATGTGTAAAAAAGTCATGGTTTAACACACCAATAAAATGAATCTGAATTGTTTTACTCAAGCGAACTAAATTCTACATTCTCTGTATGTCTTGTATTTGGCTGGTGACATTTAAATTGCCCACCGATATGGATTAAATAACCCCTTGTCAAATTATTTGAAACAAACAAATGACTAGGCATATAGCATTGCCCTGTGTCATTTGAGGATACTTTTTATGGAGTTTCGCAGTGCTGAAATGTGCAGCTGCCGACATCAACACTTCTCAGTGTCTCCTTAACTTGCCTTGTGCCTCGTAACGGTGTTCTCCGCGGTGACTTGGCAGTAAACTGTTCTAAAAGTGTGTGTCAAGCCAATAGGTCAAAATCACTTGATTTTCTGTCAAATTCATATATATTTGTTATTTCCGACCATTTGAGCTGAAGTTAGTAGTATTGTTGGTTTAAAACAAGACTTTTCTTCTTTTAGCAACCTTTGCCACCGTTAAACAAAAGTAATGCAATATAGATGACCTAGCTCATATTTGACTGATAAAAATTGTGTCATTCTCCTTCACTATTGCTTGAATATGGTCTCTGGTAAAACTAAGTAATATGTGAAAACATGACCATATGGCAAAGATGATGCATGTAGAGGAAATTATATTCTTATAAATCCAAAACTTTTAACAGCGTTTTGACTAACGTTGTTCTCCGCAGCATTGTGTTAAAGGCAGAGCTCCCAATGTGTTTCTGAGTTAAGATAGCTTTCTTTAATTTTAATTTTGATCAACTTCTTGAAATAAGTTATCAACTTAATAAAATAATGGACATGTAACAAATTATGTTTTTCCATCTGTAAAAGCTCATGTTTTAAGTAATACTAACCACCTGAATTATTTTTAGAGTGGTGTCAACCAGTGGTTCAAATACAATAGGCCACTATACCATTTGTTGTGTAATAAAGGCAGCGCTCCCAAGTGCCACCTGGTGGTTGTTTGGGTACATTGCCGTTCCCGAAAATAAATCTTTCGAGAACCTCACGAGATTCCTTCTGAGAACTGAGAATCGGGAAAGCTAACCATCTGTACACCCACACACACACACACCCATATGCAGACTCACACTTTTACATTTTTAAACAGTTCTAGCAATGTCTGAGTCACCCATGCCTAACGCTAGGGCTACTCTGGATACATTACTTTTGTGTTGCGTTCCAAAATCGTACTTTTACTTTTGACAGGCTACACTGGCTGCACGCTCAAAAGTTTATAATAGTTTTATTATTTACATTAGTACAGGCATTTTTACAAGGTGTTTAAATATTGCATACATACACACACATATTATGCAGACTCACCACACTGTCCTTCTGTGTTGTTCTGGAAGTGTTCCATTGCCAGGGTGATGGTCACTCGTGCACCAATTGCCATGGAGATGTGGGTGCGGATCTCTTCAATGTAGACAGACACACTACTTGGTCTGCTATCAAAACGGATCCCATGCTGCTCATGGCGTGGGCCCACAGGGACATTGTTCAGAGTGGCCTGTGGGTTGGAGAGGGGGTGGGGGGAGGGATGACAAAAAGGGCCTTAATGAAGGAATTGCTGTTAAAACAGTGAGGGGGTAAAACATGATAATTAATCACTTTGTGATAGAGGCATGACATTTAAGAGAAAACATCACAAAGACGGTCTTATGAGATTTGGAACTTGGGGCCCACCCACCCATTTTCCAAAATGGCTGACAAATATACTTTTTTTGACTGAGATATTCGTTGCTGAATGTCTGTATGGTTTACTGACGGTAAAGCATTAGCTGTTGCAAAACGTCCAGGAGCAGGTGTCAATAAAGTTGGCTTTACTCGAAACAGGCTAACTTGCTGCCTTAAAAGCTGCCGAACAGGGAAGTGTGTCATCAACTGCTGTTCCAAACAGATACTTGTCTGTTTACTGAGTTACATTCGAGCTACCGCTGGAATTACGTTTTTGAAGGCAGCTCTGATGTATCCTCAATCCTGCCTATTACTCATAATTCTATGTGCTAACTTTCAAATAGTGGTGAGAAGGAAATAAAGTGGAAATGTATTTTATGGCAGTTGTTTGTTTCGAAATATCTTTTGTTTGGCACTTTTTCACTTGGATCTTTAAATACGAAGTGAGACATAAACACTGTACTATCTGATTATTCCATTATTTATATGCTACCTGTCAGCCAACTGTAAAACATTAACCTACCTATCACCTACACCAACTACCTTATGTGAGCTAGTTTCACTTTTTTGCTACGTGCTAGCATAATATCATCGCATTACATTACAGTACACTTAGCAGAGGCTTTTATTAAGCGACTTACAAAAAGAGGACATGAACAAGCTACAGATATGCACATGCTATCATTATATCAGGTGTCTTCAAAGCCTGTTCAAAGCAAACATTCATAGAACCCTTCACTCTATAGTCATATCAAGTGAGGTCTCTCTATCAAGGCATGGAGTTGACATCAAGGCAGCTGATTTCTATTTCGAACAATGCATTGCTTCATTGTGAATCATTGTTGCAGTTTTGCCCTGAGCACACACCTGTGGTGTAGGGTGACCAGACGTCCCGAAAAATTCTGGACAAAATATAAGCTGTTGTCCCAAATCCCCAATACAGCCCTAAATGTCCCGAAAATTACACTCAAACAGAATACTGAGTAGTTATTTTCTGATAAACATTAAAAACTGTCCGTAGAAAGGTTGAGTGGACTGCACGACTACTGTTGAGGGGCTGCTGGGTTGAGGGGCCGCTGGGTTAAGTGGCTGTGCGCAGCCCCTGCTACAATGCATCTATTTTGTTTATTCTGTTTATTCTTTGACGTTGTATACAATTAGGCGCAAATATGCATTGCGATAAGCGTTGGTGGGAGAAATATTAATGAAACAATATGCATTGAATGACTTGATCTTTGAATAAAAACATGTTTGTGACAGGTTTTATTGTCTATGTAGGCTATCATCAGCAGCCATCAGTGAGCCCCCCCCCAACATACATTTATTGTCTATGCCCCCCCCCAAAAAAAATCCCGAATGTAAGCCAATCCCATCTGGTCACCCTACTGTGGTGTGCTCCAAAATCATTGCTAGATTAGGTGAGGAGGCATTGGTAATGAGGCTGTTTTGAGAGGAGGTACATCAACTCATCAACTGGTGCCACAGAAACAACCTACAACT
Source organism: Coilia nasus (assembly GCA_027475355.1). Taxonomy (NCBI): domain Eukaryota; kingdom Metazoa; phylum Chordata; class Actinopteri; order Clupeiformes; family Engraulidae; genus Coilia; species Coilia nasus. The sequence goes on from CM050199.1 coordinate 13,835,307, forward strand.
CAATGTCAACAAAACAAAAGAAATAACTGTGGACTTCAGGAAACAACACCCGACACACACCCCACTCACAATCAATGGCAGTGCCGTGGTTTCTGGGAGTGCACATCACAGATGACCTCACTTGGACCACCAACACCACCTCCCTGGTCAAGAAAGCACAGACACGCCTTCACTTCCTGCGCAGGACGAGGAGAGCTGACCTCCCTACTTCTGCACTCACCACCTTTTACAGGGGTGCTATTGAGAGCATCCTTACCAGCAGCCTCTCTGTCTGGAACGGCAGCTGCTCAGCTGAGGACAAGAAGGCTCTACAGAGGGTTGTGAATACTGCAGAAAAGATCATCAGATCACCCCAACCAGCCATTCAGGACCTATACACATCACACTGTTCCAAGAGAGCCACCAAGGACACCACCCACCCAGCACACAAGCTGTTCGCCCTCTTACCATCTGGAAAGCGCTACCGCAGCATGCGGTGCTACACAAATAGACTGAGAAACAGCTTCTTTACACAGGCCATCAGGCTAATGAACACAATGAAGAAGGTTCCATTAACATTCCATTAACATGTACTGACATCCAAAAAAAAAAAACAATCTTACACACACTGATGTCCATGCTGCTTTCACACTTGCACTTTACCAACTGCACCTTCACTTATTGCACATTTCACTTCTCCTTCTTTTCACCTACACCAGCTACCAAGAAGAGCTACCTCGAACTCTTCTTGTTGGAAGCATATATGTTTACCTGAATGTCTTATGTCTATTTATTGTGGATGTCTGTGCACACTTCATGTCCATGAGTGTAGCGGTATGTTTTTGTGTGTGTGTGTGTGTGTGTGTGTGTGTGTTTCTAGTTCAAATTGCACATTTGGTGTCTGGTGAAACACAATTTCAGTCCTCTGTGTAATGCCTGTTACATAGTGAATTGACAATAAAGTACATTTTGACTTTGACTTGACCATCCATGCTGCCTTCATTGGTACTGCTTGCTGTCATGTCATGCTGACCATAAAATAGACCTTTTGCCCATTTTTGGCCTGCCTGTTGGCAGCGTAATAGGTATATGTCTTGTCTGCAAATCACCAATTGACGCCTACTGACCAAGTTGACACCTGTTTGACTGCAACAACTTAGCTTACAAATGAGCTTACAACTTAGCTCCTTTGACTGCCGTGACCTGGATGAATGAGAATCTACACAAAGATATTAACTTCGGTACGTACAGATGGTCTGCTAAGAAACGATGGCTGTATGATGTGGATAGAGTGCCTTCGGAAGGTTATCCAGACTCCTCTAGCACAGCTTATAGTCGTTGTCCCGAAGCAGTGGGCATTGTCCACCATGATGCTGAAGTTGTATCGTGATGAGCGCTCTTGGACCAGCACGTAAGTGCAGGCCCCCATGAATCTGTAGTAGTTGCCCTGAAAGGTTATATAGTGTGGGTCTGAGAAGACTTCACAGCGGCCTGTTGGAAAGACAGAAGAGAGGGGTTACTCATAACTCTAATGCGGAATGTTTAAGCTTCTGGTATTCACCTTATTCTGGAAGAGACCACGGCCGTCAAAACATTCTTCCGGTTGGTTCAGTATTTCCGGTTGAACAACGCTGTCTCTTGCAGTCGATAACATTGGCACAGTAGTACAAAGATGTCGAGCTTGAATTGTTCGGTGAGTGGGCTACCATTAACTACATAAAAAACATGGCTGTACTTGGAACAACCCTGTTGTTGTCCAGGGGGACAGGGCATAATGTAGTTTGGCGGGTTTATAATCTGTTGTCCGCCATCCAGCGATGAGGAAGTTATTTTTATCCCCGGTGCGGGTCTATCTCCACTCATGCAACTCAACTGATGTTACTTGAAATCTAGCGATCTAAAACATCGGCACATATCTAGTATTTAAGTAAGCTATGAAATCAGACTACTGCTCCACGCTTCTACATATAATGTTTCTGAAGGTCGCCAAACACAATATTAAACATTGTAACATTTTCCTGTGGGAACTCGGCTTGAGCCAGAGCCAGAGTGGTAGGCAAACCAGGACCGAGCCGAATGTACAAGCGTTCAGAGCAGAATATCGTCCTATTTCATAGGATTTGCACACAAAACAATTATATTAACACGTGAGAATGATGGCACAAGAAATGTTGCGATGAAAGGAGGGTGCAACGAGTGGTGAGTGGCTTGCTGTCAGCACAGACGGGTAGCAAGTGGTGTATGTGTATGAACTAGCACGGCAGACTCTTGTTTTTTAGCATCTCAATTAGCGTTGCCAACGGTGAAATTATTGTATTTATGGCTTGCAGAAGCTAAATGGAAAATGTTTCTGGAAAGAAGTAACTTTCGGTCTGCATAGCTAGGGAAGTTACAAATACAATGTCCATTTCCATGAATGTGTGTTTTTTTCTGACAAATCGCCGCCGCCTCAGCCCACCGCTACATCATCCAGTCACTCAGTGGAATTCATTAACCTCAGATGACGAAGTACAGTCTCTCCATCCGACCTTATAATCTTGTTTTTGTGTCTTTTTTAAGTTAGCTTATCCATCTAAATTTGCAGGGTTTTCTGACGTAGCTGACTTGCTGTAGCTATAGACATCCTATACATATGTATAGGATGTCTATGGCTTTGGCAAGCCATCCAGAAGTTGTAAACCAACACGGAAGATTTTCACCTTTGAAAATGGGCGTGTCAGAATAAGGTGAATACTCAACGTGATCACGTCACCGATGCGCCTGACCCTTCATACTTCATTCGACACACACGGGAATCTCCTCCTCATCAGACGTGTCAAATGTTTAGTAGTTAAACAGTTCGGGAAACCTTGCGTGTCAGAAGAGTGAAACATGACTGAATTGCAGGTTTACATCTTGATTTGGGAATTAAACTGGATAAATCCGAAAAGGTTTGAATCAGTGTGTATATTTACGGTGCTTTAAGCTGTATAAGACGTTATGAGTGATGATAGGACGGTAGGATAAAGCAAAAGAAGTTACCTTAATAAACGAACTGAAGGCTTGCACCTATGTTGGTTTGTGGATAAAACTGAACAAAATCCAAAAAGTTTTTGGTCAGTGCTTGTATTTCTTGTGAGTTTCCAGTAATAGTAGCCTATGTGTAGCAATGGAAAAGACATGTTTAGGCTGGTAGTTACTAGGCTAAAAGTTAGCTGAAACCAGACTGCTCATTGTTTTCAATGGGCTGCTTCATGCGTGCCGCGCACAAGTTACAAAAAAAAGAGGTGCAGTCACAGCAGAAGCACACTCGAAAACGCCATGCCAGATGTGCACTGACGTCATTTTGACGTCACTTTCTCACGCGCACGGTGCGACACGGTGAGTGTAAAACAACCTTTAGACTACACTCACAAAGGAAAATGACAGACTGTATTTCCAGTAGTGCTTGTGAAACAACAGCTTTTAAGTTGTTACACTTTAATATGAGAGGGAGGATGAACAGAGAAACACAGTTGCAGGCAATAAACACATGGAATAAAAACATAAAAAGCAGGTCAGTCAAACAGGACTAAAGTCAGTTACACTAAAGTAATTTGTGAAAATTAACCTAAAACTTTTGAGATAATTTGTGAGATGCTGTGTGATAAAGCTCGTTGACACTCACAATTACACCTTAAACAGCCTTCGTCATCCTGAACCATCTGACCACGAGGACATGGCATGGAACTCTCTGGACATACGTCTTCACAATCCCCATTTTTGCATACGCATGGTCCATGACATTTTGGGTTAAAAATATGCATTAAGTTTTTTTCACACAACTTAAAACAAGGCAATGTTTATGATGACATCATGCTTTCCTGCTTTTCATACATACAGTACAGGCCAAAAGTTTGGACACACCTTCTCATCCAATGCGTTTTCTTTATTTTCATGACTAGAATATAAGACATGTTTTAAGTTATTTCACACTGTTTTGTTAAGTACATAATTACCTCCAAGGAGGTTATGCTTTTGGTGGCGTTGGTTTGTTTGTTTGTCTGTGCGTTCGTTTGTTTGTTTGTTTGTTAATAGCATAACTCTAGTTCTTAGAACTGATTCGTTTTTGGTGATGATCCGGATCACCATCTGGATCCAGGATTTTTTTAAAGGATTCTTCACAATTGCGAGATAGGGCCAATTTGGACATTTTTGCTCATAACTCTACAAATATTGCTCAGAATGCTCATTTACCCATCAAACAAAAAGTCTTCAGGTGGGGATAGTATAAGGTGGAGATTTCAGCTGCCTTGGCAGAGGTCTGCACTCTCCGAGTGTTTTTTGTAGTTCCATATGTGTTCATTCACAGTTTTGATGCTTTCAGTGAGAATGTACAATGTAAATACTCAAGTACAATGAAAATAAAGAAAACGTGTTGACTGAGAAGGTGTGTCCAAACTTTTGGCCTGTACTGTATATTCAATTCAAAACTGTACAATATGTTACCAGTACCTAAACATCCATTGCCTGGAATCAGGTGTCATTATGTTACCATACTCAAAAAAAAAATACTGAAAGTAATGTCCAACTAATTGTCATTGCTTCTGACAGTCAATAATGCAACCAATAATTGAAACAGTATCAAAGTTCAAAATTTAAAATGAATTTTCATGTTCTAGCGCATCTCAATTACAATATTGTGGAAAAGTGTAATGTGAAATGCAAAATCAGGCCTACAGAGGTACTGGGGCATAAAAATTAACCTACCTTTCAGGATGCTGACACTTCTGTATTTAAATATGCTTTTTTTCATTGGCCTGATGTAATATATTAAAATGTTCTTAAATGTATACATTGGGTTTTCTTTTGATGTAAGCAGCAGGCTAATCAACAAAATTAAAGCAAATAAAGTCTCCGAATATTTTACTTTGTGTATAAAGAATCAATATAATGTCAGAGGCTGACTTTTTAAATTAAATTAATGAAAAAAGTACTTTTAAAGTGACTGAAACTGTGTCCAATTCTGCTGCTTAAGAACACGTCATGAATCAGGTGTAGATTGTTCGTAAGAACAAATGTACGAAAATTACGATACTGGTACTTAAGTACTTACTTAAGTTAATACTTAAGTAAACATAGGTAGTAAAACAAAGAAATTGCTACTAACAGTCGAAATATCTACAATAAATTATATTATATATATAAATTACATACGAAAGCCCTGAACCACATGTATTGGGAAAAAAAATAAAGGTACCAAGTCATCACTTCAAGATAATAAGTCCTAGTTTCAGAGATATTATCTCATTGTTTTCAGATAATAAGTTAGCCCATCTTGTTATTACAAAGTAATAAGTCAGAATTTTAGTGCCATAGTCTAGTGCCCGAGCCATAGTGTAATATCCTTGTCAGTGAAAGGATGAGCAAACACCAGGTTGTAGTAACTTCTTGTAGTGAACGTTATTCAGCTCACTTAGGCAAGACATACAGGAACATAAAGCACTCTATTATCCTGCCTAACAAGCCTTGTCGATCTCCTAGTTAAATGCCTAAACCTACAGGAAACACCCCACATAACACTCCCATCTACTGCACATAGAAAGAGTTGTTTGTATGGCTCTGGGCAAAGCAACAGCAAATCAGACCACTCACTTCCGTGACGAATATGTAGCGTTTGTTTTTATTGCTTCCGGATTTTTACGGGCCAAGAAGAACAGGAAAATCACATTGGCTGAACTGTGGAGGCTGGGGCCCTTTCGGATCTCATTCCTGCTGAGAGTGTTGTACAACACACTTCCAACCCCAGTGAACTTGCACAGGTAATAATAATAATAATAATAATAATAATAATAATAATAATAATAATAATAATAATAATAATAATCATGTAAGCCATCATGTAATAATCATGTAAGTTCGAGCAACACCGATCCAATCAGCAAACAGAGGGTGTGTTCGTGAACCATGACGTTAAGTTCTAAAAATAGTTACGTTCTGAACGCAACAGGCTAACTCAATTTTGCTCCTCAACAAACATACCAACTCGGTCATACCAACTGGAGGTGTGGACTCTGTTGAAGTTTAAAACAATTGGCTCTGCCTTTACCCAATCGCTAATGTCTTGTTGTCACATATGCAATTAGACTACCTACGCACTACAATTCAAATATAGCACACAAAGTCAACATCATCGCTCACAAACACTCCCTCTGTTTACTAATTGGCTTGGATTCACTTGGTACGAACACATGAATGTCAACGACAGCAAGGCCAGACCCTCTGTACAAAGTGAAATGAAGTACGAGGGGCTGGTTTACCAAGCTAGGAAAGTCATGTTGGTAGAACTGACAGTCCTGTGGGAGGAGGGCTGTGAGGAAGCAGCTGAAAGAAAGAAAGCAAAATACCAGCAGCTGGTTCAAGAATGCCAGGATAAAGGCTGAACAACATGGCTGTTCACTGTGAAGGTGGGCTGTCGAGTATTCCCTGCACAGTCCGTGCGGAAACTCTTCACAAAAGTGAGAATAAGGGGCAACTGTGGTCTAGTGGTTAGAGCGCTGGTCTTGGGATTGAAGGGTTATCGGTTCAAATACTGATCCGAAGATGAATGGGGTCTGGGGGAGTAAACAACTACCGCCCTTGATCAAGGCATCTAACCACACATTGCTCCAGGGACTGTAACTGAAGCCCTGTACCTAAATAACTGCAAGTCCCTCTGCATTAGAGCATCAGCTAGGTGTGATGCAGAAGAGGAATGCTGCTATGAGAAAAGAGGGAGAATATTAGCTGTTAGCCTGGAGGAAGGGGGCAGTGACTTGGTCACCACTGCTGGCTCACCAACTGGAGGGTGTTGTGTTTGGGGCAAAACACCCCTCCCCCAGGCAAAAGGCTACATCCATTAGGAATAAATGTATTAAGGAATTACAAATGTATAGTCAAACTTGAAATGATGACTATGAGTTTTTCATCGGGTGTGGTTTAAGGGTTCGTAATAATATTTCCATATGTCTAATGGTATTTTTTTTAATTTACTTGTCCAGCAAACATGTAAATAATTTAAAAAATGGTACAACTGAGGGATTATTTCACAAACAGCCAAAACCTCACACAACAACAATGTATAAGTATGTTTTAGAAAGATAAAGAAATATTTACCAGCTGTAGCTGTAGGAAGAACAGTGGGAGTAGGTACTGTAAACAGATACACATTACTGATGGGCTTTAATACGTCATTGACTTGATCATTGGTCTAATAAAAGCAATCAAAATCAAACTCTGCAATACATAGACAGAGGTGGGAAACCCAGTTTCAGAAATACTAATAACAACAATGGGGTTTGAGCCTCAGATAATTAAGTAGCACATAATTGCTACAGCTATTTATTAAACAAGCTGATTTTAATTACTACAACTCTTCAGCCAGGTACATAGATAGGTGGACATAATTGGTGAAACACCCTGTTGTGGGTGCATAAGCATATCAATGCATAATACACATTTGCATTTTTACCTTTTGAAGCCTGGATTCCAATCTCTGTACATACAACCAAATACAACCAAACAATCAAATAACCAAAAACAGGAGCAATTTACTGTTCTCGTGACATCCTTGCCCAAATCTCAGTCCAAGCTTTTGCTAACAATCCCGTTCTGGGTTTTCTTTCCCTTCTCGTCAGGAGCAGCTCACAGATGTTCCCAGACAGCTGACTGATAGCCTCCAGAGCCTTTCACTGATCTCCGTTTGCACCTGTCTCTTTCAGATCGACTGAATTTATAAATGATCTGTCTGTTTCACAGCGTCACCATTCTGTGTTCGCTTGGCCTGAGGCAGTTTGCTTCCTGCACCCAAACTGTCATTTACCTACCTGTTATCGTCAACACTGCTTTTGGTAAGTTTTCTCTCTACATAAAACATAGTATTTTGTAATTCCATTTAACTAATAATATTTGGTTCAATGCATATAATAACTTGGTTTTAGTGGGACACAAAGGTTTTGCAACCACATAACTACATAACACAGTAAAGTCCTTTATTGTACATTTTTGGGTCTGGATTTGAATTCAAACACATAGGCCCTAGTGGCAGGCCACTCATTAGGGCAACACTGTCTGCAATGTTTAGCTTTACAAATCCTCTCTGAAGGGGAAGAAACACAGTCTGCAATGTCTAGCTTTACAGACTCTCTCTGAAGGGCACAACTTACCACAGTTTACGGTTCCATTTACGCATTCACTAAGAACATACAAATAAACAGAAGCACATTAGGACATGGCAATTACTCTTTGTATTCATGTTTATATATTTTTTAATGGTTTTGCCTCCCCCTCTGCAGACACAGCGCAGCCGTACGAATGTGGACTCACCAGCCTGGGGGCAGGTCCGGGCAGGTGCAGTTCTGCAGTGTGGTGCAGTTCCCCGTGTTCTCATCATAGTAGGGCGTGTGCTCTGGGCATCGGGGGAAGCAGCCTGCATTGACCAAGACAAGTCAACGAGTAAACAAACGTTCCGCACAGAGAGGTAGAAAAAGTTGCTTTCCTAAAACAAAAAGAAACTGGGCATCCATTTAAGTGGATTGTGTCATTATTTGTGCCATTATTAACTGTATGATTATAGGTGCTGCCACCTTTAAATCACATTAGGCTAGTATCTGGTCATTGTCAACAATTCAATTCCCTTAGCATGCTAAAAAACAGCCTAGACTTACCTTGAAACAAGCAATGTGCAACCTATCCCCCAACAACTGTATGGAGTTTCTTGAAATGCACTACAGATAGGGGTGAGCTAATCTTTTGCATGTTATATTTGGTCATTGCTTAAAATATAAAATCAGTTCTGTTGGTCCAAAGTGCCTTTTAAGGAAATTAAATATAAACACAAACATAAAACAACTGCACCAGTCCACTCATATCACTGACAGCACCTTTAAAGTGCACATTAAAGAGTGTGCCTTGGCCTGAAACCGTGTGATTCCATGGTGATGTTACCATGGCCGCCAAAACGGGCAAAAGTCAAGTAAATTCAATTTATTCATATACTGTAGCACATTTAAACACAACAGAAGATGACCCAAAGTGTTTTACAGACAAAAAGGTAATAATAACATTTAAAAATAAGGTATAACAGCATACAATATTAAAATATTACGATACTTCTTTCAGAAGAAGACATTAAAAACATAATGTCAGACAGTTGCATTTGTTATGAGTGTACAAACAGAGGAGTGAAAGGCAATCATGTGTCCTTCCACAGGTAAGGACATTTGTGGACTTACTATTTACTAATTTATTTATTTTTATTTTTTTATCATTTTACACCGAAGTTCTCCTTTAAGCAGGGGACTAGGGGACTATGATGCACACTGTATCATGATGGTATTGACCCCAATTGACTCTCACTGACCCTTAACCTAATAATTAACAATTTATGGTGCTGGTAATGACATCATCACCATGATGATTCTGGTAAAAAGAAAACATGCAGTCACTTGCACCAGTCAAGTGTAAGTTGAATCATAATTCAAAATATTGTCACACAGAATGATGTTTTCACGGTTGACCACACCATTGATGATTAAAGACCATCAGTCTTCACATCATGCAGCCCTATTGAGAACCACCCCATATCTATGCAGACACCTAACACCTCACCTACAACACACGTCAAGCTCTGTATTACATTCCTTTTATATCTATAATTAACTATTTATTACAACTCTCATCACAGAAATATACCTCAGCCAAATATCCACTGTTGCAATGGAGGCAAACCACCACAGTGCAGTAATTCCAGTTCTTCATTTTCTTTAATCGAGACATAGGAGGAATCTCCAGTCACCTGACTGCTCTTGTTTTAAGACAGATCTGGCTGATGAAGCAACGTACCGCATGACAAATAAGTGCACATTAGGACTATAACATTACCTTCCAGTTTCCCCTTGAAGTGATTTTTCCCACAGATCATGGCTTTTCCACAGGGGTCATAGTGCCAGGTGCACTGACTGCCCATGTTGTAGTAGTCACAAAATACAGCTGTGAATAAATTCAATTAAATTAAAATATTATATATTATAATGATTTTTGATTCAGAGACTGAAACTAAAATATGCCCTGAAGAGCTCATGTAAGAGCTGTTACTTTCACTGTGGATTGTCAGTACTGTAAATTGTGCTCACCTGTCGGCACTAGAAGTAAAATCTGAATGCGCTACAGTCACATACAGTAGCACAGGTGGTGCGGTACTCACGGCATCGCTCTGGAGTCCTCCAGCGGATGCAGACGTCCTGCTCGCTACAGGCCTCTGCGTAAGCCGCCACAGCCGTGCAGAAGCCCAGGAACCTGCCCTCAAACTGGCAGGCGCACGCCTCCAGCACACAGGCGTCGTAGTACGGAACAGGGTCCACCTGTGTGACCACAAAACCACACAGAAACGGGATATGTTATACAAATTCATGTGAAAGGCAATGCTATGGCAGGCTACAGCACATGTAACATGCGTTGTGGATACCATGCGGTTCAGATTTGCACTGGCCGAGACTCGAACCTGTAACTTTGTAGCACCTCAGACTGGGAGGAGGGCGCACTACCAAGTCAGCTAAAAGCCAGCTTTTTGTTTGCAATAATGGATAAATAGTACATTTAGAGGTATATGGGCTTTTCGAATAGCCATGTCCACCGACAAGGTTGAATATGTTGTTGGATTTTTATTCAAGTATGATCTATGGGCTACTGTAATGCATGACATAATGCAAAAATTATGTTGTAGTCTTGTGTTTCGCACACAAGCTGCAGGTTTTCTACCTTTTAGCTGATATAGTACTATACTCACTGGCGCCATCTCCGGGGGGGGAGTGACTGTCATGCAACCCCCCCCCCCCAAGTTAATTAAATTGATTAATGAAATAGCCGTTTTTTTATCAGCCAAATATGAGCTATATCATCTAAATATTGGATTACTTAGGATAGTTTTGTTTACCGATGGCTACGCTTGCTAAAAGAAGAAAAGTCTTGTTTTAAACCAACTGTGTTACTAAGTTCAGCCCAAATACATACATTTGATATAAAACCAAGTGATTTCTATGGGCTTCAGGCGCAGGTATTAGACCAGTTTTCTAAACCTCTGGGGCAGATGCGAGTCAGATGTTTCCAATGGGCTTTGCTCCACTAAAAAAAAAAAAAGTTGTTTTTGCGTTGCTCCGCAGAAGTGTCCGGTGTGCAGTGGCCTTTATGCATTCCACCCTGATAACAAACTGACACGGAACCGGAGGCATAACCAGTGCGCTATGGCTAAAATGTCCCTTAGCTTTCATGACTTTTCATGACAATTTCAAACTACAGAATTCCGTAGTTCAATTCACGTCACCAGGACTGTTTTGATAGAGCATAATTGTGCCCCCCAGCGTTGACATTAAGTCGGTGCCTATGACTGTACTTGTTAATTTAAGGCTGCATAACGGTATTGCAGAGGTGTCGTTGTCCCTCAAGAGCTGACGTACCATGAAAACAATTTACTTAATGTAAGGTTAAAAAAACTTTAGTGTTGCTCACAGGCAGCCGGGGCTTTTCAGCCAACTTGCTAATGTGCTGGACTCCCAATCCAGAGTTGCTGTCTGGTCACAGCTTCAAGCCTGTGGCTAGACTACACTGCACAATGTACCTTGAGGTGGCACGCCTTGAAGGTGTCCCCAGTGATGATCATGCAGCGTCTCTGTGCCCAGTTGGCGCAATAGGAGTGTCTCTCGCAGGGGAAGGTCTCGTTCTTCACATCAGAACAGGGGGGCGTGCCTGTCTTCCAGCTGTTGCCAAACTCCAGCGCACTGCCACCTTGCAGGTCATTGGCTTCACTGGAGTCAAAGTTCCCACACAGACCACACACTTTGCTCTGCAGTCAGGGGATATGTGAAGGGTGAGTCAGTGTGTATGTGATGTCCCGTTCACCTACAGCGACAGTGTTTATATGTGTGTGTGTATAAGTACATGAATGAGCATGTGTGACAGTATACCTTCCACTTGACATCCAGCAGCACAGTAAGGCGCGTGTTTTTATCCCAGATGAGCGTGAGTCCCAAACTTTTTACAGAGGCCACTATGTAAAGCCCTACTCGCTCAACCACAATGTCACGACCTTCCTTCTTGTAGTACATCTCTGACATGTTTGTGTGCCCAAACACCAGATACATGCCATCCTGGACACATCACAGGGAGAGAGTGGAATGGAATGGGGATTGAGGCAGGGTGATCTGGATCATTGTGAATAGCATCATGGACAGGATGAGTTTGTACATGCAAACATTGACAGTTTTCTTGAACTTGCTTAGAACAAAATGTGGTGATGCTGCTATGCTGTCAAGCCCTGGAACCAACTTCCAGAAGACATAAAAAATGCTTCTACTCTTGGCAGTTTCAAATCTAGACTGAAGACCAAATGGTTTTCAGACAGTTTTTGTTAATTTTATATGTTTTATTTACCACATACTGATTTTACTTTTATGCTTTTACACTTATTTTATCTTTTATGCTTTTACATATTGTCCTTTGCTTTTTTGAGTCTTGTATGAAATGTGCTATACAAATAAACTTGCCTTGCTTAAGGTTGTCTGGTGTGCCTCTTTTGCATTCATACTTGAGTGTATGTGTACGTCTGTGCAGAAATGCACAGGCTGTGCATGTATGTGTGTGTGTGTACCACGTCTAGAGTCATTTTGCGTGAGCAGGTGAGTTCTTCATCACAGCAAGGAATGCTCTCCACTCTGACCGAAAAGTTACCCATACCACTCCCACAGTCATCCTGAGGAACAAACAAAATGGACATGTTTATATTTGGTGTATAGGGAGTGAGCAAGGATATTGCCACTTGAAACATACCGTTTCCCATAGGACAGGAACTTGTTGTAATTCAACTTACTACTTGCTATCCACTTTGAGAGTTAGTAATAGTTTCGCGGTATGACAAATGTTGCATCAGTTGTTGGTCACAGACATACATACTGATCACTGCTGTCAAATTGCTTATTTTGGAATTCTGTAAATGAGATAGGATTCCAAAGTTTTGTTAGGATTTATTTTTGTGATACCAGATTGGAAAAAGCCCTATCTTAACCTATACTAAGTATACAGCTTCTGTAATACAACCCCAGGTGTACAGATCCCTGTAATATGTCATATCAATGTCAAAACAAAAGAAAAACATAGTAGCATGAATAAAACACAACTTGTTGTTTCTATGCCAACTTGAATAAACTCTGAGTTGCTATCCAATCTCTGTATGCGACAATGTCTGCACAGCTTCAATTTGTTTATATAGGCTATGCGACAAGCTCTTCAACACCTTTGCAGACTGAAAGCTTGTCTATTTTACATCATATTTTGTCACCTTGTCTACACAGTATCCTTAAAAAAAAACACGTAGTAAGCTTTCTAACACAGCTACAAGAAACACCAATCAACATTATCTTGTAGTGTTAACAGTGACTATTAAGGCACCAGAAAGTTGAGACAAATTCATTTTTTATAATATATTATATCAAAACACTATCATTTTATAGTCTGTAGAATGAACGAAACTTGTTATAACCAATTACAAACTTGTATGAACTTGTTTGAACAAACTATCGTCACTGAAATGTGTGTACGACTGATCTGAATCTGATTAAAGCAACACTCCAGAACACAGGAATTGGTGTCCAATCAAGTAGGTGACAACCTCTGCATCGTTTCAAAGTTTTTGATGTACACAGCAAGGTCTGTGTCACACTAGCAGACAAAAACTTTGTCTCTTTCCCATCACATTCTGTCGACCAACACTTAAACTGGACTCAAAGCAAGCAGGACATTACTTTTTCCCTCGCTGTGACACTGACTCACTGCCATGCAAGTTCAGAGGATTTAACATACACAAAAAATGCACATGCCTATGGTTAAAAACTGCGGCAAAGAAATGAACAGATAAAGTGTCTCTGTAACTGGGGAACCATAAGGGTCTCTCCTTAACCTCACCTCCACCAGGGTGTACTGGCAGCTCCCATCGAAGCGGAACCACTTGAAATCAAAGGTCTGGTACTGCCCGTTCCCAAACACCTGGCACCTTCCTGGGCATGGCTCCCCACTGCAGTGCCAGCGCCCTCCACTGCATGTGCTGTTGGACACACACACGCACGCACAGTTAGGATCAGAGGAGGTATTGTCACTCAGTGGTAGTTGCGGGACAGGGCCACTGATCAAGGCTTGCTTAAAGATTGATTGAAGTACTCTAACTAGGCACATGCTTAGTACTAGTTGTCTAAATTGCCTCTGCTGCATTAACGATGGCAGTTACAACGGGTGTAGTGTTAAGTTTTTAGTTTGCCATGGTTTGGCACGATACTCTCGTACTGCACTGCTGCCCGAGCATGTGCACACACACACAGACACACACACGCGCACACACACACACACACACACACACAGACACACACACACACACACACACACAGACACAATAATTAGGAGCTTATAAAAATCATCAGACTCGAGTCCTTAGTAGTGCTGATTTTAAAAACGTGTCATGTGCTTGCTTTGACCATGCCAATATGCTATGAATGACAAATAATGTCTTATTGGATTATCATGTCAGATCCCGCACACTTTTGCTTAAAGGTCTAGTTCAGGGATGGGCAACTGACAGACATGTGGCCCGCCTCCTCACTCAGTTCGGCCTGTAGAGCATTTCCTAAATATGCTATTACAAAAATTCTCATACAAAAAGTCTTTTTTTAAACTGCAACTGAATTAGTTTGTCATTGTAATTATACTGTTCGCCGATAGAGGTTGCTTCCTATGCAAACAATATCGGGGCTCTGAGCTTTCCCCATCAGCGAGGAAGAAAGACAGACAGCCAAGGCCACGAGTAGTTAAAAAAAAAAAAAAACTTGATTAAGAAAACCGTACCTTTCAGCCAACATGGGAAGCAGAGTATCTGTTCATAGAATTCAGAGACATAGATTTGTCTATGTTGCTTAGAAATGATAACAGTCATCATGAAAGACTTTAAGTCGCCACTACAACACCTTGTACAAAGTTAAATACGAGAACGAGAAGTACAGCTTCTTGAGCCGCTTTTGTAACCGACCTCAAATCAAAAGTATTCAACAACAGCGACTTTCCACCAGAGCCATAACTATACAGGAATCAACGAAGCCTCTAATGCTGTTTCACTTGAAGTTCCAAAGCAAAAATGCCATATTGAAACGGTCTCTTTGTCCCGACGCACACTGACACTGAATTTTCACGATCATGTCGAAAGAAGTCTTTAGTTTATAAAGAACACAAAGTACGTGTGCATGTAGGAAGAGCACCTTAGGGAGAAACTATAGCTATTAAACCTACCCCTACACTATCTATAATCAAGTAAATAGTTCAGGCTGTTAGTCCCTACTCCCAGGTGTAACACGCACAACTGGCCGCTGACTACAGCTATTCACGCAACCTCATGTGAGCTGTACAGGACAGAGCAGCTGAGGGGATGGCCAACTGGAGCCGTACAGACAGATGCTCACCAAGGGTTAACCTGAACCAGCCGGCTACCGTTACAGTGACTGGGGCTGCTGGGGCCGTTTACATGATCCACTCAGCAGCACCTACCTATCGCTTTCCCCCATGGCTTTCACCATGCCAACAACATGCATCTCATCCAGGACCACTGGCAAGCCTTTGCAGTTTCTTCCAACATTTCCTTAACAATTAAATAACTAAATACATAAATAAAAATACATGACACTTGCACATGTGGGGAGAGCACCCATTGTACCACACTTCAGGCTTTCCTAACTACAGCCATTACAATTATCCATACACTATGTGGGACACATCCTCAGCAGTGTACCTCAGGATCAACGGGTGTTTTGGGCCTTTATTCACTGTACACCCTCCCCTGAGGCGGCCCCACCAAAGGTGATCAATCCTTTACTGTGTGTCCACAGTTCAGCTACCTGCTACCCACATTTCCAAAATGTACTTCCACAATTCACTTACAACCACAGTTTACTTCCAAAATTTACTACCTACTGTTCATTACCACCTGTTTGCACGACTTCCAAAGTTTTACTTACAAAATTAACTACCACCACAATTTACTTCCAAAATGACCTGCTTACTTACTAATTAGGACTTGTTATCGAATATTTGCACTTTACCACCATTTTACCACAAATACTATCACTTTGCAGTCACTAACGCATATGCCATTACACAAATGACCCTGCCAATGCTAGTTCTAAAGACGATTCTACCCACTGACTTAACATTAAATGTATACACCTCTTCAATCTAATGGTGACTAATGCTCAGTTATAGTAATACAGTAATAATCACCTTTTATGGGTGACTGTTATATAATAATAATAATCTGGCTGTTGCCACTTACCAGTAGGAGAGAATCTCAGAGAACTGACCCGTATCTCTGGCTTAAAGTGGCGAGAGCTCACGATTCTACCCACTGACTTAACATTAAATGTATACACCTCTTGAATCTAATGGTGTCTAATGCTCACTTATCCCGTGTTCCATACACCGCAAAACCCCGGGAAACTTGGCCACTCTGTATCCCAATACACCGCACAATCCCAGAGAGCCTGATTCTAAGCTGCCCATGTGTGTAATGGCTGCCATTTATTCACCTTATTCTGGACCAGACCATGGGCGGCGTGACGCTCTTCCGTATTGTAACGCTATTTCCGGTTACTATGCACCCTAATGCAACCTTCTACTGTCTATGAATGCAACTCAGCTGATGTTACTTGAAATCTAACGATCTAAAATACCGGTCCATACATCTAGTATCGGAGTAAGCTATGCAATTAGACTACTGCGTAGTGCTTCTAAATGTAATATTTTTGAACGTCACCAAACACGATATAAAGCATTGTAACATTTTAGTGTGGGAACTTGGCTCAGCCAGAGGATAGGCAAACCGGGACCGAACTAAATATATTACTAAATAACTATAACGCGTTCAGAGCAAAATAACATCGTATTCCACAGGATCTGCACACAGAACAACTAGATTAACACATGAGAATGATAGCACAGAAAATTATGATGTTGGGAGAGTGCAGTGAATCCGTGCGCTTTGCCAAATGTAGAGAGCTGGGTCGTCAGTGACTTGCTGTCGGCGCAGATGGGTCAGTCAAGTGCAGGTGTAGCTATCTATGAAACAGCGCGACAGGCTGCTCATTAACCATTACCTTAAGTGAAATTAATGTATTGGTGGCTTGCAGAAGCTAAACGTGAGATGTTGCTAGAAAAAACAGTAGCTTAAGCAACGTGGTCTGCAGTTAGGGAAGTAAAAAATACAATGGCCATTCCATTAATAAAGAAACACCCCTTTCTGTTCGTTTTTTTTTTTTCCACAAATCGTCCCCTCCCTACTGCCCCGCGCTTCTACATTTAATTTTCTGAACATCGCCAAACACAACAATAAACACTGTAACATTTTCGTGTAGGAACGTGAAGCGGTAGGAGAGAGCTGCGTCGTCAGTGGCTTGCTGTCAGCGCAGGCGGCTCAGTCAAGTGTAGTTGTATGCGTGTGTGTTGTCTAGCATCTTAATCAGCATTGCCTAAAGTGAAATTATTGTATTGGTGGCTTGCAGAAGCTAAACGTAAGATGCTGCTGGAAAAATAGTATCCTAAGCATTGTCTGCATAGTTAGGGAAGTTAAAAATACAATGGCCATTTCCGTGAATAAAAAAAAAAATCCCTTTCTGTACACACGTTTATTTATTTTTTTGACAAATCGCCCCCTGCCTCAGCCCACCGCTGCATGCTATGCATGCTATCCAGCCACCCAGTGGAGTTCATTAACCTCGAGTGATGAAGCACAATCTCTCCATCCAATCTTTTTAGGTGTCTTTCTGAGTAAGCTACCCATCTTTATTCACAAGGTTTTCCAACGTAGCTGACTTGCTGTAGCAAACCGACCGGAAGTAATGTTACAATCGCGGAAGACGAGCAACTTTGAAAATGGGTGTGTCAGAATAAGGTGAATAAGCCTCTTCTTCTGTGTTTCTATTGACCCACTAAACGCACTACTGCCATCTGCTGGTCTGGGGTGCCCATCCTTATCTGCACAAACAGCCCTAGGTTGCACTAATCTCCACCACCTTACTAATGTCCTGTGCTGAACCAGTACCCACGCTGACAACTCCCAGTCTCCACTGCTAGATTAATAAAGAGAGAAAAAGACGCACAGATGACACTTTTTCATTTGATGCGAATTGGATGTACAAAGATTGACATTGACATCCAGTCTATAATGTGTTGGCAGTCAAAACCACCAGCCACCACACCAGAGACTACCTGCTGTGAGTGGGTTGGGCAGCAGCCTATATGGGGGAAATGTGTGTAAATGATAAACGTGGGATTTGCTCAAAAATGCACTGAATATGATGCTCGTTGCACTTAATGTTGGGCCACTGTTTTTCAGTTTTGTGCCATCATTGAATTATGTATGCCTTTGCACTTTGTTTATTATAAAACAAACTTGTTTTGTTTGTCCTTAAACAAGAGTATTAGACATGTTAAAAATGTATTTCAGTGTTTAGAATTATTTTGTAGCTTCTCTCATATCCGATTAGTTGAAGTGTGCGGTCATGTGTCCCTTTGATAATGGTGATGAAAAAATGTTATCATGAAAGTTGCCTATCCCTGGTCTAGTTGAATCCCTGTTCACACATTTTGACACAGTTTCTTGATGTTTTAATAATAAAGTGATTGTGATATATTTTGGTCACTAAAATATAAGAACAAAACAATAAGAAAATGAATTTAAAAGTAGGGGTTTCTATGGGGAATGTGGTAATCTACGGGGCTTGAAAATTCAACATTATATGCAAGCAAAGTATTTACATACTATAGCTGCCAAGTCACTTGATGACTTGTCCTCTTCAGATGTTTCTAGAAGAAGAATGGCTAGAATGGCTCGGAGCACTTACCATATCTTACAGTTGGTCTTCACACTTTCACCAGGGCGGAAGGTTTTCCCACTAAACATGCACGTGCAGTTCACAGCAGACACACATTCTCCAAAGTGGTCCAAATACTGGCCAACTGGGCAGTAGCAGCCAGGGAAACACACAGGCTCAATCTGCGCACAGAGCAAGTCCATAAAACAAAATAAAGAAAAACATTGAATGAGAAGGTGTATCGAAACTTTTGACTGGTTTCGATACAGTCAAAAGTATACCAGTGAAAAGTTTTGATACACTCTCATGCATGGGTTTTCTTTATTTTGTTTTATTTTCTACATTGAAGATGAATACCGAAGACATCCAAATTATGAAGAAACACATATGGAATTATGTAGTTAACAAAAATGTGCTTTATATTTTGCATTCTTCAAAGTAGCCACCTTTTGTTTTGATGATAGCTTTGCACACTCTTGGCATTCTCTCAACCAGCTTCATGAAGTAGTCACATGGAATGGTTTTCCAACAGTCTTGAAGGAGGTCTCAGAGGTGCTGAGTACTTGTCTGGTAGGGCTGCAGCTATCGATTTTTTTGTAATCGAATAATCTATCATTTTTGTTATCGATTCATCGAGTAATCAAATAAAAGTATATCTTTGCAAATTGATAAAAAGGACAAGTCTGAAAGTAAACAACCAATTGGCTTTTATTCTGCTCACGAGAAAGTTACGTCACCGATGCGCCAGACCATTCGCACTCCACACACACCAATCTTCTCCTCGTCAGAGGTGTTAAATGCTACAGTTTAACAGTTCGGAAAAACTTGCATGTCAGAGGAGTGAAATATGACTGAATTACAGGTTTACATCTTGATTTAGGAATTAAACTGGATAAATCCTAAAAGGTTCGGGTTAGCGTGTATATTTCAGTTGTGTAAGATGTTATGAGTGATGATAGAATGATGGGATAAGGCAAAATAAGTTAACTTAATAAACGAACTGCAGGCTTGCACCTTAGGGGTGCTACGGTTTCGGATTGTATTCGAATCCGTTCGGTTCGTTTAGCACGGTTCGGTTCATTCTGTGGATCGGATCGGGTTTCGGATACGCGAGATATTAAACTTGCTTGTTTAATAGAAAGTCATTGCTTATGCATTCTGTGTAGCATACGACGCGCAAGGGTGTTTAGGAACCGGGGGAATGGTTTCTCTTCAGTACCGCCTTCAAAGACGCAAGAGCCAATGAGAATTTTCCCGAGCTTGCCTTCAACCTATCAGCACACCGACACAGACGCTGGGGAAGAGACGCGTGTATGCGAGACAAAGTTTTGAGCGCAGAAAACATGGCAAGTGTAGGAGAAGACACAAGACCCAAGTTTGAAGAGGCACCATCGTCTCTGAAATCCGCGGTGTGGGAACATTTTGGTTTCAGCGTAGAATATGATGACCAAGGAAACAAGACGGTAAACAAGCAACGCACGGTTTGCAAACACTGCTCCGCGAGACCCCCCCCGAGCGCCCCCCCCCACCCTCCCCCATGAGGAAAAAAAAACATAATTTGCACGTTTTGTTATGAGCACATAGTGATTCTTATTATTGAATTGCACTTGAGAAATTAACATCAAAATACTGTAGGCTACAAAACTCTTATACAAAACATCCATAAATTACAATTTCATTATGATAGCATGCCCTTACATGCCAAATGTCCGTCATTAGACGCTATCTTTTAGGGAGGAACAATTAGCTCCTTGGTTACTGCCTCGAATTCTACAGTATGCTTGTTACACGTTCAGGTTTACTATGCTAAACTACGAGTTGCAAACTATGAGTTGCAGCAAATTGCAAATGTTGAAACTACCATAACATTTTGTTGGCTAATGACAGCTCAACGTTAACCCAAATTATGGAAATAAATAAAAACTTAACTTGTAACCGTTTTGTTGCAAAGCCAAATCTTATGGTGAAATTAGATCTTGTGTTTGTTGAGCTAAGACCGAATTATTGTTGAGTATAGCAATCGTAGCATCATAGCTAGAAGGCTAACAAACGTAAGAGTTATACCATGATTAACATTAGCCCTTCATTCATGGCATGGATAACGTGATCATGCAGAGAGAACAGTTGCATACCTTCATCTTTTGCTCGTTTCTACACTTCTAATGGCTTTGACCTTTTCCTGTCCATCTCCTGTTTGTCACTCGACAGCCAACATACTGTATTTCCCATCCCCGAACACTGTCACTGCCGACCAGGAGTTAAGACTTATTCACCTTGGTGACCACATACTCGTTTTGTATTGCCCTGTTTTATTAGCCCTTTCACACAATTAAAAGATGTGCAGGAATTATAAACCTGTAAATATAATGGTAGGAATAAAATGTGCGTTATTGGGAAGGAAGCTTATGTGTGACTGACTTCGCTCATTAATTGCAGAGTATTGCCCACTTGTGCATTGCATTTGAGAGACGCAGAGGTGAACTGTCCCCCGCGCCCCCTCCCCTGTGCCCTTCTCTCGCAGCTTCTGTGCACTGGAACTTCAGCAGGGGCACGGGCAGCCAAAGGGGGCAAAACGTAAAGATACTTCCTCTTGAACCAAAATACAGACAACTACTGCATCGTATTATTGTACACTGTAGTAAAAATACATGTATCTGCCCTTGCTCTTTTCACTTTGCACACCCCCAGTGGTGCACACACCACAGTTTGGAAAACCCTGCTGCATCCGAACCGTATCCGAAACCGTGGCCCACAAATCGTGGACCGAACCGAACCGTGGACACACTGATCCGTTGCACCCCTATTGCACCTATGTTGGCTTGTGGATAAAACTAAACAAAATCTTTTGTTTTTGTTCGGTGATTGTATTTCTTGTGAGTTTCCAGCAATAATAGCCTATGTGTAGCCGTGTAGGCTGACGTGTAGGCTGGTGGTTACTAGGCTAAAGTTAGCTGACATTTAGCAGGCTAAAGTTAGCAGACATTGCCCATTGTTTTAAATGGCCTGCTTCGCGCGGTCTGTGTGAAACACAAGCGAATTGAACATAGTAATTAAATACAGCGAATTAAACAACGCATCGGGAAAAATTAATTGACCATTTTTTCTAATCAAATTATTTGAATAAATCGATTAATTGTTTCAGCTCTATTGTCTGCGTTGCCTTCACTCTGTGGTCGAACTTATCCCAAACCGTCTTAAATGGGTTTAGGTCAGGTAATTGTTAGCCTGGTAAACCACCCCCTCCTACTTCATTTCATTTTGTACAGAGGGTCTGGATTTATTTTAAATAAATCGCGAACAGTGTCACCAGCAAAGCAACCCAATACCATCACACCTCCTCCTCCATGCTTCACTGTGGGAATCACATACTGTATGTAGAAACCATCCACTCATCTTTTGCATATCTCACAAAGACACAACGGGTGGAAGCAAAAATCTCAAATTTGGACTCATCAGACCAAAGGACAGATTTCCACTGGTGTCACATCCATTCCTTGTGTTTCTTATCCCTAGCAACTCTCTTGTTGATCTTCCTCATGAGTGGCTTCTTTGCAGCAATTCAACCACGAAGGCCTGATTCACGCAATCTCATCGGAACAGCTGATGTTGAGATGCTTCTGCTACTTGAACTCTGTGATGCATGTATGTGGGCTCTAATCTGAGTTGCTGTTAATTTGAGGTTTCTGGGGCTGATAACTCTGATTAAGTTATCGTCCGCAGCAGAGGCAGCTCTTGGTCTTTCCTTCCTGGGGCAGTCCTAACAACGACAGGCTGAACGATATCGTTGGGATCACTTTCAGAGCGATTGATGATTGACTGATTATTATGAACTATAAAAGCACTGTCAGCTAATCAGAATTCATAAGAATTCACAGGATGTCATGTTCTATTAGATGTTTAAATCACAAATAGAATGTTGCCATTAAAATGTCGTTCTTCAGTGTGGACGCCAACATCGTTGTAGTTATAGTTGTCGTTATAGTTGTCGTTATTGTTAAAGTTCTTGGTGTGAACTGATCGTACCTCCTGAAGCAGAATAAGTAAAGCCAAGAGTGTGCAAATCTGTCATCAAATCAAAGGTAGCTATTTTGAAGAATTTAAAATGTAAAACATATTCTGGGTTAACACGTTTTTGTTTTCTTATAATTCTTCCCGTCAGAATCAGAGCTTTTTGTATGTGTCTGTTTCTTAACAGACAAGGTGTGAACAGCTGAAATGAAATGACGTACTGATTTTATTTTGTGTTTCCATTTTTATTTCCCTGGTTTTTGTGTGTTTCTGTAATTATTATATGTGTCAATTTGTTTTTGTGCGCGCGTTTATTAATGAGTTCAGTCGGACGCCACGTGTTGTACCACCACTTCAGTTGGGAGCATTTTACCAAAGATTCTAGAGTAGCGCTCTAAAATCGTTGATTTTACTATGGTAACTATGCGCTCCAATCGGCCATTCTGGGATGAATTTCTCATTGCGCTCCAGTTAAGAAGGCATATAAGGTTCTTAAGATGTTGGTAAGAAGGGCGTTAAGAAGGCGTCTGGGAAACTCTTATCTTAACGCTTCCTCTTGGCCGACCTCTTATAAAGGAGAACTTCGGTGTAAAATGAAAATTGGCATGTTAAAACATCATACCAAGTTGGTATGTGTACAGGGGAGCAAAATTGATTTAGCCTGTTGCATTCAGAGTTTAACTATTTTTTATCGTTTGTCCCTGAAGGCTAACAATGGAAGTGGTAGGTGCCCTTAGAAAGGGAAGGGCGTCGGGAGGGACTGCGTCTCCCGCCAATTAGAGCTTTCATGGATGACATGACTCTGTTAACAACAACGGTGCCATGTACAAAAAGGTTGTTGGAAAGAATAAATACAAATCTCAGGTGGGCGAGGATGAGGATAAAGCCTAGTAAGTCAAGGAGTATCTCAGTCACCAAGGGAAAAGTGGTAGAGCAGAAGTTCATGGTGGAAGGTGAGGAAATCCCATCCGTCAGGGTGAGACCAGTGAAAAGCCTGGGGAGGTGGTATAATGCAGACCTGAGTGATCGAGAGCAGGTAGAGCAGCTTAGAAAAGACATGGTGGAGGGATTGGAAAAAATTGACAGGTCAGGGCTACCAGGAAAGCTGAAATTGTGGTGCATGCAATTTGGACTGTTCCCTAGAGTAATGTGGCCCATCTCAGTGTATGAAGTACCATTATCAAAAGTAGAGAAGCTAGAAAGGGTGGTTAATTCATACGTTAAAAAGTGGTTAGGGGTGCCACGGTGCCTAAGCAGTGTAGCTCTGTATGGGAAGGGCATACTGCAGCTGCCAATAAATAGTCTGGTAGAGGAATTTAAGTGTGCTAAGGTTAGGACAGAGCTGTTGTTAACAGGGAGCAAGGACAGGATAGTCAGTGGTCTGGCTCCTAACCCGAGCAAAGGGAGAAAGTGGAAACCAAAGGTAGCAGTGCAGGAGGCAGAGGCAGCCCTTAGACATGGAGAGATAATGGGAAATGTCCAGATTGGGCGGGGAGGCTTGGGGCGTACATCAGGGAAGCCAATGTGGAGAAAGGCAGATCAGAAGGAGAAAAGGAGATTGGTTGTAGAGCAGATACGCAGGCAAGAAAAAGCTAGTAGACAGGTAAAAGCTGTGTCACTAGCAAAGCAGGGCCAGTGGTTGAATTGGGAGGGAGTAGAGAGAAAACAGGTTACTTGGAGGGATTTGTGGAGTATGGAGTCTAACAGGCTAAAGTTTTTATTGGGAGCGACGTACGACGTGCTCCCATCGCCAGATAACCTGAGAATCTGGACCGATGGGGATCCGTCATGCACACTCTGTTCAGGTGTAGCCACATTGAGACATATACTATCTGGCTGTAAAGTTAGCTTGGCACACACGTGGCGTCACAACCAAGTATTAAAATGCTTAGCAGCAGGAATTGAGAGTAGGAGGCAGCAGGTAAATGCAGAAGGTAGTCATAAAAAAGGTATCCAGTTTGTGCGGGAGGGTGAGAAAAGTAAGAGAGCCGCAAAGTCAAGGAGTACTACACAGGAAGCAAAGGATTGGCAGATGCTGGTAGATGTAGGTGGAAAGTTGGTGGTCCCTCAAGAAATAGTTACCACTAACTTGAGGCCAGACATAGTCTATTGGTCGACCAGCCAACAGGTAGTGTATTTTATGGAACTCACTGTCCCATGGGAATGCTCCCTAGAGGAAGCATATGAAAGGAAAAAGCTTTAGTATGAAGAGTTGAGATTGGAAGCAGAGCAGAAAGGATGGAGGGCAAGAGTATTTCCAGTAGAAGTGGGTTGTAGAGGGTTTGTAGGGAGGTCAGTCATTTCATTGCTAGGGGAGCTTGGGGTTGGTGGTAAGAATCTACGTAAAACTGTTAGGGAGATGTCAGAGGAAGCAGCTAGGACTAGTAATTGGATCTGGATGAGAAGGGCGGTCTCTGCCTGGGGTAAACAGTAGGGTTGCCATGTTCGAATGGGGTGGTGGAGGGATTCGAACCCGGGCCCTCCAGGTGTGGGTCGAGTGCCTTAGCCAGTGTGCTACCGAGGAGATGGAGATTAGTGCAACCTAGGGCTGTTTGTGCAGATAAGGATGGGCACCCCAGACCATCAGATGGCAGTAGTGCGTTTAGTGGGTCAATAGAAACACAGAAGAAGAGGCTTATAAATGGCAGCTATCACACACATGGGCAGCTTAGAATCAGGCTCTCTGGGATCGTGCGGTGTATTGGGATACAGAGTGGCCAAGTTTCCCGGGGTTGTGCGGTGTATGGAACACGGGATAGCTGAGCATTAGACACCAGTAGATTTAAGAGGTCAATGGGTAGAATCATCTTTAGAACTAGCATTGGCAGTGTCATTTGTGTAATGGCGTATGCGTTAATGACTGCAAAGTGATAGTATCTGTGGTAAAATGGTGGTAAAGTGCAAATATTCGATAACAAGTCCTAATTAGTAAGTAAGCAGGTCATTTTGTAAGTAGATTGTGGTTGTGGTTAATTTTGTAAGTAAAACTTTGGAAGTTGGGCGGGGGCGGTGTAGGAGATGAGATGGGGGAGGAGGAGGAGGAGGAGGAGGAGGAGATGAGGCCCAGAGAGGCCCTTGGGGTGAGCGAAGCCCAGACAGGCTCCCTTTCCCCCCGTCTCCTTCCCCTCCTCTTTCCCTATTTTTTTTTTTTTTTTTTTAATGCATTGGTGCAAACAGTTGGTAATGAGCAGTAAGTAGTAAATTTTGGAAGTAAACGGTGGTTGTAAGTGAATTGTGGAAGTACATTTTGGAAATTTGGGTAGCAGGTAGCTAAACTGTGGACACACGCTAAAGGATTGATCACCTTTAGTGGGGCCGCCTCAGGGGAAGGGTGTACAGTGAGTAAAGGCCCGAAACACCCGTTGATCCTGAGGTACACTGCTGAGGATGTGTCCCACATAGTGTATGGATAATTATAATGGCTGTAGTTAGGAAAGTTCCAGCGGCCAGTTGTGCGTGTTACTCCTGAGAGTAGGGACTAACAGCCTGAACTATTTACTTGGTTATAGATAGTGTAGGGGTAGGTGTAATAGCTATAGTTTCTCCCTAAGGTGCTCTTCCTACATGCACAAGTACTTTGTGTTCTTTGTAAATCAGTGGTTCGTTTTGATGGAATGGAATGTGGTGTTTTTTCGAGCTGTTTTAATGGTTTAAAAATAGAGTAGTCGTCATGCTTCGTCTAAGGGCACCTACCACTTCCATTGTTAGCCTTCTGGGACAAACGATAAAAAATAGTTAAACTCTGAATGCAACAGGCTAAATCAATTTTGCTCCCCCATACACATACCAACTCGGTATGATGTTTTAACATGCCAATTTTCATTTTACACCGAAGTTCTCCTTTAAGAGCCTTCTTAACTCGTTAAGAAAGTTCTTAACTGGGAAACCCGGCCCCTGTCTTTTAATTAACATACAGACATTGGTTTGGCACCTTATCTGATTAGATTAGGGAGAGACTCCTTCTTCACACAACTGTCTATGACTGGATCTGCTTTTACCCCATTGCTAACATGTGGTTGTGATGCATGCAATTAGCCTGGCTGTAAGCCTGCCTACACACCACTATCACAAACACTCCCTTTGTTCCCTGATAGGCCCAGTACTGATTCTACTGGAGTCATCGATTTCAAAGGAAGCAAACCCAGACTACCACTGTAGTGAGAAAATACTGTATTTGAACGGAAGTGCGTAGGCAGGCCTATAGCCAGGCTAACTGTTACATGCAAATTTACAGATGCAGGGGTAGAATTACCAAGCCAACTTTACATGTTTAAATGACCAATTCTTTGAATTACCAAGCCAACATGTAAATGTTACACTTCTGTGTGCAGTAGTGTGTGTGTGTGTGTGTGTGTGTGTGTGTGTGTGTGTGTGTGTGTGTGTGTGTATGTACACGCATACAATTAACTTACAGGTGGCTTGCTCAGGCTGTCACAGGTGTTTTGTGTGGCGTTGTCAGTGGGGCTAAGGCAGTCTACACACACTTGGCCAGGTGCACAACCTGACAGAGCACAGAGGACAAGACAAATCAGATCTCTGCCGTTACTTACTCCACACTCACAAGTTTAGCTTCATTCATTGAATTCAATTTAGTTCAGCTCACACAATTCAATTTAAACTTTAATGAGTCATGTTATGATGCAATGTACTGGCTGGCAACGGGCTGTGTGTTTTAATCTCCTTACCTCGACAGAAATCAGCCCGTGTGCATTTTATTTGTGCATTTTCACACGAGCTGTACGAAAACAACAACAACAAAAAATGTGAACAGACTCAATTATGCACTGTTTCTTTTACCACTTGGGATAATGGACGACACGGTGTTCGAATATCAGAAAGTTAATGCACATTCGAGGTGGTAATGCACACTTATTTTATGCTTTTATTTATGTTAAGCACATTGAAGGAAGCCGTGGTATAGCACACTGTCAAAGCACTGCGCCAGAGGTCTTCCCGACTTATAAACATCCCCACCGTTCTCCTCTGAGCCTGTGGTTCTGGGCCACTCACCATATTGAACCTCCCATGGTGGATCTTCCTGGTGGCACAAGATCACCACGGAAATAGCAGTCGCACATTGACGTGGGGACACAGGAGCCCTGGTAGTTACGGTAACTGCCCTCGGGACATCCGCAGCCCTCCACAGGCTCGGCATCCAGCTTACAGGTGGGGTCATGAACCGCTACAGCATGGCAGGTGCGGTTACATGACCGTGTGTTGTAGTCAAAAACCTGGTTGTTCATGCAGCTCACCACTGAAAGACACACACGCACACACACACACACACACACATGAGGTACGTACCATAGTGCATACGTTGGCATCAGCAGTCATTGTTATAATCAGGAAAAGGATTGTTACATGCTATATCGCAATATCATATTCCTATGTATGTGTGTGTGTGTGGGTGTGTGTCCCTTTAAAATTGAATACTGGTAATCTGTTTTGAGGACCCTATTAATCCTAGTTGTTTTGGCAAAGCTCAGGAAGTGTGATGTACAGTAAGTACGTAATGTGTGCTGCTCTATCATCTATTTTTACCATGCTCCTTTACTCAGTGTTAGTGTTACATAGTTATTGCATTGTGTGTGTCATGCATGGCGCTGTACTCTATTACTAAAGTCAGCGTTTAACTGTTCGGTATTGCATAATCTGCACTGAGCATGGTGCTATACTTACTTACATTACGCATAGCTGATGCACTTCGCTTAAAGTGCATTTGGGTACAGGGCCATAGTTGAGAGTGCAGGCAAGCACTAGTTATTCAGTCCCCCATACACCAGTATGGGATTCAAACCTGCAACCTTCTGATCCCATACCTATCCATTAGGCCACAGCTGCTATACTGTGTGTTACTGGTGTGTGGTGTCCCACAAGGAATTCCTGCAGTTAGCCCTGTATCCAGTGTTAATGATATTCAGGGTTTGTCTGTATTGCATTAGGTGCGGCTGTACTGTAGCAGTGCTCAGGCCCGCTGACAGTCTTGGCTGGACCCGGGACAAGATAATTTGATAGCCCCCCTCCCCCCATGTTCCATAATGTAAGGAGAGGCCAGTTCTGCCTCCCCTTTCCCTGGGCCAGGGACAAGAGAACCCATTTGTCCCCCCCTATCGGCAGGCCTGGCAGTGCTACTCGGGTGTTGCGTCCCAGAGAAACTCACCGCAGTTGGTTGCATTTCTCCAATCGCCCACAGGCTTCCCCACTGAAGCACAGGCTTTAGCGTAGTTGCCAAAGGCAACACAGAGACACGACTCAGGTGGGGAATGGCACTGGCATGTTTTACTGACGCAGGCCTGAAAACATTACAGCATATTGTTAAGTTACAACACTTACATAGCATTACTGTTACTACTGTATTGCTGAAAATCACAAGTCATGCATAGCATTACAGCATAGTACTGTAGAATCACAACTCTCACATACATTACATTACACATCACAGATTGCTGAAAGCATGAACACAACCTTTGCAAGAATGTCAGACAGAGTTTACCATTATCTTACAATTCTTAAACAAAAGTTTAAGTACAGAAGTGTTATATAATAACCAAGCCTTTGGTCTGAGAATCACCTGATAATATTTGTCATAGGGCACATATGGGTGACAGGAGCTGAAGACCCCATCAGGCACCGTTAGCATCTTACAGTGCATTTCAGCATACATTTCTGTAGAAAAGAACATCAGCAGAATGACAAAAGGACAGAGAAAGAGAGGGATATGAACACAGCCAAGCTTACTGGTTCAGTTCCCTACATGTACACTACACGCTATATACATTGCTATACCATACTGCACAATGCTTTCACTCTGTTGAATACAGAACAGGACAGAGTACAATAGAACATGTCATAATACTGCTGTGTTGTTTGTAGACAAGAGTGACAATTTTATAGAATAGGTCTTTATTTCCCACAAAAAGGGGGAAATATCTCATTTACCAAATACAGAACAGACTCCAATAAAACACACAGCTCCAGACAAACAACAGAGGGGTCGGTTTTCTGTGACAGGCCAACTAAGGCCATGTTGTCTGCATTTTTATTTAATTTTAAAGTGTCATCAATAAGAACAAATCCATTCGTAAATAAAGAAAATAACAATGGTGATAAAACACTACCCTCTTGGCGGCCTGTGCTCATAGTAAGCACTCCTTACTGAGTGCCATTGGCACATACATGATGTTAATGGGAAAGCTAATGTCTGATCCTCGGACTAAATGTGGTGGAAGTCTGCTTAAAAATTAAAAGTAGCCACGCTTCCTGTACATTTCTTTCGGTGGGGAGGTAATGGAAAGTTTGCACACCAATTGCACAGCCTGGAAGACCACACCTACAAACATGACTTGCCATTTCGCCTTGAACTTCACAAAAACTACTGCAAATTACTTTCTGTAGGGGGCGGGAGCGCAGGTGTGTGTAACTTACTTTGAAATGGGGGAATGGATTGAGAGCGGGGTAAGGGTACGTTGTTTGTATCCGTATTGGCCTAATTTCTAGCAGATATTTGTAAAAGTGACATTTTGTATAAAACTGAGATGTTCAGAGTGTCTAGCACTTTTCATATGTAATACAAAATACGTATTAGTATGTAATAGGACTGGTCTGGAAGAATCGAAATCGAACACATTTAGTTGAAGTTAGTCTTGAACAGCTACTTACATGCAATTGGGTGGAAAAAGTTCTGAAAAGGGCCTGGACTCACCCATACTCAGCCAGCTCTATGTAACGCACGGCAGGTCCAGCTTAAGCTTTTTGAAGCCATTTAGAATACGCATCTTATCTGCAATCGATCTTGGTTTTTTGACAGCAATCTTGATTAAATCCCCCAGCCTGCATCAGACTGACCTTTAATTTCTCCAGCAGGCTGCTGGGCCTCTTTTTTGGCCCATGACCGGGTAGGGTTAAAGACAGGGTTACTGATAGGGTCGAAACCGACACAAACACACCCACAGATGACAGAGCTGAAAACAGTGGACGGCAGTCCACACACCGGCACCATCACGCTAGAGCTGAAAATCTTTGCCCGAGCCTGACGGGACCCAATTGGACCCGACGGTTTTGGTTGGGTTGGGGCTTAGAGTCTGTCATTCTACATGGGCTCAGGCCAAGTTCAAGCCAAGTGCGCGGTAACTGAAAGATGAGGTGATTGGTTTTCGATGAGCCCGATTACTGCTCTACATCAGGCATGCATCTTCCATTTCAGACATTTAGCAACAGCGTGGCCTGCAGATGTTTCCAAATATCGTCATCCATAGCATCGAATCTAAGACTTGGCTTAAAGCAATACTAAGTAGTTTTCATTTTCAGTCACCCTACAGGTTGGAAGAAGAATTGTCTCTCAAAGAACTACAGAGAGATGCTCCACTCCTCCAAACTTGCTTAGTGCGGTTATAGCCCATGGAGGGCGGCAAACCAAATACAGAATTGCCTTTCACCCAGTTTCAAGTTGATGAACCACTGAAACAATTTTGGAAACATTATTTTTAGGTTAAAAAAAAAAACTACTTAGTGTTACTTTAATTTGTCCACACAACTTTGACTGAAGTTCACAGGGTTGTCATCCTTTTTACCAGCTTTGCACATTGAAGTATTTTAACTCCTCCAAGCCTGTTAAATGCTGCCACTTAAATATTTACTCTTTATTTAATTTCTATACTTAGTTTTGCCACAGAGATACTACCTCTTATTTGTAAACTTCTTTGCTGCTTTAAATCCACATTGCCGGAAGAAAAAGGTAACCTTTCTTCCACTGAGGAGTAATATGGGTTGTTTAGGAACCCATTTTGGAATATTTATAGCTATATATTTATAGCTTTAAGGCTATTTATAGCCTCTGTTTCAGTGACATAGTCCTCACAAAATTTAAAATGGAATGTAATAGTGTCTCTGAGTTTGTCCCCTACTTAGAGAGGATTTTAAAAAAAAATTGAAAAATTTGAACATTTTTCCAGTGATCCCAGAAATCCTTAGGATTTAGAATCCTTTACATCGTTCACAGCAACAACTATAACGATAACGACAACTATAATTACAACGATATTGGCGTCCACACTGAAGAACGACATTTTAATGGCAACATTCTACTCATGATTTAACAGGGTTCCTACAGATTTCTTCAAGTAAAATTTAAGTCTTTTTAAGACCTATTTAAGGCCATTTATATAAAACGTAATACCAATTTATTCATTTTCGAAGAATGATGTAACCTCATTACACCACAACACCACAGCACAGATGCAGACTCTTGAGTTGTGAAAAGTTAAAGAAAGATCAGCAGACCGACAATTTTTTTTTTAACTTACTCCATTTTAACATTGGTTATGTTGCTTACAGAGCTACTTAGTTTATGCTAGGAAAATATTCCAGACAATACACAATGAGATAGGTAGCCAACGTACAAATGTAAACAAATAATAAACGAATATAACGTAAAGCAATGAAAACCGTCTCTGGTCCCACCTTCCTGACTGTGCTGGGGTGCGTTTCCCAAAAGCATAGTTGCTAACGTTGTTAGCAACTTACTTGGTTCAAACTATGTAGGTGCGACGCAAGTGTGTCTCAAAACCTTCGTTCGTGTGAACCAACATAGTTTGAACCAACATAGTGTAAACCAGCATAGTCCCAACATAGTGCGACCGACACAGGCGTGTCCCAAAACACGAACATTCGCAACCACGTTGGTAACTAGTGAGGTTTGCAACCACAGCTCTCGGTGCTTAGTTCCACCTAACCAACATTGTTTGAAGGTCTCGACGGCATCCAACATGGCGGACCGAATGTCTCGAAATCCTCGATCATTGTAAATGTTTGGCGTTGTATCCCTCAGATTTTACAAAACGAGGTGAGAAATATACAGTGTAGAATCTAAAAATCCCGTTGTTGTAGCAAAACAATTGATCTAGGAGGATATTTGCAACTCGTTTGGCAGTTTGGCTTAAGCGACTCATGCTGTGACGTACCTTCAAGTACCTCCAAATTCCGTAAGCTAGGAGCTGTTTCTGTGGTGCTGTTGGTAGAGCGCAGGTCATGCACACCTGTGTTTGTAGATAGTACTCTGGTTCCAATCCGGGATGATGCATAATTAAAATGCTACATGAAGTTGTTTACATTCTCAACTGCCACGTTACTGCTCTTAACGTAGTTTCAGGCTGAACGTGTCTCCCCTGTTGCGTATTAACAGTGTGGCCAATTTATGCCAGCCTGCATATTCTTGGGCTTGTGTTCATACACTTCAAATTGCAGGTCGCCAAGGTGAAAATAAACTTCCAGCTCCTCCGTCATTACGTGCATTGTAAGCAATAAACCTAATGTTGATAGCTTGTAGCATACTGCCACATGCATCTACAGATGACACATCGCCTGGTGTCTATGCAAAATAGCATTTTGAAAGCTATTTTAATCAGGCTAGCTGTGATGGCTCGTAGTCTATGTGATTTAAATAAAATAAAACCAACCACGAGCATGTCCGAACACATCTGGAAACCATTGTGGTTTGGACTATATTGGTTCAAACCAACTTGGTTCAGACTATGAAGGTACGACAGTGTTTGGGACACAGTCGCACTTTGGTTGTTGGTTAGCTCAACGGTGCATCGTACCATGTTGGTTTAAAGCTAAGTTGGTTGGTTGTTTGGGAAACGCACCCCTGGTTGCATCGGTTCCCGCCGCTCTTCATTCAGGCCAAAGATTCGACCATCTTTGTTCAGGCTTCGTCAGAGCCTTCTTTTAAAAAGTGCCGCAACGTTCTCTGGCTACGTTATTTAACCAAACACTGGTGGTTGACGAATGAAAATTTTGAGGAGCAAAGCCACACGGAGAAATTACAAACTGCGAAAAATTTAAGACCTAGATATAAAAATTCAAGACTTTTTAAGTCTTTTTAAGGCATTATTTTTAAATTCATAAATTCAATGCTTTTAAGACTTTTTAAGATCCCGCGGGAACCCTGTTTAAACATCTAATAGAATATGACGACTTCTGAATTCTGATTGGCTGACAGTGCCTTTATAGTTCATAAAATCGCTCTGAAAGTCATCCCAACAATATCATTCAGCCTGTCGTTGTTGTTATAGTTGATATGTGAATGGCACCATTCACTAGTTAAAATGATCTTTACAAAGTTTTTTACAAAGTTATAGTTATAATTATCTTTATAGTTATCATTCTAGGTGTGAGCAGACCTTAACGGGGTGGCTAAACCGGATGCATTACAGATGCATTAAGTCTGTTTAAGTTAAAGATGTATCTGCCGTAACAATTAGCTTCCACTATAATCAATGGAACTGGCTACACCAGACACCGCAGCATTACGTACAGCTGCATCAAAGATGTAGAAACAGACTAGTGTTCTATTTTTTTTCTGACGCAAGGTATGCGAAGATGTTTTCAAGTGCATTGTATGGAAGTGGGTAGGGTATGTGTGTACGATGATGAAATAAATGCAGTTCGGAGACCTAGTTACCATGGAGATATAATGGCAGCCTATTAGCCTAACAAATTGCTAAACAAGCTGCTGTATGGGGCTGCATAACTTGAAACAGATACTTAGGGTTGAACAAAATAAACTTTTATATGATCCTAATGAACTCCTCTACAAAGTCAATATGAGAAGAAACTCAGTGTGCTGGAAAACTGCAAATGATGTTGTTCTGCTTTTTGACTTAACACTGTGCAGCCAGTGTAGCCTGTCAAAAGGAAAAAGCATGATTCTAGAATACGCCGCGAACGTAACGTATCCAGTATAGCCTCCTCGTTATACCAACTAATAACATATAACATTACACCACATAATATAATAGTACATGACAGAACAGAACAGAACAGAATAGAATAGAACAGAACACAATACAATACAATACAATACAATACAATGCAATACAATACAATAAGTACCTTGGTGTATGTCCGTACACATGAGGCTGATGTCAGATGTACACATCCCCATGGCCCAGGAGAAAGCAAAGGGTTCCACAGAGTTCTCCACTATTCCACTGCTGGTGGTGAAATCATCTCCCGAATCCCAATTGAAGTTCCCACAAAGGCCTGACACACAGACACACACACACACAGAAAGAGAGAAAAAGCATAACAGGTCACAAACAGGAGATTAGGACATTGCTGGTATATGGGTCATGTGACACAGCCTATGGAAGAGCATCATGTACTGCACAATAATTTACCTTCAGTGGTCCCATTTTGTGTGTTTGGCAAATGCAAATAGACTTGAATTTCTGGGTACATCTGCACGTGAATATAGAGACCTGAGAGGAGTTTAACCTTAACCAAGAGGGAGGACTGCCAGAACACGGTGGCGTACCCTGAGAAACACAGACACACAGAGAGGTTCACAGTTAAAACACTGCTACTCATACTGACATACATGATGGATGCATGACAGCACTGATAGACTTTACAAAGAGATGGATTGCCCACCGTGATGAAAGAGATTTTGCCCACCGTGGTGAACTTGGTGGAAGTCTGTGATTTCTTGGTTCTGAAACATCACCCTTGAATCGAAGAACACGTAGATTTCCTGAACATTACACAGGAAGAGGGATTCAGTTCTACTCAATTCAGTTCCATTTTAGATTTCTATTTTGCATATCATACACAAGTAAGCTTAAGAGTTCATGCACTCATGTCAGGTTTGTGGTCCCAACACTAAATGACCACAGCATGAATTAGTCATTACATGGTCTTTAACTCTAACACCGTCTGCAGTTTGGTGTGTGTGTGTGTGTGTGTGTGTGTGTGTGTGTGTGTGTTTATCATCTCCAACTTACATTGTGAATATGGACCTCCACCTTCTGCAGTTTGATGCCTTGGTCAGCAAAGTGAATGGTCACCATCCAGGCAGAGGCAGTGTCCTGTGCATCACACGAGTGGCTGAATGAATCTTTTACTCAAAACACAGAATACAGAGCAATCTTACAGGAACAATCTCAAATCTACCCCTACTTCTAATACCTTGATAAGTCCACCATCCTGCTTACACTGCAACTGCATCCCCTGAATTATGCCAGTTTGTTACCTCCGCCAAGGACGTTATGTTTTTGCCAGCGTTGGTTTGTTTGTTTGTCCATTTGTTAACAGCATAAGTCCGAAAGTTCTCAAAGTCAAAAGTCAAAGTCAAAGTCAACTTTATTATCCCAGAAGGGAAATTCAAGTGGTCAAGGTGCTTACATGTTCAGACAAGACTCAAGACAAAGTAAACAAAACTTAAAAACAGATAAATAAATGAGAGATAAAAGATAAATAAATAAATACCCCCTGTAATTCTATCCCACACAGCTGGACTATACCACACACACACACACACCGAATCACAGTATCCAGTCCTCTGCAAGGAACTGTGACCTTCTTTATTAACAATTCTGATTGCAGAGGGGACAAATGACCTGCTGAACCGTGTTGTTCTTATTTTCCTTTGTAGTAATCTCCCCTTACCATGTTTGCTCAACTGAAATCTGTCATGTAAAGGGTGGGTAGTGTCTCCAATAATACTTTCAGCTTTTTGTCGTATTATGTCTTGAAACAGCTGAGCAGCTGATGTTAGATTGCATCCAATTATCCTACTAGCTGTTTTAATGATACGTTGCAATTTATCCTGATCTTGTTTACGCATACTACCAAACACACAGACCAGGCCAAAGGACAAGACACTCTGAAGTACAGACTTATAAAATAACTCTAAAATGCAGGTTGGATTTCGACGAAATTTTCAGGATAGATCAAGTTGGCTATCTTAAAACTGATTCGTTTTTGGTGGTGACCCGATCACCATCTGGATCCTGGATTTTTTTTAAGGATTTTTCACCATTACGAGATAGGGCCAAATTGTTCCCCACAGAACTGTCGCCCTCTTGTGACTATCTTAGAAGTCATTACATTTTTGCGCTTTCTCAGTGCTTTTTTTTTCTTTCAACCGCTAATACAAATATCTTTGTATAACTACTTCTTTCCACCACAAACTCAGTCTTTTCTTAACTGACAAGGCAAACTGTGGCAACTACTAAACTGACCGTTGCTATGGCCAAGGTGCAGTGCTGTACCCAGGGGCGTAGCCAGACCTTTTTACATGGGTTGGCCAAAGGGTGGCCAGCGTTATCGAAGGGGGGGCCATGTTGTGACCAATATAGTTTGGTGGTCCGGGGAATTTGTTTAATTAGCTAGATTTGATTTCCTGTATTCTGGTGTATTTGGTGGCATATCTGGTGCCATATAGTAGTCATTCAATTAAGGGGGACCTGTCCAGTGTTTTCTCCATATGCCCATCGCAAGGAGCAGATGATTAGAAAACTATTAAAAAATCGTGTGAAATTGCATGTATTTTCCTACTTGCTAAAGTTAAAATTGGTTAAAAGCATTTGTGATATTGATGGTGATTAACTGTTACTATCAGGCTAAACAAATAATTAACCACAAAGGTGATATGTATTTGGCTGATAAAAATGTTAGTTCAATGGCACGGTATCATACACAACTGTGGAAATAAAATGGTTTCCTTTGTGCTTCTGTCATAGGTATGTCTTGACATGCACCTTCTGCTTAACTCATTCAGTGCCAGCCATTTTCAAAGTTGGTCAGGTCCCAGTGCCAGGATTTTTTTAACATTTCAGTGTTTTTTCAAGACCCACAGAAAATTGAGTTCTATGTCTGTGTCAACAAAAAACATACCAAAAGAAACTCCAGACTTTCCTTTATCATCACAAAAAAAAATTTGTTTGTACCTCTTTTCATTCCTTAGCAATTGTCTGGAGAACATGGGTGGGTGTAACTAAAAATGCTGATTTCTGACCAAAATACTGAGAAAAACGGCTTTTTGTAACGAGCAACATTTCAAGCAGAAAATGTCTTTGATTACAATTGTTTTTGCTTCAGAGACATCTCAAACATTATGAAAAGTGATCCCATTGTATACTGCACCACAAATTACGCTGGCAACATTATTTAGCAGCTATTTATGTACAGCACACTATGTTATACTGTAACTGTAGTGCTTCTAGCTCTCCCCCTGCGTGTGTGCGCGTGTATGCATGTGTGTGTGTACAGCAGAGAAGACCTATAAACACGATCTAAAATACCGGTCCATACATCTAGTATCGGTAATAAATGTAATATTTCTGAACGTCACCAAACACGATATAAAACATTGTAACATTTTAGTGTGGGAACTTGGCTCAGAGAGGGGATAGGCAAACCGAAACCGAACCAAATATACAACGCCTTCAGAGCAAAATAACATCGTATTCCACAGGATCCGCACACAGAACAACTACATTAACACATGAGAATGATAGCACAGAAAATTATGATGTTGGGAGAGTGCAGTGAATCTGTGCGCTTTACCAAATGTAGAGAGCTGGGTTGTCAGTGACTTGCTGTCGGCGCAGACGGGTCAGTCAAGTGCAGGTGTAGCTATCTATGAAACAGCGCGACAGGCTGCTCATTATGCATTACCTAAAGTGAAATTAATCTATTGGTGGCTTGCAGAAGCTAACCGTGAGATGTTGCTAGGAAAACAGTAGCTTCAACATACGTGCTGACAGGATTTATTTTGATCAAGCTAGCAGTGTGCAAAACTGCGAGCAATTGAGCAAGCCAGGTCCAGTGTCTCTTCTTTGAGACAATGTTAGATGATCACATATCCACACTGATACTGGTACTACCCACAGAATGGGTTCCCTTGTGATTACAACTTTGATTTTTGTACACAAGCTAGATCAGATGATTACCCCACCTCCCCTGTAAAAAAACGCAATTGACTCGATAACGCGTCATTGGCACTGAGCGTTACTATCGTAAAAGACGCGTTTTCGCGTCATTGGCATCGAATGAGTTAATAAGGTGTTTTGCTGTGATATTTCTTATGAATAGATATTAGGTCTATTGATGCACTGCATGACATGCCAAAAAAAATTGGAAAACATAACTTCAGAAATAAGACGTATGTTTATCAACCTTCAAATGAAGAAGTAGACCGAGACCGCCAGTGGATACGTGTCTAAAGATTAACTTAGCCTTGGTATCTTGTTGAGTCAATTGCATGATTATAAACTGAACCAAAACGTGTGGGGGTTAACCTGAAAACGTTAAGTTTAGCATATTACTTACATTAGCAGCAGGGATAGCTCACTGTGCTTCACAAAATCGTCTTGTGTCCATATTCGTTGACTATACACTTTTTCATCAAGATGAACTCTGAAGACTCCACAGATAACGGGCATGTTTCTAGCAGGGTTTTTTTTTATTCCCCACATATCACACAAATAACCTTCTGCACGTGCAAGAATAGTGAATTTTGTCCCTCTAGGCTTGCGTAGTTGCCTGACTATGGGAGACTGGAAAGAGTTTAAATAAATCAAGTTTCTTTTTAAGACGCAGATAATTCATATCTGCAAGTTACAGTACTAGAGGCTTTTAAACTTTATATTATTATGACCGCCGCTAGCAAAGCTAGCGATAGCGGTCATTATAGTGTTGCCCCCCCCCCCCTTTTTTTTTTCACAGATTCTCCTTCAACGATTCCCGGGGCACTGGAAGTCTGGGGGACCTGAATCTTTGTAGGCATGTAGCCCTAGGACTTTTTGAGCGACTAGAAGCTTTTGGCACCCAAGGGCCACCCCCCCCGCTGTGCCAGTGTCCGTCAAAGAGGGGGAGACGGGCAAAAGTTTTTGCTGAATAACTCAATGAACGTCTCACCCAATGACATGCAATTTTTGTGATATGTCGGTGTTACAGAGACGTATCGACTCAGCCCATAAACACCTAGTGATATGGGTAAATGCAAAAATTGGTATTTTGAGTTGCCAATATCTTGGACCAAGAAGGTGGGAACTGCACAAAATACGTCATGCATGATCACCACAAAGACCTCTGACATCACAGCACATGCCATAAAATTTGGTCCATAGGGGGCGCTGTAATTGTAAAAAATGTCATTTTGCCTATTATCTAGAGAATGCTAATGTTTACAACAACTTTTTTTTATCGTGAAATCTATTGACCCTCACGCATTGAAAGCACTGGTCGACGCCCACTTCCAACAAAAACAATTTCCGTGAAATTTTAACGTTGCGAAAACGAATTTGAACGAACTCGTCATAGGCCGTTCATGTGAATCTCACCAAATTTGGTACATGTCATCTACAGACAATGCTGACAAAAAGTTATCAAAGGATTTATCTTGAGATAAACCGTTTCAAAGTTACACGTCAATGAACATTTAACACATAGCTTAAAATTCTTCAAAAGCCCATATCTTGGCTTTTAATTGCTCAAATTTGGCCAAAGTGTACATGTGAATCTCACCAAATTTGGCACGTCATCTACAGACAATGCTGACAAAAAGTTATCAAAGGAATTTTCTTGAGATAAACCGTTTCAAAGTTACGCGTCAATGAACATTTAACACGTAGCTTAAAATTCTTCAAAAGTCCATATCTTGGCTTTTAATACCTCAAATTTGGTCAAATTTGACATGCCAACTCTAAACAGCCTTCTTTTGATGTGTAGTAAATTTTGTGACATTTCATCATAGGGGGCGATGTTTTTCGCCGAAGCAATTTTGCCCAAGACAACAGTTTTGCCCAAGGCAACGATTTTGCGTTGTCGGTGTTACAGAGGCATATCGACCCAGCCCAAACACTCACTTGAAGCATAGCACCACCTAGTGGCATGGGTAAATGCAAAAATTGGGATTTTGAATTGCCAATATTTTGGACTAAGAAGGTAGGAACTGCATAAAATATCTCATGCACGATCAACACAAAGACTTCTAAAAGCACAGCATATTCCATAAAATTGGGCCTATAGGGGCCGCCTCTAATTGTACAAAATCTCATTTTGCCTATTCCTTTCAGAAATCACTCCTACTCACACTATACAAACACACACAATGTCATTCATTGAAAACCCACATTCATGCCCACTGCTCTACCACACACTCATCATACCAACAGTTCCCACATTTCAATACACTGCGGCGGTCATACCATGTACCGCTATGCGGTACATCTAGTTTTTGAAATTCCTACTGAGTATTTTACAAAAACGCGATTCTAACGTGTTTAAAGTAAATGTTAAATATAGCAATGCTAATCGCGGTTAGCCTGCCTATGGATTTTTTTAATGTTAAGCTAGCCTTACACTAACCATTGAATGACAGATGCTATTTCGTGTTTTATTGTGCTTCGGTTTCACTAAAAAGTAAAGACCAAATGAGAAAAAATTACCTCTTATTGTTGGCTGACTTTGTTTAACTATCTGTCTAGCTAGTAAGCTTTCATTGTGAGTGCAAAATATTAAGTTCAACAATTAAGTACGCAAAGGGTCGGTCCGTGGGGGGGGGGCATCCTCTGACCAGTGGTCGCCATCGCTGGCTGTACCTGTGGTTAACAAGCCATATACTGTAGGCAGTGTTGTCAGTGTTCTGTTAAACCTTGGACACATCTGTGGGCCACCCTCAGACCACTGATCAAAAATTATCTTTAAAAAAAAATCACCATTCAGTCAGACTCTTTTTGTGTTTGGTGGTTCAGTGTAGAGCAGTGTAGTAAGCCTCAAGTCAACACTACACTACGGTGTGTCCCAAACCTGCGCTGCCACATAGCTGCATCTGCCGGGGAGCCTGTAGTGTTTGCCATCGAATGTCGTTACAAACGGGGTCTCAATGGAGCATTTTTTGTGGCAAATGTCCTCTGAGCACTCCCACCTCCCATTTATACACACACTGGCAGGGAGAGAGAAGGAGAGAAATGCAGGAAGAGAGAAAGAGAGAAGAAGAAGAAAAAGAGAGATAGGAAAAAGGAGAAGGAGAGAGAAAGGCCATATTAGATGTTAAGTTTTTGTATACCACATTTGCACACAATACAATTATGGACATATCATCATGTCCATAATTTGCCTGTAGTTTACTCTCAGCATGTCTTTTTGCTTTACGCTAGGTCTTGAGTGTGTCTACCTTTGCTTCATGTACATCATGCTGGATTCTCCATATCTGGCATTTGGTTCCTATTGTGGCGCCCCTGCCCAGTAATATTGTATTGCAGTGACGCCCTGGGTTCTACTAACCAACAACTGAAAAGTATCCTCTGTATATAACAATGATGAACTTAATGCCAATAAACTATATTTTAAAATAAATGTTCTATGTTGTCTTGAATGTACACTTTTAGCCTACTTATTACTATATCTCAGCATGAGTCTCACTAATTATCAATATGCAAACAAAGGGATGGTCCA
Source organism: Coilia nasus (assembly GCA_027475355.1). Classification (NCBI taxonomy): domain Eukaryota; kingdom Metazoa; phylum Chordata; class Actinopteri; order Clupeiformes; family Engraulidae; genus Coilia; species Coilia nasus. The sequence continues at coordinate 13,877,426 of CM050199.1, forward strand.
CACTGTTCATAAAGTTCAAGTTTCTATATTGTAAATATAACAGTAAAAGTATAAGGCATGAAATACCAGAAATAAACATAAATGTAAATAAAATTTAGTCATAGGTCTCTTCTTGAAATTAGTCAACAATATTATTCAGATAAACACTTTTCTCTCAAAATCAAACCTGTGGTAAATATATACAGTCAAACAGTCACATTGATATACCATCAACATTTGTTCACAACACCATAAACCTATTGGGCCCATTCAACTCTATCATAACACAAAACCGGCACACCTTTTTGTCTCTCACCCCCTGCCCAGTGTCTCCGATGCAGGCCTGAGTCGACGCTTGGGTGCGTTGTGGCCTTAAAAACAGAAAATGGCCGCTTCGCGCCAAATGCGCAACAAAGAAAGAAAACAGGCTACTCACACCAGCTCCAGTGCGCAGCCCCTGCTAGCAGTCAGCTTGGCCAGCCGAACTCGAACGCCTGTAGCAATCTCCAGCGTAGACCCCCCGTAGATCTCCTGTCTCTGTACCCTCTGGTGTTGGCGTAGCCTGCCAAACTCGAGCTCCAGCGACAGTTCTTCTAGCAACACGGTAGTTACGTTGTCTGCAATGTCGTGTTCAGTTTTCCAGCCACGCTCAAACTTTGGTTTCGGCTATGCGCAGAGACCATCAGCTAATAACTCTTACTAACTGTACTATTGCCATTTAACAGCTCTCCCACTAGCATATAATCAAATGTCACTTTCAATCAAAAGGAAGCAAAGCTCGTCGCATACTAAACACAGCTGTCTCCGTCTTTCTCTGAACTCCAAGTGAGCGTTTCAGTCACGTACCGGCACTTTTTTTTTCTCTCGTCCCCGTGACCTCTCACCCTGTACAGTCATTGGTTGCACCATATTCGTTGTAAAATTACAGATATGCAAACACACAATAATAACAGCATGTATAAGCATAAAATACTGTTTACTGCATTACATTTGCTATAAAATTACACAAAATTGTAAATAAAATCAAATAACATAAACATACATCTTCCAACATAACATATAGCCCATGCGCTATGGACCATAAAGGAAACTTATCAGTTGCATTTTTATGCCGGGGTTACATCCTCCCCTTTCTAAACCTCTGATGTCCTCATCAGGTTTCTTACTCTCTAATACACAGAAAAACAACACAGAAATACATCAGTATTTTAACCCCTATCATAATCATCCCTCTGTGTACTATGGTTATAGGCTGGTCTTTTGCTATACCTGGTTTGTCGTAAGTAAGGCGAATGACTGGCCTAACCATTCTCTTCTCAACAGGTTCTAACCTACTAGGCAACAAGTTATCACAACCCTCAACAGTCCCACCCTCATCTGAATCTGCGTAAGGCTCAGAGCCAGCTGTGGGATCTGCCTCAGGAATATCATTGTCTGGTATTCTATCTGTTCCCATTCCTTCTGCAACCACCTCAATATCCATTATATCATCCCCTTCAGTAACACTCTCATGGCCTGAAAAATGCTCTGACTCAGGTTCAGACATAGGATCTGCTCTCACAACTCTGTCACGGTGTCTATTCAACACCTCATTCAACTCAGTCCTGTAGAATCTACGTTGTTCACATCCCCCATATTCAACTGATGACTCACTTGTCTCTTCACTTTCTGTCTCCTGCCTGACGGCTTCATCAGCCCTTCGTCTTGCCCTCAGATGTTTCTTAGGCGTTGGTGGTTGTTGGTCATCCCCCACTTCTGGCACTCTCACCAACTGTCCTATAGGAAGGATATGCTCACGGTGAATGGTCTTCACTCGCCCTCTCACTCCCTCAGGTCTGACGCGATATACTGGAAGACTGGGCAATTTCTCCACAATGACATAAGGCTCAGGGTTCCAGCGGCTCTGGAGCTTATGTTTTCCCTTTAGCCCTAGATTCTTGAGTAGCACTCGGTCCCCGACATTTAGTACCCGTGTACCTACTCTTTTGTCATGGGACCTCTTGTTCTGACCATGAATCTTATTGGCAGCCTCTGTAGCTAAGCGGTACGCCTGCTTCAGGTCCTCTTGTAAATTTGCCACATACTGTGAATGCGGAACCCCATCACCTGACGACCCACCAAAACAGAGGTCAACTGGGAGCCTGGCTTCTCTCCCGAACATGAGATAATACGGTGAATATCCCGTGGCGTCACATTTGGTGCTATTGTAGGCATGAACAAGGTACTCTACATGCTGACTCCATTGACGCTTTTTCTCATTGCTCAGAGTCCCCAGCATTGACAGAAGTGTTCGGTTAAATCGTTCAGGCTGAGGGTCACCTTGAGGATAATACGATGTTGTTCTTGATTTCCGCACTCCCATGATTATCAGCATCTCTTTAATAAGCCGACTTTCAAAGTCGCGTCCCTAAGTACATTCGTGCCGGTAGTCCATAGTGGAGGAAAAACTTATCCATAAGGATCTTCGCAACAGTAAGAGCCTTCTGATTCTTCGTTGGGTAGGCCTGTGCATATCTAGTGAAATGGTCTGTTACAACTAGTATGCTATTCATTCCTCTGCTATCTGGCTCTAAACTCAAAAAAGCAATACACACTAAATCCATAGGCCCACTGCTTGTTATTTGATGTAACGGGGCCCTTTGAAATGGACTCTTATGGGCTACGCAGGCACCACAATTCTGAACATATTTCTCTATTTCACTAGACATTTTAGGCCAGTAAAATCGGCTTCTCAGCAACTCGGTTGTCCTCTCTACCCCTAAATGCCCCATATCGTCATACATTGACCTCAGGACAACAAGCACATATTTGGAGGGCAGGAGGAGCTGAAGGACCTCTGATCCTGATGGTCTCTCGCTCAATCGGTGTAGTAGTCCGTTTTTGAACATCAGTTTGCTCTGTTCTCGCCTTATTAGTTCCGCCTCAGGAGGCAAGTCATTATTCTTGGTCCACCTGCCCTGCTTAAAGGCTTTTAGGACTGGTCCTATCCAGGCGTCCTCACTTTGGGCACGTATTAAGTCATCTCGGGTCAACATCTCTAGGTCCCCACTATTCAAATGAACCGGATAGGCGTAAGACTCCGGAACGCAATCTCGGGGGGCGCCTAGCGAGACAGCATACTGTGGCAATCCATCAACATGCTCAGCCCTAACCCGCTGGCAGATAGCTTTCACACCAAGTGAAGGGATGTCTTCCCACTGCTGTGAGTAGTCATTCTCTGGCGGATTCCGGGATAGCAGATCTGCATCAATGTTATGTCTTACGGTACTGAACATTGAAGTCGTAGGTCTCTAGTGAAGCGAGCCACCTATGCCCAGTAGCATTCAGCTTTGCAGACGATAACACATATGTAAGGGGGTTATTGTCAGTCCGTACTGTAAATTTGGCACCATATAAATAGTCATGAAACTTGTCTACTACTGACCACTTAAGAGCCAAAAACTGTAGTTGGTGGATTGGATAGTTCAGCTCAGAAGGGGAAAGTTTCCTACTAGCAAAAGCTACTGGTCTAAGGCCTTCAGGATATGCCTGATATAAGACCGCGCCAAGTCCTCTGAAACTGGCATCCACATGCAGGATATATGGCTTGTTCGGATCAGCAAATGCCAAGACTGGAGCGTTAGTGAGGCAGCGGATGATCATATGAAACGCCTCTGTGCAAGACTCATCCCACCGCTCCCCAAACGTCTTGGACTCTTTGAAGTAGCCCTGGTCACTTGCTTTGATTGGCTTGTGCTTCTTTTGGGTGGGAGCATATCCCTTGGTCAGCTCTGTCAGGGGTCTTACAATGGCAGAGTAATTCTTAACAAATCTCCTGTAATACCCACAGAAGGCAAGAAATGATCGCAAACTTTTTAGGTCAGTAGGCTGGGGCCAGTTCTTCACAGCCTCTACCTTTGATGGGTCAGTAGCCACACCTTCGGCTGAGACAATGTGGCCTAGATATAACACTTACTGCTGACAGAATTGGCACTTGTCCAAGGAGACCTTCAACCCTGCCTCTGACAGTCTGTCAAGAACCCTGAGAAGCCGGTCCTCGTGTTCCTCCAGCGTTCTCCCGAATACAATTAAGTCGTCCAAATAAACCAACACCTGAAGCACATTCATGTCACCAACTGTCTTTTCCATTAGCCATTGGAACGTGGCTGGGGCCCCTGTAATCCCTTGTGGCATCCTTTCAAATTGGTAAAAGCCTAACGGACAGATAAAAGCAGTTTTCTCTTTATCTTCCTCAGCCATGCCAATTTGGTAGTAGCCACTTCTTAGATCTAAGACAGAGAACCACTTGCTGCCCGACAAGCAGTCCAGAGCATCATCAATACGCGGGGTGGTGTACTGGTCTGGCACTGTCCTGCGGTTTAGTGTTCGGTAGTCTATACACATCCTAACACTCCCATTCTTTTTCCGTGCAATCACGATTGGTGATGCATATGGACTTCTAGATTCCTTGATGATACCTGCTGCTAAGAGTCTTGAATGTGCTTGCTGACATCATCTAAATCTGCTGTAGCCAACTGGCGGGACCGTTCACGAAAAGGCCTAGTATCTGTAAGCCGGATGTGATGTTCAACACCACAGGCCAAACCAACATCCCATTCATGCAAAGAAAAAACACTGGCCCTCTCTGACAGCTTTTGGCATAATCTCCTTTTCCAGTGTTCCGGAACAGGCAAGTTACCGAAATTCAACAGTCTGACATCAAACTTTGCTTTAGCTTTTAAGTCCTCAGGGACTGAAACAACGGGGTCCACGGGGTGCAGACAGCCCATAACCGTACCCACTGGAATAACAACTTCTCTTTGTGACTCATTTTGTACCCGTACTGAAACACACTTCTCTTGGACTGCAGATCTCGACACTACGATTGGCTGTAGGAGTACCCCAGCAGGCAGCGGGTCGGTGTTAGATGCTTCAACCATAAACATTTCATTTGGTGGTTGTTGTTTCCACTTCACACGACATTCCGCGTAGCCAGTGCTACCCGGAGGTACAATCAACGGACTGGGGCCTAGCCAACACCCTCTTCAATCAGGGAAGGCAGAACTGGTTGCTCTGAAAAACAGCTTGCCTTTAGACCTAATGTCTGATATGGATCAACACCCGTGGGGTCCTTGCACAATGCTGCCAGTCGCTTAAACAGACTAGCATTCGTCCCCAAATCTGATCTGATCTGGGCTTTGTGGACCAGGACAGATTAAAGCAAGCACCGAGATGGCTTCAGGAACACCAGTAACCTCCGCTGGGAATTCCATATTCACCACTACATAGCCCTTGTATGGGTAACTGCCATCGCTTAAACCCCATATAGCCAGCCCAGATACCGGCTGGATAGGCACATTGCTCAGATGCTTATTATACCAATCTTCAAAGATTATAGTCACCTGTGACCCACTGTCCAACAGCGCATCACACAACTGTCCATTTATCTTTACTGACACAAGAGAGGATGGACCAACTAACTCTTTAGGTAGCCCATTAACAGCACTTCTTTTTGAAGAACACACACCACTGCTACCGCCTTTGTCTCTAGCTTGCTGTGCTGTCTGACCCCTCCCCTTGAGAGAAGTAATAAGCCGCTGGATTACCTTGGCCTGGTTCTCTGCATTTGTACATGTGGCTTTAAAATGGCCATTTTCGCCACACTGATAGCAAAAGTTCAGTTGATTTTTATCACTACTTTCCCTTGGGACACCTCGAGTGGTGTCTACTGGTAAAGCAGCAGCTGAAACATCTGGAGAGCCATTCTTTTCAAGATCTAATCTCTGCTCAAGTCTCATAACATGCTTTGTCAGTAAAGATAACTGAGTCACCGACTGGCTCAGGTGGTGCCGCTTTAGTCACAGCATTCTCAGTTGTAACTTTGGATGAGGCTACAGCCATAGCAGCAACCATTGACTTAAGTTCTTTGATTTCATTTTTCAGGGCTTGAATGTCCTTTGACCTCGCGTCAGTTTCTTTGTCAGTACTGACCGTATGCACTGATGCATTCAATTTTGACCGTGCTCTAACCTAGCTTTGTTTGCTTCGGCTGACCTAATACCACCTCTTTTAATGACCTTAGTGAGCGCCTGCTCTAGCCTTCGGAGGAAGTCGGACAATTTCTCTCCCTGCTTCTGTTGCAGAAGACGAAAGGAAAAATACAGGTCTTCACCACTTTCGACCATTCCAAAAGCACTCTCTAAAGCATTCAAACATTCTGCTGGGTCCACATTTTCGTCAGCAATGCGCGTTGCCTTAACCACTTCCAATGCAGGACCCTTCAGACTTTCTATAATCCGGCGCCTTTTCTCCTTTGCAGGCAATTCACCCTCCTCTACCATTAATCTAGCGTGTTCAATCCAGTGTTCAAATTGCTCTTCACCTGCTGGTGTAGGCAAAACACCAGAAAATACACATAGGCGTCTGTATCCACTGTTATCTATGGAAGGCTTTGCAATCTTCTCCACCATGTCACACAAAGCATGAATAATTGACTCTGGAGAAGATTCTGTGGGACCTACGACTGCTCGGAGGTCTTCCATTGTCTTATGTTTAGCAAGAAACTCTTCAACTTAGTACTGAAATCACTGGGCTCTGTTGTGCTGCAAAAAAGTGAAATGAGTAACCAAGGATGTTCATGACCAGGAGGTAAGATGTCAGGAGGTACGTTAGGCTAGTTAACAGACACTTTGCACTCACATAGCACCAGCCACTTGTCTTGTTCCACATGATGCTTCCTACCTCTGACACGCACACGACCTAAGCACTTAATGGAGTGTGCAACCTCCTCAATTTCAGCAACTTCCAAATCATTATTAATAACAAACATAAAGACATGAGAATCCTGTACTTCCTCACTGTCACACCATTTCCTAAGTTCTCCAATGAATAAAATGCGATCAGCCATCATATTTAACTTCAAAAATCACCAATTACAAAAACATATATATACATATATACCTTAATTAACATCCCAGCGGTGCCTCCATTTATGTAGCGCCTCCTGCCCAGTAATATTGTATTGCAGTGACACCCTGGGTTCTACTAACCAACAACTGAAAAGTATCCTCTGTATATAACTATGATGAACTGAATGCCAATAAACTATATTTTAAAATAAATGTTCTATGTTGTCTTGAATGTACACTTTTAGCCTACTTATTACTATATCTCAGCATGAGTCTCACTAATTATAAATATGCAAACAAAGGGATGGTCCACACTGTTCGTAAAGTTCAAGTTTCTATATTGTAAATATAACAGTAAAATTATAAGGCATGAAATACCAGAAATAAACATAAATGTAAATAAAATTTAGTCTTCTTGAAATTAGTCAACAATATTATTCAGATAAACACTTTTCTCTCAAAATCAAACCTGTGGTAAATATATACAGTCAAACAGTCACATTGATATACCATCAACATTTGTTCACAACACCATAAATCTATTGGGCCCATTCAACTCTATCATAACACAAAACCGGCACACCTTTTTGTCTCTCACCCCCTGCCCAGTGTCTCCGATGCAGGCCTGAGTCGACGCTTGGGTGCGTTGTGGCCTTAAAAACAGAAAATGGCCACTTCGCTCCAAATGCGCAACAAAGAAAGAAAACAGGCTACTCACACCAGCTCCAGCGCGCAGCCCCTGCTAGCAGTCAGCTTGGCCAGCCGAACTCGAACTCCTGTAGCAATCTCCAGCATAGACCCCCGGAAAGCAGCTCAGTTTTCTCCTGTCTCTGTACCCTCTGGTGTTGGCGTAGCCTGCCAAACTCGAGCTCCAGCGACAGTTCTTCTAGCAACACGGTAGTTACGTTGTCTGCAATGGCGTGTTCAGTTTTCCAGCCACGCTCAAACTTTGGTTTCGGCTATGCGCAGAGACCATCAGCTAATAACTCTTACTAACTGTACTATTGCCATTTAACAGCTCTCCCACTAGCATATAATCAAATGTCACTTTCAATCAAAAGGAAGCAAAGCTCGTCGCATACTAAACACAGCTGTCTCCGTCTTTCTCTGAACTCCAAATGAGCGTTTCAGTCACGTACCGGCATTTTTTTTTCTCTCGTCCCGGTGACCTCTGACCCTGTGCAGTCATTGGTTGCACCATATTTGTTGTAAAATTACAGATATACAAACACACTACATTTGCTATAAAATTACACAAAATTGTAAATAAAATCAAATAACATAAACATACATCTTCCAACATAACATATAGCCCATTTATGGACCATAAAGGAAACTTATCAGTTGCATTTTTATGACGGGGTTACACTATGCATCACCAGGCCCGCTGACAAGCTTGGATGGGCTGGCTTGGCTGGATAATCTAATGCCAATAGCAAGGCAAATAGCATGTGGTTCCTGTACATCACTATCCCTGGAATATTATTTGGTTGCATTACGTCACAACAGTTTATCTCTGCCATTCAGTTCCTGTTGACCACACCAGTTCCTATTCATGTAAGTCATTTGGCTCTTCTGTACCACACTCATTTCTCACCATGTCTGGCAGTTGGTGTTTCTGTTGGATCCTGATGGGTACGTCTTACTGTAGTGCACGCAGGGGCATTCTGCCAAACTCACACAACGATGCCCCTCAGCGCGGTCATTCAGCACCTTACCTTAACATACACACACACGCAAACACACACATGCACACACATGCACACACACACACAAACACACACACAAACACACAGACACACAGTCACACACAAACACACACACACAAACACACACACACATACAGACACACACAAATTCACATGAATGAAAGCACAATAAAAGCAACACTGACATTTTAATAGGAACAAAACACAAAGGAATTCTCATATTAAAAAACCTTGGAATGGTTTTACTGGAATTGGATTACGACAGTTTTAACCATTTCCTTGTGCTGTTGTTCTGAGGCACAATAACGCTTATCACCACGGTGTCATGTTGACCCAGGGCTCTTTTTAGCACATAACTCAGTCAGACATTTGAGCATGGTCATGAGATTGTGGAACTATGCTGCGATTGTTTGTGTACAACATGCAGGCTGGTGATTACAAAGGCAGCTCATGTTGTGACCCCAATAAAGCCTTCTCACGCTCCAGTAATGAACAGTATCTACAAAACCACTTCCTTGTGCATTCACAGTGCAAATAAAAATCGCGGAGAAACCAGTGCTGACCAATGTGCCTGTCACATGGTAACCAGACTGAGTGACCTCTGACCTGTTGGGCACACACAGGTGCTGGTCATATCCTGCTCGCAGACTCTGGGGGTGGGGTTCGAGCAGGTGGGGATGAAGGCGTCTCCCAGCTCCTGAAAGGTCAGGTCGCCAGGGCACACATAATCAGCTAAAGGGACAAAAGGTGGAATGAGAGAAAGGGATTGTGGTTGTAATCATGAAGTATTTATATGCATATAGTTTAATTACAGTATTTCTATTATTGCTGCTACTGCACTACTTACATGGTTATAACTGTAATTATAGTACTTAGAAAGATAAGATTGTAATTACAGAATTTTCATGGAGAACTGCAATTATCGCATTACATAGGTTATAACTGTATTTCCATGATTAGGGCAGTAACTGAATTATTTATATGATTATAACTGTAATTACTGTATTAACATGGCTGTAACTGTAATGAGAACATTTTCATGGTTATGAACGCAGTTACAGTATTTAAGTCGTTAGGTTTATAATCCCACAGAATTAACATACATGAGGCAGCTGCTTTTAAGAAAATTAATTTGCTGTTCTTACAGTATTTGCTGTATTACTTCAAGTTAAAGGAGAACTTCGGTGTAAAATGAAAATTGGCATGTTAAAACATCATACCGAGTTGGTATGTGTACAGAGGAGCAAAATTGATTTAGCCTGTTGCATTCAGAGTTTAACTATTTTTTATAGTTTGACCCAGAAGGCTAACAATGGAAGTGGTAGGTGCCCTTAGACGAAGAATAACGACTACGCTATTTTAAAACCATTAAAACAGCTCGAAGAAACTCCACATTCCATTGGTAGTACAACAAAGGCTCTGGCATTTAAAACGAACCACTGAGAATATTGTAAATGTACACAACGTTTATTTAAAAAGCTGTTCTTACATGCAGTCATTTGCAGTTGTTTCTCGTTGCCGCCATGATGAAAGTCCAAACAAGTTGACTACCTCTCCTCCTATTCTTCCTGCTGGTTTGTGTTCGTCAATCGACCTGTGCAGACTTTCATCATGGCGGCGACGAGAAACTACAGCAAGGTATTGCTTGTCAAAACTGTTTTATTAATAAATGTTGTGTACACTTACAAAGTTCTCATAAAAAAAAAATAATAAAAAAAATAATAAAAAAATAAGTTAAACTCTGAATGCAACAGGCTAAATCAATTTTGCTCCTCCGTACACATACAGAGTGTTTTAACATGCCAATTTTCATTTTACACCCAAGTTCTCCTTTAAGTTACAATATAATTAAAATATATATATATTTTTTAATTATATTGTTTTAATATTTAATAATAAGGGGGACAACAGTGGTAATCATACCTAAGATTCAAAAGTATTGTCAAAAATGTGTTGGTTCAAAACTGACTGCTAATGGCACTGTCTAAAACTTAACCTGTCCTGGCTGTCTTCTACAGATGGACAGTGAGCAGAGTTGCAACTTTTGACTGCACATTTTTTTACATTTTAAATGAGTTTACTACGTTTGTCTACGGCCAATAGTGAAGTGTGGAAACAACAAAGGTAGGTAAACTACATGCACAGCAATAAAAAACTGGGGCTTAACTATTCATATCCTTAACAATACCAATCACAAAAAGGGGAGTACACCTTCATTCATCATTTTAAAAACGGTGCATAAAGTGCACTGATGTTTGCCTTTTTGTTACATCACATACACTGGTATTGCAAAGATACTTCCCCATTTCAACTTGTTAACTTTCTTCCATTGACATAAACGAAAATAAAAACAGGACAACCAACAAGTTTGCTTAAATTGTTGCATAGCAGGCAGTTAAAACATTCTGACAGAAAAAAAATAAAGCATTTGGACTGATTTTGTCACACAAATGCTCTTAAAACAGGATTTTACTAATTTAGCTAATCTACCTGGCTAAGGTTTTCTGCTGAGTAGTCAGCTGGTTCAGTGATTTGACTGAAACAAATATGTGGCAGGATGATTTAGTGCTTTCTAAACTGCCTCTGCTCCTAATGCACCAGCCCTAATGCCTTATTTTGGGGGGAACATTAGGCTTAATTCAGTTTACCTTTATGATCAGTGGCAGTTCTGTGGCTAAATTCAGTTCACCTTTATGACCAGTGGCAGTAAACGATGACCTGTTTGTGTGGCTGGCACTACTCACGGCACTTAGTGAGGTCTTTCCAATCCCTCCAGGTGCTAGTGCCGGGCCCACACATGTGTGCCAGGTCCCTGAAGAAGGGACAGGTGACGTGGAGGCCGCCTGTCTGGCCGTAAGCATTCTGGCTGCACAGGTGGTAGTAGTGCTCGGCCCGGATCCCCAGGCAGGTCACGCTGATAGACATGATGCGCTGGCAGTCCTGGGTTGAAACGGGAGGATGAGTTGACTCACCTGAGCTGACCTCACCTTACCTCACCTGCCTAAGCTAGATCACAGGGAAATCTAACCCACCTGAAGCATAGCTTTACACCATCGAGAGCTGATAATTTACTTAGCTAATTATATATATATATATATATGTAACCCACCTGTGAATATATATATCTATGTGTCTATCTAAAGGCTTATCAGATTGCTGAAAGCATGGCTAGAAAGAGGAATGAAGGGAACAAGCACCGGTATGATCAAATGGTCCGATACTGTCCACTTGCCCCTGGGGACAGAGTATTGATAAAGAATGTTGGCCTACAAGGGAAACATAAGATCGCAGACCGGTGGTGCTCCTCCTCATACATTGTACAAAGTCAAATGCCAGGTTTACCTGTGTACAAGTTAAGGCCAGAGAATGGAGTAGGTCCTGAGAAGGTTCTGCACCGCAACCTGCTGTTACCTCTCGGACAAGAGGTACGACTGAAGCCAGGAGACATTTCAGAGAGCACTGAACCCAAGAGAAGGTCTAGCAGACGGCTTAGAAAGAAACAAGCACCGCTGCCTCAGGGGGTGGGGAGCAATTTGTCCAGTGGGGAGTCTACCTCTGAGTCCGAAGGAGATGAGCTGGGTGCATACACCTACCACTATTCACCGATGACCCAAGAGGCTGGTGAAGACTCAGATACACCCATTAGGTTTGTCTTTGAAATGGATTGGCCTGTAGGGCCCAATGACTCTGACTCTACACTAGGTCACTCTGGTTCAAACTCACCTGTTTTTACCTTTGAGGACGCCACCCCAGATCACCATAGTAAAAACCTACCTGGGCATTTCCCTGACCGCTCACCTGGTCACTCTCATGCAAACTTATCTCTGCCTTACTCTAACACCTCACCCAGCCCCTCTTGTCCCAACTTATGTGTGCCTTTCCGTGGGGACATCTCCACTGCTGACTCAAGTCAACCCTTACCCTTACCTGTGCCTCATGATGAAGATGAAGGACAGTTAGGAGATGGTGTGCAAGAGATGGGTACTGATGCCTCAGAAAATGAAATACGGCAGTCACCTAAGAGGTCACCCCATGGACTAAGGATGGGGAACACTCCTGAAAAATAAAGTCCCAAGACCTCAGAGGGTGAGAAGAGCCCCAGCAAGACTGGCATATGACTCCCCAGGGCAGCCTACCTCAGTAAGCTCACTGTTTCTCATTCAAGTGGTTAATAAGTCAGACACCACCGCAAGCACTAGTACTCGATATGTTAGTACATTGTTTAGATGGGTAGGCCCTCGGCTCAGATGATACAGTTCGTTTGGGAGACCTTAAAGGCTAGTCCAAGTAGTACAGTAAGTGACATAAGGTGAACCAGACTTGCGTATATGGTCATTTCAGGTGGTAGCCGTGTTTGTCTCTTTGTCATGGGGATATGACATTTCTTTAGTAAAGGGGGAGTGTAACCCACCTGTGAATATATATATATGTGTGTGTGTATCTAAAGGTGCTTATAGTTTGTGTTGTTTTGTTATAGCAAGATTACTTACTTTTATCTTTAGACTTTATATTTAAGAACCTTAATGTACATGTATCAGACTGTATGTTATACTTACCTGTTACCTTTTAAATATACTTTGTTGATCCAGTGTTTCTAACTAAGATATATCTACTAAACATGTTATAGATACTTACTTTCCATAATCACCCTGTTAATACTATGCCTGCCTATAGATACCCATTCTTATTTTTTTGTGAATGAGGGGTTGCTAGGGAAACGGGAGAGAAGCGTCGGGAAAGAAAACGGAAAATACTGTAATCCAAGAGAAAGAAACGGCAGCGTTGAGTTTAACTATTTTTGAGTAATCTAGTGTGTGTTAAGAAATAATATGAATAAGTAAATAATGTAAGACAATGTGCAAGTAGCCATAAACAAATAAGAGTTGACGGATTTTATTACGTTTTATGGACTTTAAACCGCCAACTGAAAACGTCTCCACGGAGTGACTGAATGTTTGCTGGGACGCTGCTAAGGATCTCCAGTAGGCTACTGTATAGCACTAGAGGTTTCGGCTCACCCCCATCACTGAAGGATTGCGACTGGGACTGTCCAAAGTTTCTTTACACTGAGGAAATTACTCCCAGATACGGAGACCATGCGTCGGAGGGGCCTGTAAGAAAGCTTCGCGATGTCCAGCGGTCACTTTGAAGTTGGTTCCTGTGTCAAGCTAACTTAACGGCGGCTACGTGAGTAAAGGATTTGTGCTATTGAAAGAGCTCCAACGCGCGCCAGCAAAAGGGTACCCTGAACTAAAACTGAGTTTAATATCCCGGGTATTTTGTTTCATTTTTTTTGGTATTCTGAATGTGTGATTTAATGAAATTGACAGCTTCTGCTTAATCAGTTTTGAATAAATAGTCACTCTTGTTTTTTATATATAAAATCTGCTGGAACATATGGTTTAATGTTTAATGTATGAATCACAAACTATAGCCTAATTCCATGCCAAATGGTCTCAGTAATTTATCTTTGAGGTGTAATCAAAGTGGGGGCTCATATGAATTGACAACACATAGCTCAGCATTCAGACGTAGTCATTTCCACAGGCTACCCCAGGTATCATTCGTAACAAGTGAGACATCAACCTAGACTTTTCCCTTCCTCTCCACTCCAGTCCTGGTAGTAGGCTAGGTATATTGGCAAAGCCTGTTTACTATTAGGCTGATTTGTAGGTTTGTTACATATATATATATATATATATATATATATATATATATATATATATATATATATATATATATATATATATATATATATATATATATATATATATAATTAGCTAAGTAAATTATCAGCTATATATATATATATATTTATAATTATATAAATATAAATTATATTTATAATATATATATAATTAGCTAAGTAAATTATCAGCTTATATATATTTATATATATATATAATTTCTAAAAGGTGTATTTGTGTGTGTGTCTGTGTCGGACTGACATTAGAGCCTTACGTATATAAATTTTAAAAAGCATATTTAAACATGGTTATTTTAGCAATTATGTAATTATGCATTATGTAATTTGCAATTTGATATTATACTCTGTGCGTGGCCTCCAGTGAATCTTCAGTCAGACAAGTGCCATCTTGCATCACTGATGTACTGATTAGCATGTCACGGTTAGCTAGGGGAGAGAAGGGAAATACAGTCACAAAAAAAAAAACGTTAATATGCTAAAATCAAAACAATCTGCAATGCGATCATATGATTTGACAATTGTAGGTGCAGTTCTGCCATGTCATGTGAGTACAACAGTACACACACACACACACACCACACACACACACTTAGGAGCATCCTCACCAGGAACGTGCAGTTGTCCACACAGTCCTTCCATCCCACTGATCTTATCTCCATGCCATTGCACCTGCAGATGGTCAAAAAACAAAGGCAGAGCAGTACATACACAGTGCCTTTACACCTTAGCTTATTCACCACAGACAGACAACATTACATTAAGCTGACGCTCTTATCCAGAGCGACTTACAGTCATTTACAGGGTTTCAGTTACAGTCCCTGGAGCAGTGTGGGGTTACATGCCTTGCTTAAGGGAATTTCAACCATGGGTAGGGCCTTGCCCAAGGGACAACTATTACTGTGACTCTCTGATATCAAGACCAACTCTCTAATTTCCAGACAGACAGACAGACAGACAGGCAGGCAGGCAGGCAGGCAGACAGACAGGTAGGTAGGTAGGTAGATAGATAGATAGATAGATAGATAGATAGACAGACAGACAGACAGACAGATGCATGTAGCTGTGATGTGAGGGTCGTACCCAGACGGAGTCGATGCCCTGAGTGTTGTTGTGCCACGTGACGGTAAGTGGCAACACCGTGCTGCTCAGCCTGGTGTAAGCTCCGTAGGGGAAGATGTGCTGATAGGTGTGATCATATGGCAGAGACACCCTGACGGAGACAAGGATGCAAATTGGCACTTCTTCGAACACACACAGAGGCACAGCCGATGCTACTAACACTAAATACGCTGAGTAGCATGCACACACACATACATACACGGTGTGTAATATGTGTTCAAGCTTTTGTTTGTGTCTGTGTGTGACAATGAGAGTTAATTGCTGTGCCACTAGTATACAGGGTTTGCGTGTGTGTGTGTGTGTGTGTGTGTGTGTGTGTGTGTGTGTGTGTGTGTGTGTGTGTATGTGTTTGTGTGCGTTTGGGTGTGTTAGTGAGAGCTCAAACCTGTGATTTTCCACAGTCATGCCTCCATCTGAAAGGATGATGGTTCTGACTTTGTTGATGACAATCTCGACGCGTTTGACCAGGCCGCTGAGGCCTCGCTGGGCGGTGATGTCACACTGGACGCCCTGGTGTGTGAAGCGCGTGAGGGTGAAGGAGCAGGACGTCCTCACATGGTACGCGCTCCCGTTAAAGGGCTGCACCACACCGCTGCCATATGTCTTACACTCCCCTGCACATACAAGCCACACGAGTGCATGCGTGTGGGTGTATTTGTTTGTGTGTTTATGTGGGCACGTATTTGAGTTTAAGTGATATTAAAAAAAACTAAAACAAGTGCTGCAAAATATTTTCCCACACAAACACAAAAAAATACATTGAAAAAAATTACTTGAATACATTACTTTAATTAGAAGACCTTAAACCAAAAAATAGATAATAAAACATAAAATAAATACATATAGAACATATTTAATGTAATTGTAGAATTCTTTTCTACATTTTCAGGTTTTATAAAACAAGACCTCCCTTATAATATCTTGCTACATAGCACTACAAACAAATATAGGGCAGATCCTCACAATGACAAAGAAATGTAAATCTATTTTACATTTCTGAAACTAGAACTAAACTGAATTAAACTAAGTAACACTTTTTTTTTTTGGTTTCTTATTTAGTGTATCTACATGTAAGACCATGTAATATTATGTACTTACACTGTACCTACCTAACACTAACCCTAATCCTAACACTATGGCACAGAGTAAGTACACAGTGTTACACACTGTTAAATACTTTGTTAGGCTGTACCTAACTGACGTAACAGGGACAGTAAAATTAAGTATAACCTTAAACAAATTATTCTTTGTATTTGCTAGCATTTTGTAATACTCACTGTAATTAAAGCAGCTTCCAGTGGCCAAGTCAGCTAGGCCTGAGGATGAGATCAGAGGGACAATCGTAATAACATCAACAAACAGCAATATCACCTGACTGAATTAGTGGACACAGACCAAAGTATTCTGTGCTTCACACAACTATTAGAAGATATGCTTCTAATGAACACCATTTACCTGTTTTTGTAATTGTTTCTTAGTTGTTTGAGGGATTGTGGATGGCAAATAATTGCAATATTAATGTGCAGTACACATATCACAAAACTCAGCTGAACTGTAGTTAATGCTATATTTTAACAAGCTATGCTTTCACGCTCTGAATATCAAAATATTTGAATCAGTCTAGATTTACCCCTGATGCTGCCCAACACAGAATACGTCACCAACTATCTAAACATAAACATTGTATATTTAGTATAGAATTGTTGTTAGATATTCCCTCTGGAAATTGCTGAATTGTGTTGTGTTTGCAGATTAACTAAGATAACTCTCAGTTAAATAAAAGACTCGATCTTTCCATTACTAGATCAGGATAGTTGATTTATTTCATATAGTTGACAAATAAATCTGGTGGAATTCATTAAAATAAAGAGTAATAAAAACAGTAAAATAAAACTGCAGAGAAATGGCTAAGCCTAAGTCTGAACTCTTGTTTCGCAAGTTGAATTGTCATGGCGCATTCAGCAACATTAAGGCATAGCGCACTTATTCCTAACACCGAGCATCCCTAATGCTTAGCACATGATCCATATGGCCCGAATGTGTGGACTCTGGCCCTGATGTGGCCCCATATTGCCCTGATCTGGCCCCATATGGCTCTCATGTGTGGACTCCGCATTGTACAGTGTATAGTAGTGTGTACAGTACCTGCCAGCAGTGCCCAGGTCCTCCAAAGAGTGAGAAGCAACACACCAGCACGCATGGTCCCTCACAGCCTCCCGTCTCTCTTATGGCCACCCCACTACCACGAGATGTGAGCATCTCAGCTGCTAGCTTCGCCTTTTTATTAAGTCGCCAACCACTCATGCTTTACCATGCTCAACACACACACACATACACACACACACACATACACACACAAAACCCACAGACACAGACACACACACACACACAAACCACAGACACACAAACACACACACACAAACACACAGATATCATTTTCAATTATAAAGGCCTGTACTAGATCAAACTGCTAAAAAGGAGTCTTGGGATTATGACCCACACGCACACACACACACACACACATACATACATTCAGTGCAATAATAAAAAATGTCAGAATTATGTTGACCCATTGCTATTGTTACTTCTGAACAACACTGGTTCCCACCCATGGACAGTGAATAAAAGCCTCTGAAACTCTATCATCAGCCTCTCTGTTATAAATACAGGCTGGCTTATCATATTTCAGGTCAAACTCTTCCCTATTATGTACTGTTGGTGGCCAACAGTGGTGGCCAAAAATGATCAAGAAACATTTCTAAGAATTATTGTTCCTGTCAATGAAACAGGTCATTTTAAAAACCAGAAAGTCCTGAAAATTAAAATTACCGAAAGGTCCCTCTCATGACTTGACTCAATGAGTCAACCATTTTTTTTTTTGGAGTTTGTTATTGTGCAAAATAATCATCAGTGCAGCTCTCCACATTGACATCCAGTTTCATGTGTATAATAGTATTCAGTCTCTGGGGCCTGGCCCAGGGTCATCTCCACACCTCAACCCAACCCCCAGTGGCCTGCTGCTGGACTTTCAGGAAGAGAACAACGGCAGGCAAGGATAGACTTCCTCCTCTACGTCTTGAACTGGCATTTGGATGTTTGTCTGATAGGAACACTGCTTTTGACAATGTTTTGTTTTTGACCATGTTACCCACACCCCCATAAACAATTAACGATTCATTTGATCCCATTGTTGCCATTGTAGCCTAGCTTGCCGGGAAACATTAGCATATCCCTCATGGTACTTTGGGTCACAACATATTCAGCAGTTGAGCAGCTGTAGTGTATAACCATGAAGCCTTCAGTAACCCTACAGTTGATTTATGACAAATGACACTGTTGTTTCAGTCAAGCATACCACATAGCCAACAAGGTAGATATAGGCCTATTATTTCTATAATATTTGTAGTCCAATTTATGTGTAACAGTTCACATTAACTGGGTATAAACAGAGAGTGTTGAGGAAAAGAGAGTCGCCAACAGCCGTTTGCTTCCGTGTTCTATTTTCGCAAGGGGGAGGGGGGAAAATCCCCCTTTATGCAGTGCAGAGCAGATTCTAGGTTCGTTTCATTGAAATGAACGTGTCCTTGTGGAGCTTAACTAATAAATTGGTCATAACGTCTTTCTGGAGTTGTTAATGGTTTTTTTGGAATCATGTGTCACAATCCGCAACTATTTGTAATAATTTCGAGCCTAATAATGTAAGTTGTTACTGTTTGGATTTTGAGAAAATTAGCTTTATTTTAGGTCAGGTAGCACGACGTGCTAACGCTAGCAAACAACGCTAACGTAATGTTTTAAATTGAAAGCTCTCACTTTACTCACTAACACCAACCTAGATACTGTTACTGACATTAGCGTAAGCAGACAAAGTAATATAAAGGTATAGGGTTACAGCAATGTATTAAATTCAAGGTGAGTCCAATCACTGTTAGCGTTTAGCACATTGGTGTTGTACCATTCACTTGATACCATTCACTTGAATGAGCTAGTTCGTTAGCTTGCTAGCTCGCTTTACAGACACACTAAATTATTTTCTTAGAGTTCGAAATAGGAATTTGTTGGCATCATACATCATCCTAGACAATAATACACTACACAGCATTATATTTATATTATTTAACAGCTTATTAAAATAAAAAGTGTATATAAGTGTATAGTATCATGTGACACGCCCATTTATGCAGTCCGGACGTGTTCACATTTGGTCCCATAGTAACGTACTATGTTGGCTTATCTTTGTAGAATCTAAGATCTTTGGTATAAAGTACCTCCAAAATGAAAATCCACTGTTATCCACAATAAATAAACAAATTAATAAACACTATTAAAAAAGTAAAGTGTCAAAAGTGTTAAAAGTGTGCAAAGTTTCAAATAACAATATAAAAACTACTATACCAATGGGTAATATGTGAATGCAGGCTATTGTGAGGCTTATCTGTGTCCAAGGAAACAGGATGCGTTGATCCAGGGGCTCAGGCAAACAGTTCCATCAGGATCTCGCCATCCAATGAAAATCCACGTCAACAGAAAAACAATCTGCATAGCAGTGCAATAAAAGTGTGTGTATGTGCATTTCACTAGTTCACGTTCCGAAATTTGAGTAAACGAGCGATTATTAAGATAAAGAGAATTTGGGGCACTTCTCTTGATCCGGGGGCTCTCCGCGGAAGAGCCGCCTGCTGCGGCAGGACGGATCAAAAAGTGCATCCGCCGTTCCTGACAGAGCGACTGCGCGGCAGAAGACTGGCAGGACGTGCGAGCACCCGAGAAGCATTCGGGATCGATCTGAGGCGGCGATGAGGATGAGCATGTACAAATACAGTTGGCGAGCGTCTCTTGATCCAGGCTCTATGCGGTAGGACGTGTGCTACGCCACTGTTAAGATGACCGTTACAGGCAAAGCGCTATTAACCTACGTGTAAAAATTATTTGATTTCAAAGTGGCGCTAAAAGGCATAAGTCTATAAAATGCTACTGGGTCATTTCCAGGAGGTCCCGTTTTCCGTTCAACCACCAAAATATATTCCTGCCCACCTGCCGAGGGCGACACAGTAATGTAGTTCAACATCCAGCGGTCATGGGGGCATGGTTCCAAGCCCTAAACTGGCAGCCACAGTGTAGCCTAAAACAAGCAGCGGTGCTGTTTAACATTCGGCGCTCTCCAATAGGGGCACTGGTTTCGAGCCCTACACTAGCGGTGGCAGTGTAGCCTAAACGAGCAGCGGTGCAGTTCAACATCCAGCGCTCTCCAGCAGGGGCACAGTTCCGAGCCTTACACTGGCGGTGGCAGTGTAGCCTAATACGAGCAGCGGTCCAGTTCAACATTCAGCGCTCTCCAATAGGGGCACTGGTTTCAAGCTCTACGCTAGCAGCGGCAGCGTAGTGTAAACGAGTAGTTCAACGTCTTACACTGGCGGTGGCAGTGTAGCCTAATACGAGCAGCGGTCCAGTTCAACGTTCGGCACTCTCCAACAGGGGCACAGGCTCCAAGCCCTACACTGGCAGTGGCAGAGTAGCTCAAAACAAGCAGTGGTGAGCATAGAATAGGTGCTGCTGTAGAAGACAGCCAGTCCCACTGTGACGTTCATGTGTGTATTTATTCAGTTTGTGTTGGCTTGGGGTGCAACAGGAGGTGTCTCCCCTCTCCTGCTTCTTCCCTGTGTGCGTTATATACGCGATGGATGCTGTAAACAGCCTGGTTTTGGAGCTTTATTGCAGACCAAATAAAGAAAATAGCATAGCCTAGCAGAGCGAGCTTGGTGCATCAAACGACTTGTGCCAACCATGTGTGTGCACCTGTAAACAATGCTTTAAACTGTGCGAGATCTGCTGGCCTGTAGTGATTGATAAAGTAGTTGGCAAGTGTACTCCGTCTGCAGCCACGCAGGCTGCAGTGTAAGAAATCCTGTAAGTATCGAACCAATATGGATACCAGTACCCAACAAAACATGTGCATATTGTACGCGATCCACTAAAATAGCTAGATTCCGGACGTATGAAATCTATTTGGCAAATAAACGAAACGATGGAACGAGAATGATGCATGTTGAGACACTGCGACCCGGAACGACCCGGTAAATTAAGGACCAGATTATTTGATAAAGATGTCTGCTAATGTGGAATTCGAAGTTTGCACATGCGTACGGGGTACACCGTGACGGGTTTGATGGAAAAGTAAAACCATTCTGCGGAGTGGTGGGCGATTCAACTGTGTGTAAGCACCAGCATAGGGAAATGAGAGCCGCTTCATCAGGGCACTGATCAGCACGAACCACTTCAAAGGGAACCTTAGTCAAACTAAGTATGTTGCCAAAGCCACTAAAGATAACGTAACCAAATTAATTTGAGTAAAACTCCAAAGGAACCAGCTAATATAAGTTTGCTTAGTAGCAAACGTTGCTAACATCCCACCACGAAAACAGACCTTGACTGTGTAGATTCTCATTCATCCGGGCCACAGCAATCGAAGGAGCCAGGCCGCAAAGGACTGGACCTCCTTTGGAGCTGAAGACGCTTCACCCCCCGTCCGAAGGCTGAATAAGAAAACTTTGTTAGGCAGGAGCAGTGTCAGCATAGCCACAAACAACGTTGGCGAAGGCAGCAAGTAACACTGGTAGCACGGTTAGCATCGCGGCTAACGAACATTGCCTAATTACTGTTAAACACGGTTAGTTGCTCAGCGTTTTAGCATGGTTAGCGTCGTTACCAGCCTGCTAACATACATACGAGTGCCACAACCGATTTCCTGTGCTCTGATTACCCAAACGCACGTCTATTCAGTGCAAACATACGCAAAATCTGAGTAAATTGCATTTGCTTGGTAGCAAAGTTTGCCAATATCCCACCAAGTATTCAGGCCTTGTAAGTAAAGCTGCGTTGTTAGTATTAGCATCGAAATTAGCAGTATTAGCAGCGAAATTAGCAAATAGCACAGATAAGGCAGCTAGTATCACGGCTAACAAACATTAGCTAATCACTGTTGCACAGTTAGATGATGAGCAGTCATAGCATGGTTAGCATCGTTATCAGACTGCTAACGGGCACACGAGTACTGCGATGACTTTTTCACGCGCTAATTATCCAAAATAAACCCGCTGAAGACGAACAAATTGAGCGCCCAACCTAAGAGATACAAACTACGGATACATAGTACGCCGTTACGGCATACAATACGGAGGTGTAAGTGCGGCCATTTATGTCTGCATCAACACGGATTGATATAGACATGCAAGTAACAGGGTGGGAGGAACCGAGGCTTGGTATTGAAGCAAGCAGAGGCCTGTAGAGTACCGCAACAGGTTAGGTGGTGGTGGCACGGCTCCGGGGAAGAGACACCATAGCGGCAGGGATGGGGTGCCGGTGCAAACGCGGTTCGAGCCGGCGAGACATTAAGGGGATAGGGAAGGTGTAGCGACGCGGTCGCTACAGCTTTGGAGGCGGCACAGCACACACCTTTGGTTTTGTATCCGCAGGCCTCGCAAATGTGGAAGTCAAATGACGCTCCCGATGCAAAGGGCAGGGTGTATGGCCGCTTTGGCGGGCAGCGGGAGAGAAGCAGAAGGGTAGGCTCCGTAGCGATGCCAGAATTCGCCCGGGCAGAAGAGGGATACCGGGAAGTCGACTGAAGCTCGGAGAAAATATTTAGAGTAGCTGCTGGCGGTTTGAAGTAGTTGGAGAATGTTGGTGTTTGCTATCGAGCAGCGATCGGAGTAAGGCATCCTTAGGAGCAAAACTGGAAAACAGGCGAGCAAGCAGAGGCCTTGCGAGCGGAAAGAAGCGAGCAGAAACACTGACAAGTGAGCAGAGAATAAGTTACCGGAAAAGGTTAATGAGAAGGGTGTGACAAATTTCGTCACGCTCCTCCTGAACTTCCGTTTTTTTTTAGGAAACGCCATTTGGGTGTGTTAGTGAGAGCTCAAACCTCTGATTTCCCACAGTCATGTCTCCATCTGAAAGGATGATGGTTCTGACTTTGTTTATGATGATCTCGAGACGTTTGACCAGGCCACTGACACCTCGTTGGGCAGTGATGTCACACTGGACGCACTGGTGTGTGAAGCGTGTGAGGGTGAAGGAGCAGGACGTCTCATGACACATGGTACGCGCTCCCATTAAAGGGCTGCACCACACCGCTGCCATATGTCTTACACTCCCCTGCACATACAAGCCACACGAGTGTGTGTGTGTATTTGTTTGTGTGTTTATGTGGGCACGTATTTGAGTTTAAGTGAGATAAAAAAAAACTAAAACTAGTGCTTCTAGTGTCAAGTCAAGTCAATTTTATTTATATAGCACATTTCATATGGCTGACATAGACTCAATGTGCTGTAAAAGAAGAGGAGAAGAATAAAATAAGATTAAAAACAGCACTAGAAAATGTATAAAAATATAAAAATATAGAGTAAGATAAGTAAAATTAAAAATAAGACACTTTGCCATGATAAAAAGCCCAAGGTAATAAAACAATGTCAATAAAATGTCATAAAACAATGTAAACAGAGAAAAACAATGTCAACTCAACAGGGTAAAACAATGTGAACTCAACCAAAAACTTGAGAGAATAAATAAGTTTTAAGAGCCTTTTTAAAAGAGGGAGTTGTTTGAGCTGACCTTAATTCCAAGGGAAGGGAATTCCATAGGGTTGGGGCACAGTAACTAAAAGCACCATGAGCCATGTTAGTGTGTGCATGTAGCAAAAATGACTACTAAAAATAAATACGTATGTAAAATATGTAGCACAAATAAATAAAATAACTAAAAAATGTGCTTAGGAAGACATTTGAAAAATATATCACACATAAAACTGGACATAAATGGGAAAGAAGTCTTTCTTAATTACTGCTGTATTTATTTACATTTACATTAATTCCATATGTTATTTATTTTCCATTTTCTCTTTCTATTTGTTTACAGATATTTTCCCTTTAATATTTTCTACATACTGTTTTATATGCCCTGCATTTCTTTCTGGCATATTTATTTATTGTCACTCCTTTTTACATTTCTTTGTCCTACATGTACATTTATGCCTACATAATGCCTGCTTGTGTGTGTGTGTGTGTAACCGAGGTCTTCCTGCGCAGTCCAGACCCAGTCTCGAACCCACCACACAGACGACACAGACAGACACCCTACCAAGTGAGCTAAAAGCTGGGCTATGAGCTCAGTCAACAGCGTCTCTTTTTGAGGCATCGGAAGGGAGGTTTACGCGTGCGTGCGTGCGTGTGTGTCAGGGATTAAAACTACCGACGTCCCGTCGTCCCGGGGACGTAATAAATTGTCATTGGGAGGATCGATATTCTAACTCGGGCCGACCTCGGGACGACGGGAAATTTGGCCAACTACATTTTTCTATTTAAAAATTTTCATCACATTTGCAAACCAGAACGGTGGTCGGTGGGAAACTGTGAGGCTGTGAGTCAAGTGGCAACAATGTTGCAGCCTGTTGAGCTCGCACTGCTTACTGCTAGAGCTCGGACGAGACGAAGCTGACTGTCACTTGAACTACTCAATACGATGTTGCGCTAACGATATCAGGAAGATAGGAAGCTAAGAAACTGTGGGAATTGTGGTAGAAAGATACTTTGATAATGATTAATGCTTTATCCTACCACAAATTCAAACATGTCTACACATCCTCTGAAAGTATTATGTTAAGCGATTCCATCACCTAGCCTACTCCTACTCTAACTGGAATCGTCTGCTAACTAGCATCGTCTGCTAGCTAGCAAACGCAAATAGCCAGTCATTGTACTGTTGAAACAATGTAATAACACACCGAAACTGTCTACTTCTATTAGTGCATGTACTTCAAGTAAAGTGTGACAATTAAATATTAGAATATATGGTGGAGTTGTGGCAGAAGGTCATGTAGGCCACAGTTCTGTGACTGAGGGTGTTGATTGTTGTACCTAAACAAATCTAGTTTTGAATAAATGTATTTATTGCTATCAACATAATGTGTATTGTGTTTTTATTATATTATCAGTAGGTAACAACTTAAAATGTAAAAAAAAAATTCGGGCCGATTCAGGACGGTTCAAAATTATTTTCGGGACACTTCCGGGACGGTGGTGAAAAAAGTTAATTTTAATCCCTGGTGTGTGTGTGTGTGTGTGTGTGTGTGTGTGTGTGTGTGTGTGTGTACTGGTGAAATGCAACCACTGTAGTCTTTTATAAAGAACAGAAGTAAATGATACCTGAGCTTGTTTATTTCCGAGTAATTCATTCAGCTAAGTGTCTGGGGGTTCCCTCCCTCATGAGGAAATGTTCAAGTTACAAAAACTGGCAAAAGGACAGGTGGAGATCTAAGCTGTCGCCATCTCTCTTAAGCACACACACACACACACACATCTCTTTCTCTCTCTCTCACACACACACACACACAGCATGTATACCTATACACCCTCACCATCATTCCACACATGCACGCAAACACACAAGCACATTCAAAGCAATACAAGAATATTTACAATCACAAGTCATAAGCGGGGTAACATCCTCCGAGGCGTGCATTATACAGTTTTAAATCAACTTGGCAGAGCAAACTTGCCTCTGCTTCGCGTCGGGAAGTTCTTAGGCTCCACCTCGTTGACTTAAAACTGTATAATGCACGCCTCGTCGGATGTTACCCCTTACATAACAACTCTCTGCGGTAGCCATGGTGGTGATGGCGGTGATCATGATGGGTGGGTGTTGGGGAGCGGTGGAATGTGTGTTGGGGGGGGGGGGGGGGGGTGGGGGGGGGTGACTGCTTGACTGACTGATTATTCTGTATGTAGCCAACTGTCTGACCTCCTGGTATTTTTTAACCTTTTAACTTTTTAACTTTTATATTTATTGATTTGTTTTCTTATTTATTAGGACAAATGTGTATCACCGTTTCAGAATATTTTCTCTTGCACTTTTTTTATATCTCTTTCCTTTAACTCTGGTCTTGTATGTCTTGTATGTATGTCAACTACTCATGTTGTTTGTGGAATATATGTTGCTGTTACTAGTCTACTTGATTGTTCCTGAAACATTGCAGAATGCAATGACAAGATATGCTTTTGGACCACATTTAAGGCTAGTGATGTTTATTACCATTAAAACATCTAGACAGGCTATTTTGTGAAAAATTGAAATGCTTGTGTGGTATGACCCCTTTGCTATGCTTAAGCACCCCCAGTATTTTTCTTCTTTGGATACAAATTGGTGCACACACATGCATTGTACACAAATATGTAAACAAAGTTGCAAGTTCAGAGTGCAGAGGATGCCTCCATAGTATGGGAGGCACGGCCGATAATTGACAGGCTGGCAGGATTTGATAGTGACATATGTCTACCGGGGCATTTAGACACTTAAGTCTAAATGTCCAGGTGTGTTGGTGTGCTTGTGTGTATATATCCATCATTACCTGCCGGTTGCCGCCCATACTAGTCTGTCATCCTCTGCAGCCCCGCTTGCCAACTTTTCCCAGGCATCCCCAATGAAAGAATACCAAGAAAAGAAAAACTTACCACACACAACTATTGTGGGGGTCAACTGAAGTTGGTCCACGTCTACTTCCTGTCCTAGGCAGGTTTCCTCCACATAGCAGAACATCGCATTCTCTTGGTCATCAAAATAAGACAGTAGAAGGAGGATCATCTCTTTGAGATCTTCAGAGCAACCAATTGCCTCTCCCCTCACCATTTTCAGCTTTGTTAGGGCCTGTAGGAACCTTTTGCTCTTGGTCGGACAAACTGTGTTTAGGTAGTTCAGAAGGCGTTTCCCTTTCAGATCCACATTCCGTGAAAAAGTGTCTATCAGATCAATTCCTGTCAACTGTTTGAAATGAACTGCCATGCCAAGTTCTTCAAACCAAAATGGCCACTCATCAAAAAGTTGCTTCACATGTTCCCCCAGGTTCACTTGTTTTCTTTGTGTGTAGTAAGTAGCTTTCATCAGATCTTTGACTTCCTGTGGATTTGCATCAGGTTTATGAGACATCACCTTCAGCTTTTCTTTTTTCTCCTGTTGGGTCTCAGGGGTCTCTTCTAGGGGAAGAAATTTCACATGCCAATTTATGCACCCATAGGTGTCTTGGACAGCTGCCCTTTTTTTCTGGGGGTATTTCATCAGTGTCTGAGTCTGCTGTGAGATTACGTCTTTTTATGATTTTTTTGGGTCATGTTTCGCTTTACATTTTCAATCCGGTTCTGTAGTTGCTTGGCCAGAGAGTGATAACCAGGGCCAATGATGTCTCCTTCTATAACGTCTTGCAGGGATTGCGGGTATTTTCCCACCATTTTTTGGCAACCTCCACACAGTGCCTTTTACTGATACATGTCTTTTCTGGATTCAATTCACGGACCAAGATCCGGACCATTTCTCTTCTCAGCCGAGGACTTGGACGTGTCCCTCTAGAGAGACACTGCATTAGTTTCTCAGGGAACTTTTCACACGAGATGACGAACTTATCCAGCCAGTCATTGCTTGGGCTGTTGGAGGATGAACTATTGGGTGATTGCATGGGTGAAGCAGATGAGGTGGATGGTTGCGGTGAGGCATAAACAGATGAGCTGCTGGTTTCAGAAATCTGGACTGCTTGCAACCACAGACAGACACAAACACACAACAAATGTTTCATTAAGTCACATCTAATTTCTATACTTCTATGTATGGTATGTTTCAACTATAAGAAAAGGTTGAATCCTATAACTGCATTTACTGACTTACATGTCAGCTTCCAAGCTGCAACGGCTTTCCGGGCTTGAATTGGCCTCAGTGCTGAGAGCAAATCCGCCTCCTGTATGAACCGAAAGTCTTCAGATGTCTCCACACCAAGGGACTGTAAGGTCTCTTCGAGTATTTGTTTTGACATTTCCGGGAGGTCAGACAAGACTTCATCGATAGACGTTCGAAGAAACGTTTTTGTCAAATCCATATTTTCTGTAATCAAAGAAGAACAAGTGAAATCAGAGGGGTTCCCCAAGCCAATGCAGTGGACAACTTTTCGATTACAATTAATGTTTGATGATTGTATGTTTCCAACAATTATATAAGCACACAAACCCCATTTGGACAAGCAGGCATTAAAATGTCAAATAGATTTGTATTTTAAGTCAGGGTTACAGATTTCTGAATGTCTGGACCTCTCATACAGATGGTGTCCTTTCCCGTTTCTCAGTTTCATGAGGGAATCTCGCGAGACTCTCGTGAGATTTACACAGACTATTTTATCAGAAATGGTCAGGACCTGCAATGTACCCAAACAACCACCAGGTGGCACTTGGGAGCGCTGCCTTTATTACACAACAAATGGTATAGTGGCCTATTGTATTTCAACCACTGGTTGACACCACTTTAAAAATAATTCAGGAGGTTAGTATTACTTAAAACATGAGCTTTTACAGATGGAAAAACATAATTTGTTACATGTCCATTATTTTATTAAGTTGATAACTTATTTCAAGAAGTTGATCAAAATTAAAATTAAAGAAAGCTATCTTAACTCAGAAACACATTGGGAGCTCTGCCTTTAAAACACAATGCTGCGGACAACAACGTTAGGATGTCAAAACGCTGTTAAAAGTTATGGATTTATAAGAATATAATTTCCTCTACATGCATCATCTTTGCCATATGGTCATGTTTTCACATGTTACTTTGTTTTACCAGAGACCATATTCAAGCAACAGTGAAGGAGAATGACAATTTTTATCAGTCAAATATGAGCTAGGTCATCTATATTGCATTACTTTTGTTTAATGATGGCAAAGGTTGCTAAAAGAAAGAAAAGTCTTGTTTTAAACCAACAGTACTACTAACTTCAGCCCAAATGGTGGGAAATAACAAATATATATGAATTTGACAGAAAATCAAGTGATTTTGACCTATTGGCTTGACACACACGTTTAGAACAGTTTACTGCCAAGTCACCGCGGAGAACACCGTTACGAGGCACAAGGCAAGTTAAGGAGACACTGAGAAGTGTTGATTTCATGTCGGCAGCTGCACATTTCAGCACTGCGAAACTCCATAAAAAGTATCCTGAAATGACACAGGGCAATGCTATATGCCTAGTCATTTGTTTGTTTCAATTAATTTGACAAGGAGTTTAATACAGAGCATCAGGGTGGGCAATTTGAATGTTACCAGCCAAATACGAGACATACAGAGAATGTAGAATTTAGTTCGCTCGAGTAAAACAATTCAGATTCATTTAATTGGTGTGTTAAACCATGACTTTTTTACACATAGTTTTTATACTTCTTCGAATTTGCTGGGTTGTTCACTGAATGCACTGACTGGTCGTGCAGGAGGGAGTTAGTAAATACATGTGCAGTGTCGAGACCGACTGGAGTTATGTTATGTCAATCTAAAATGTGCGTGGCCTCCCAAGCACATTCGCGTGGATTTATATTGCTGTACTCTGTAGTTTAGGTGAATATTAAACAACTGCATTTAGGAGGATTGCTTATTCTATTGGTATAACAGGTCAGTAATCCGGCCGCCGTTACTCGGCTGAAATGT
The DNA here is from genome assembly GCA_027475355.1 of Coilia nasus. Taxonomy (NCBI): domain Eukaryota; kingdom Metazoa; phylum Chordata; class Actinopteri; order Clupeiformes; family Engraulidae; genus Coilia; species Coilia nasus. The sequence goes on from CM050199.1 coordinate 13,907,329, forward strand.
TGGTGATTGTAATAAGGAACATAGGCCCATGACTGCAAGTGCCAAATTAGTCTCGTGGCCAGGGATTAAAACTAACGACGTCCCGTCGTCCCGGGGACGTAATAAATTGTCATCGGGAGGATCAATATTCTAACTCGGGCCGACCTCGGGACGACGGGAAATTTGCCAACTACATTTTTCTATTTAAAAATTTTCATCACATTTGCAAACCAGAACGGTGGTCGGTGGGAAACAATTTATGTGAAAACGTAAATGGAACAGGACTGGCTGGCGCACTCGCGTTTATATTGTTCTGTGAGTCAAGTGGCAACAATGTTGCAGCCTGTTGAGCTCGCACTGCTTACTGCTAGAGCTCGGACGAGACGAAGCTGACTGTCACTTCAACTACTCAATGTTGCACTAACGATGTCAGGAAGATAGGAAGCTAAGAAACTGTGGGAATTGTGGTAGAAAGATACTTTGATAATGATTAATACTTTAACCCCCCACAAATTCAAACATGTCTACACATCCTCTGAAATTATTATGTTAAGCGATTCCATCACCTAGCCTACTCTAACTGGAATCGTCTGCTAACTAGCATCGTCTGCTAGCTAGCTAACGCAAATAGTCGTTGTACTGTTGAAACAATGTAATAACACACCGAAACTGTCTACTCATCACGCCGAGATTATTGGTTATCATACTCAACGTTTCTGGTTGTGGTGGCGAAAGTAATTATCCACAAGTTATCCACCATCAACAAAACAGGTAGACTGTCAAACCAATGACTACCAATGACTCTACTCGCTCAGCACAGAATGCATTGACTAGAGATGCGCCGAAATGAAAATTTGTGGCCGAAGCTAAATTAAAATTAAACGCTTGGCCGAATGCCGAAACTGAATAGTGGATAAACCCACAACAAATGAATTACTGTCCTTTTGGAACAAGTACTTAGCCACAGTAGATAGGCTAATAATGTAAACACCAGCACCGCCAGCATTTTCCTAACTCCGCTCATGTCCTTCAGCCGCTCTCCGGCTCTCTCTCTCCCTCTCTTTCTCACACACACACTCGCGCACACACACATACATTGCGCCGGCGTCGCCACCCTTTCCACTCACCTCACTTTTTAAAATCCCCAACACCGTGGAAAACAGGGAACAAACGCGGCACCAAGAAGCTTGTATGTAACCGGAGGACAAATGGTTCCACTTTGGAAATGGTTTGAGTGACAGAGTGGAAAATAATTCGGTACACCCCTAATTAAGACCATTGTTTCTGCCCTGGTTTTGTGCAGGAGTCGCCAACCTTTTTCAAAGGGTCATTTTTGACAATATCAGAGACACTTTAACAAGATAGTTAATGACTACACATTATTATTCAATATGGTATTCAATATGTTATTTATTTATTGATTTATTGTTATGAAAATACAGATGTTCTATTAGTGCATGTACTTCAAGTAAAGTGTGACAATTAAATATTAGAATATATGGTGGAGTTGTGGCAGAAGGTCATGTAGGCCACAGTTCTGTGACTGAGGGTGTTGATTGTTGTACCTAAACAAATCTAGTTTTGAATAAATGTATTTATTGCTATCAACATAATGTAATGTGTATTGTTTTTTTATTATATTATCAGTAGGTAACAACTTAAAATGTAAAAAAAAAATTCGGGACGATTCGGGACGGTTCAAAATGATTTTCGGGACACTTCCGGGACGGTGGTGAAAAAAGTTAATTTTAATCCCTGCTCGTGGCAGAGTTTATTAATAGTATTGACAGATGATATCAAAACGCTGTTAAACGTTATGGGTTTACAATAATTTCATCCACTTAATGCATCAGCTTTGCCACATTTTCACAGTTGGTTTTACCACAGACCATCAAGCAACAAGTTTATTTGGTTGCGCACACACAACGGAAACAATTCTCGTCCATTCATTTCCTTCTCGGGCGCTGAAGCAGCTGGCAGTTGGCTAGTTGGCGTCCACAGCACAGCAAAAGGAAATACTTTCAGTAGCACAATACACACGAGTCAACTTAAGCCCCGAGACATGCAGGGCGGCTATGAGTGCGGGTGCCGTCACCACAGATGAGAGAGAGGGAGGCAGAGAGACCTCTCGCCCGTCACCCCGTGACACAACAGCCCGGAGCTCGGAAAATATTACAGACCAATTTAACGTTACAAAACCAGTGCAGTGCAAAAGCAGTGACGAAGGCACTGGCCTGGTTATTAACAAATTGCTCGATAAATATGGTTAAAGTTAAAGAAACTAGTTCAAAAGGACATTTCCAAATTACTCTTAATAACGTACTGTACTCCACACCAGGTCATGACTTAACCTGTACTATGTTTTATCACTTATAAACGGTACTCGTAGCTTATTTATACGCAGTGAACTTAGCTGTAAACTGATGTCACAACAGTGTCAAACTGCAGACCAGCGCCAATCCAAGACCTTTAAATTAAAGGCTACTCCACATCCAGAAAGGGGGGTCGGGGCTGGTGGCGACAAGAACAAACAAAAGAAGAGAGTTTTTATCTGTAGGGAGGTGTGTGTGTGCGCCCGTTGGTTGGGGAATAGACGGGTGGGGTGGGTGACTGTGTTATGAAGCCGTCAGTTGATGAGGACGTCAGACAAGCAGTAGGCTAGTTTCGCACACACATGCATGTTCGCAGACACACACACACACAACCACAAAGCCATGACACTTATTTACTCCAAGACCTTTGGTGAGGTGAATAAGGCGGGGTGTGATATAACATCGTGGTGGTGGCGGCACAGGCGATTATAGCCTAATATAGAGGTTTCCACTTTTCAGACCGCAACCCCCAGTTTTAGCTCTGCTGACCCACCCCCCCAACCATTGTCGCGCAAGCATTCTTGATCTCTTTCGCGCTCTCTCTCTCTGTCTCTCTCTCCCTCCCCCCACTTTAATAATGTGGGTGTTTTACGCGTTGTTGCTGTCCTAGGCTACTGTTTTAAGGCAGTAGAGCAAAAACAAAACTGAACACAATTTTTGAGCTAGTTTATTTTATTACCAAACTTACGAGCGAAAGCAAATAGGCAGAACCCCACCACTACTTATGTAAAATGCTGAGCATGTACGGACATATTATGAACAAGCAACAGTTCTAAAGTTATGTATGCAGAAAAAAAACTCAATGCGATGGATGAGAGCCGTGCACGAAGCAAAGCAGGTCCACATATATTTAATTTTGGAGATGGCCACCCGTAGTTCATCTTCCACTTTAAGCCAAGACTGCATTTACTGTTAATGTAAGTCAATGCGGAGAAAGTCTTTTCGCATAAATACTTTGAGGCAGCTTTGCCCCAGCGCCGTCTGTGCACACTGACATGCACTTTATTAAAAATGTAAAACATGTAAAACATACCTAATTAATCATAGGTGTGTTCGGGGCGTAACATGCAATAAACCAATCAGAGTTACTCTCATTCCCTTTAAAAGCCAGCCGCGCTTTGTCCATGGCTTGTTACTATTACGATGGCGTGTTTCCCATCAGGAGCATTTTTCTTTGAAGACCGTTCTGCTTGTGCATGAGCAGTTAATCTTCCGGGATGGATATTTAAGTCTGTTTTTTACACTTACCCTTTGGTTATGAACAATGTGTGTTTCCTTTGGTTATGAACAATGTGTGTATGTTTATTTAAAAACTGATTGCTCAATAAATGTGCATTCTTGCAAAATATGTATCAGTATATACATTATATACAGTATTATATACATTATATACAGTATATTAGTAAATAATCAGATTCGTAGTCGTATGCAATTGGACTCATCAAGAGGGGGATCCCTCTTGTTATATCCTAAAGCGTTGTGCGCCCATAAAATAGCTTTCCAGCAATGCGCAACTGACGACAGACCAGGGTTTTGTTGGTCACTGGCGGATTTAATTTTTGCGTCCTTATAATAGCATCTGGCACGCTTTGCACCAGACCACACCTCTTCTTTTCGCTGACACACCCGTGATGGCGCAGTGTCATCTGCTATCTAGACAACGTGATTTTATCACGCTGGCACAGAATAGTAATGACACCATGCGCACGTCGCGAATGCACAGTGCGCCGCGGCATGATAGGGCCCTCTGTGTGTTCAGCGCGTGGCAGTATTGCAATTGCATTACACTTAGCTGACACTCTTATCCAGAGCGACTTACAGATATTTACAGGGTTTCAGTTACAGTCCCTGGAGCAGTGTGGGGTTAGATGCCTTGCTCAAGGGCATCTCAAACATGGGTAGGTGGGGACTCGAACCGGCAACCTTCTGATTGCAAGACCAACTCCCTAACCACTAGGCCACAGCTGCCCCCTGTGTATTCTGTCAGTATTCGTTTAGGATGCGCGTTAACAGATTAGACCATTTCCACCGCAAGCGTGTTCTGAGCGTATTCTGTCCCTATACAAACCTATTGTATACGCCCACACGCTGAACACGGCTACACGCTGAACAAGGCGGTGGAAATGAGCCCTTAGTGTTGTCCTCACACGGTTCTTGATAAAGTTCAAAAGTGAGAATGTCTTCTCGGACAGGTACGGTATGTCGAGCGAAATAAGCTCAGCATTTTCTTGGCAAATGTCCGAATCTCTTGGATATCATGCAGAAATTTGCAGTAATTGCAAAACTGTATGATACATGTTTTGACAGAGAAATGCACGATAGCAGTATGTTTTAACATGATAGATTTTCCGAACTAAAGATCAACTCCTTAGCCACGAGACCACGTCTGAATAGGCTCTCACCGATATCAGTACCTCTTGTGTCTGTCACAAACCAAACATTCCCGGTGTTACCGTGGTAAACGTTCCAGTTCATGGCCAACTTGCAAATATATTACAGTTGTGCTGTCCAAACTCAGGGAAAACTCAATCGGTTTGTAGAAATGACAATAATACTGCTGTTTAAATTGTTAAACTTTGAAGTCATGGCATCCGGTTTTAACAAGGAAAACAAGATGATGTGACTTTGTTTTTTAAACGTTTTGACAGCTGTATTGTCACTATTTCTGCACATCGATTTAATTTCACTGCAACTGAACCGCAGGATTACGAGATAATGGCACTTTTACAGTCAACTAAATACTGCAAGTTTTGCCGTGGGTGGGTCAACCTCGGAAGTGAGATCTTTACTTCAGCGTACAGCAACAAAACAGAAAAGTAGACTGCAACAAGTTTGTGTTTTTTCTTTGCTGAGCCAAGGGGGTTGACTGTTTCAAACGCGTCCTGGTACAGTATCAGCTTAAGACACCCTGGATTTTCTATGAAGAACTCGTTTGACTTGCAGATTTGTCCACCTCCTATGTCAGAAAACATGTGTATCTGACTCACTAGACTGTTGTGACATTGCATTTTTCCATAATTCTGATTGTAATAAGTTGGCCAATGTTTGCTTCACAGGAATGTAATAAGCAAACCTTCCTAATGCAACCCTTCTAGGTTCTATGTACCGGAACATGCTTTTGAACGTCTGTTCTCTTGAATAGATTGATCTCAGTGGGCCTTGGTGAGAGGTAGAGAACAGATCTGAATCCTTTACACAGGCAACAACTTTAGCAATAGCATCATCTGTAAGACTCACTTTCTCTCTCAAAAGTGAATGCAGTTTACTCAAAGTGTACTCCTGTCCTAATTCGTGTAAATTTTGCATTTCTTCAACAATTATTTGTATAGTTGATGCTGGAAGGAGGAGCTGGCCTTGCAACTTTAGGTAGAACAAGCACATGTTTCTTAGAAAGGTCTCATTCAAATTCTGAGGCAACTCCACATTTTCATTTGTAGCATCATCTGGGCCTAAATTATGAGAAGCATCATGAAATGCAGCAATAGAGAACTGTGGTGTAATTTCTTTATAGATATCACTAATGCTACTCGCTGAACACTCTCTATGTTTCCTGGACATATGCGCAGTAAAGGATGACTTTAAAGTAAATGGGCTTTTGCAACCTGTTACTGGACATGCCACAGGTCTCCCCTCCACAAGATGTTCTTTTAAGTGGGACAGAAGTTCTCTAACGGTCTGCAATTGGCGCGCGCACAGTGAAACAGCGCAAGCAAAAATTGAAACAATGGCTGAGGTACACCAACTAGAAAGAACAGAAAGCGCGGGCACATTGTGATTGCGATAGAAATGACCCTTAAACGCTGAATACGTACAAAATGTCTGCTTGCAACCAGCGGAATGACATTTGAAAACACAACGCGGTTCATTCCTGTGGATTCGGCAATGCAGTACATAACCTTTTAACGACAGTAATGCTCGGTTGCAAAACCTGCAGACAATCATTTTGCAGTAGCTAATGCTAAACTCTCATACCACAATCACACACGAAAAGGAAACGCTAACATTACCTCACTCAACTGACAAACATATTTGAAAAACTATCTAAAAAGCAATACTGACTTACCACGCTATATAAGCAGGTAAAGTACCGATGCTACTCAAGCTTGTTAATCAACTGTGCTGCAAACAAGACGACAAGAGATTATTGCAATTTCTTGCTGAGGGCGCTGGAACAAAGTGAAGTCTCTGGCTGGAATCGTAACCGACACATCCGGGAACTTACAGCTCTCACCTTGGCAACGAGTCTAGCAACCGAAGATTCTAGTAGTCGAAGCAGGATGACTGAAGCATAGACAGACTAATAAAAAAGCCATTTTACTTACCACTGCTAGGTCCTCCAAAGTTCTTCTGGGGTGTGTTTCTTCTTCAGGGTGTTTTGTTCAGACATTCACCTAAATTCATTGCTAAAACAATCCAAATGTTACTGCTAGCCTTTGAGGTCGAAAATGACATAAATAAATATTAAATAAATATGAAATAAGCTACATTTAAGTGGTGGCAGTCTATAGCATTTTGGAAGCTTTTCAAGGTATAGGCTACAGAATTTCAGTGTAATTTTAACACTATTTTATTGCCATTTAATATGCATTGCATTGTTTTTGTAATACAGTATTTCAGTGTCACAATAACATCATTAAGTCTTTTCAACAAAGAAATTATGTGTAAAAAACATTTATTTTTATTTTTGAATTTACAGTTACATTTAGTTTAACATTTTACTAAATTACACTGTAAAGTACACAATGTTTTGTTGTAATTCCATTTACAGGTTTTTAATGTTGTGATTTTACAGCATTTCAGTCATGGGCGTCGGTAGACCTGGGCATTCGAGGCTATAGCCCCGGATCTCCTGGGAATAGCACCGGATCTCTGTGCCGTCAAAAAGAGTAAATAAGTAATGGTAATGATGAAAGTAGGCCCGTAGAAAAGACTTTTGTGTGGTTGCATTACCAGTAGTCCCAAATGAAACATTGTAGCCAGTGAAAACCAAAGATTCTAGAGCGCTCCTGGAAAATCTTGCGGGACCATATATGGGCAGATTTAGAATCATTTGTTACAATATGTTACAAATTCAAGACGTCTGTATTCTTTCTATGCGTAGGGCTATTTCGTGTTTCTAGCTAGAGTGAGATCCGTGTTTAAAAGATGGACATTAGAAATTTCTTTAGGGGAAAAAGTGCAGAGAGTGGACAAGAGGTGCAGACCGAGAGTGTGGCGTTGGCTACTGCAACGGCAACCCATGAGAGTGTTTCGATCAGCACAGGTTCGTGAAAAGCAGCCCCAGCCTCAGTCAGCCTTTCGATAAATGCTGGTCTGGTGTGGTTAGCTTAGCTAGCTGCACCTCAAGGACGTAAGTCATGACTCATGACGATTGTCCTTTCTTTTCATTCTTAAACAACGCTAAAATTGCATTTTCATCAGTTCGATTTTTCAAATTTTCTCGGGGGAAAACCCCCCCAACCCCTGCTCAAAGAACACTCTAACTTCTGGGCTAAAGCCCCGAATGTTTCCACAACCTAGCAACGCCCCTGATTTCAGTGTTAATTTTACGGACATTTTTTACAGTGTGGTAAATGCAAGCTGTCACGTCTTAATTTGTTTATTTACAGTTCACCACAAACTGGGCGCATTGATACATAAACATAATAAGGTCGGAAAGCAGGGACTACTTCATAGGTGTGCGTAGATAGAAAGTCAATAAGCGTTCTAAAGGACGCATCACAATGAGAAATTGAACGAAGCCGTGGTATAACAAAAAGTTAATGCACGTTCGAGGTGGTAATGCGTTCACGACGCGAAGCGGAACCACGAACCCGAACCACGAACTTGGCACATTGAAAGCAGGGACTGCTTCATAGGTGTGCCTATATAGAAAGTTAATAACCGCTCTAAAGGACGCATCACAATGTGAAATTGAACGAAGCTGTGGTATAAGTGTGCTATAGGTTAGTGTAGTGTGTAGAATTTGATAGCTTTGCATGTTTACCTGTTACGTGTCAGAAAATTCTATTTGACAATCAAGCAGTCATGATATCTGCAGAAAACTCTGAACAAAAATATGAGCCAATACAACGACGTTGCCGTTATGCCAGTATTTATTTAAAGTGTGCTACAAAGTTACATTAAATGTGAATATATCTAGCATGGACTATGCTGAATGTGAACATTACATAGGTGTACATATCAAACCCCCTCCTAAGGCTTAAGGCATTGAGGCAATTAAACCATCTATTTCAGCATGGTGAAGAACATCAAAAACATTCCACAAGGCCTTAAACCCCCAGTCTTTATTATCATCTGAAAAGTAATCAGAAGACCATCCTGTTATTTCAGTGCTACATCAAGGCACTTGCACCACCAAGAGGTTAGCCACAAAATACATACCTGCAATGTGAGTCACTGTGAATTAAAACATTTACAATGTGCATACATGTGAATGTATTGCACCATTCACCATCTGAATGGTTATTGGCTCCAATAACTAATCTATGACTAAAGCTGATGTGGTCCCTCAATGACATTGGTTGCATATGGCGCAATGCTGGTGACAAGATGTTGATATTTCAGCTTAACAACCATTCAAACGACACCCCTTTCTTTCCGGACACCTACGGCGATGAGTTCACTGAAAAAGTTGTTTTGAATTGCAGTTTCCATTCTACAACACTGAAGACTGCATCTGAACACCACAATATTTCTGAGCACACAGACACGCACGCACACAAACACACACACACACACTTGATGGGCATCTTAATGGAATGGGAGAATTAGCTCAGGGGAATATGAATTTGCCGACTGGCATTGTTGTGTTTTGCGGTTGGCAGGTGCAGGACGTGATGTGCTTGTAGGGGAATAATGCCGATCCATTGCACAAGCTAACAATACGCTCATCAAAGGTCTTCTCCTGGCACACAGAATGGATCCTCTGCTGCACCAGGAACCCATTGCTGTCTGTCTGAAACCTAGGGATACATGTCGGAAAGGGGGGGGGGGGGTTAAAAATCACCGAAATCACACTAAAATGAGTGCACATTGTACACACACATGCACACACACCCATACACACACATGGACACATATACAAAGCCGGCACACGCACGCACACACACACACATACTGAGGTTCTTGTCTCTCACCTTAAGTCCTTGCCGCACGTCCCTTGGCAGGTGGGCAGCAGCACAGAGGCGTTGCAGGACTTGTATTGCACACTCACCCGCGTCATCTGTATGCCACAGGTGTGATTACCTGAGAGACAACAGGAGAGGGCCAATCAAGACTTCAAGACTTGTATTGTTATTGAACAGTTGCCTGTACAACGAAATTAAGCAGCAAGTCCACTAAGGTGCGAGATGAGAGTATCAACGTGTCAAGTACAAGCGATACAAAGTACAAAGTGTCAAGTGCAGAGCAGAGAGAACAAGGGATGGGGGTATATACAAGGGCATAATAAATAATAAAAATATGTGGTGAAGGGGGCATGGAAGGGAATACTGAACATTGCGTTGTGGCTATTGCACAGGAAGAGGTAGTGGGCCAAACCAATGCTATTCACAAATGCTACAAAGCCTCACTCCTATAGGCATTATTGTAACGTTTGATATTTTTACTAAAACTTGGTAAGCGCTTCCTTGTTCCCAGTATCCTACAGCCTCGCCAGCTTTATTGGTATCATGCCAGGCTACAGACATTCCTTATGAAGAACAAAGTATAAAGCCCCAGTCATACAAGTGACCAAAACCTAGTTGCTTGTTACTGGCCAGCTGTTTCTGTCTTGTGGTTAGACCCCCCTGGTTTTAAAAAGTTGTTCTGAAGACTTTAAGCAACACTAAGGAGTTTGAAAACCGTTTTTTCAAAATCAGAAGTTCGGTGTGAGGTTCTTCAGTACAGGTGAGGATCAGTGTGACTTGGTGCTACAGTTATGTCTGCTATAGGTACGTGTGCTTCAGGTGAGTGTGGTACAGGTAAGTGTGCTTGCTACAAGTTAGTGTACTACAGGTGAGTGGGTTTCAGGTAAGTGTGTTTCAGGTGAATGTGCTTCAGGTAAGTGTACTAGGGGGAGCGTACTACAGGTGAGTGTGTTTCAGGTAAGTGTGTGGTTTGGGTGAATGTGCTTCAGGTAAGTGCACTAGAGGGAGTGTACTACACGTGAGTGTACTATATGTGAGTGTGCTACAGGTAAATGTGTTTCAGGTGAGTGTGTTTCAGGTTCTGTACCACAGGTCTGGACTCCACAGCAGTCTGTGATCAGCGTGGAGTCAGAGCCACAGACGGGAGGAGTGGGTTTGGGTCGCTCCTGGCACTCGGTGGTTCTGGTGCGGTTGTTGCAGGTACAGATCTTACAGTTGGCCTCCCAGGTGTCACCAGGCTAAAGAAGACAGAGAAGGACATCATTTATGGATGGATGGATGGATGGATGGATGGATGGATGGATGGATGGATGGATGGATGGATGGATGGATGGATGGATAGATAGATAGATAGATAGATAGATAGATAGATAGATAGATAGATAGATAGATAGACAGATAGAAAGATGGATAGATAGATAGATACATAGATAGATAGATAGATAGATAGATAGATAGATAGATAGATAGATAGATAGATAGATAGATAGATAGATAGATAGATAGACAGACAGATAGAAAGATGGATAGATAGATTCCATTCTACTCCAATGTGCGCGAAGCATAACACATGTACTGTTTATGTATTTCTTTGTCTTCAGAGACAGTGTGTGTATCATTACACTTAGCTGACGCTCTTATCCAGAACGACTTACAGATATTTACAGGGTTTCACTTACAGTCCCTGGTGCAGTGTGGGGTTAGATGCCTTGCTCAAGGGCATCTCAACCATGGGTAGGGTGGGATTCGAACCTGCAACCTTCCGATTGCAAGACCAACTCCCTAACCACTAGGCCATTTAAAAAATTAAAGTTTGGGGTGCCTTGGTATTTTTTATTCAAGAAACACGAAACACATTAGAAACACTGCTGTGCCATTCCATGCCAGTGTGCACCAAGCACAACACACATACTGTATCATGCTACTCCAATGTGCAGGGAGCATAACACATGCACCGTACCAGTAACACATACCGTGCCATTCTACATCCGTGTGCGCCAATAGCACATACCATACCAGCGTGTACCAAATCATGTAGAATTACCTGCTTCGGATTGCCATGTGGGTCTTTGCAGTCTGGAAAGGAAGAACAAAAGAGGAAAAGACCACATACGATTCAGTATACTGTTTACATGTATGCTTAGTTTAATTATTTATTTAACAGGGGCCATCCACTGCACAACAGGTGAACCTAAGTTAGCTAATTTATATCTGCGGTACCTGAGGCAGGGGACCTATAAAAAGAATACAAGCACTACAAGGTCTTTGTAAGGCTTATCATTTACATTTTTCATTTCATTTTTCATTTCAAAAATTAAAAATGGGAAATTAGATATGCCATTTCCAATGTTGCATTTGTGTGACAATGAAGAAAAGATATTTTTAAAAAGCAAATGTCAACATGCTGTATATGTTTGTGTGCATGCGGAGTACTGCAGATATGACAGGAGTATGTATGTTTGTGTGTCTGTGCATACTCACCAGTGCAGACATCCACACATACATGGCTGTGTTTCCCAGCTCGCACCTGATGCATAGGGCAGAAGCAGCCAGACATCTCTTCATCTAGGCCACGACCAGGCTCACGCTTACTGCAGAACACACACACACACAGACACACACAAACACACACACTTACTACAGTAATAAAGTTCGTCCATGTCAAGCTTTTGCATCTTTATCCACCTGTTTTGTAGTGGTTCAATGTAGCCTCTTTGTCTGTTTTATATTTATTTTCGTATGTTTGTGTAGAGGTGTGTGAGCGTGTGTGTGTGCAGAAAACACTGTAGTTTGCTTTAGTATGATTGTATAAACTGACCAGCTTTAATGTTTATTTCCTAGGCAACGTGTGTTTGTGTGTGTGTGTGTGTGTGTGTGTGTGTCTGTGACTAGTAGCAGTAGTGGTAGTAAACCCCTAATCTAGACTAGTAGTAGCTGTAGTGGCAAGAAACCCCTTATCTAGAATACTGCTACTAATAATAAACCCAATATCTAGACTAGTAGTAGTAGTGGCAGTAGCGTAAGTAAGCCTATTATTGGCCAGGTTGTGAGAGACATCTTGATGCAAAAACAGTTTACAATAAACATTAAAAGTTCACTTACTCAAACCAAAGTTTTATGAAAGATGAAATTAGGCTTGCCTATGTTAAACTCCATTATCTAGACTAGTAGCAGTATTGGTAGTAAATCCCTAATATAGACTAGTGGTAGTAGTGGCAGTAAACCCCTAATCTAGACTAGTGGCAGTAGTGGTAGTAAACCTCTAATCTAGACTAGTAGCAGCAGTGGTAGTAAACCCCTAACCAAGACTAGTAGCAGTAATGGTAGTAAACCCCTAATCTAGACTAGTGGTAGTAGTGGTAGTAAACCCCTAATCTAGATCAGTAGCAGTAGTGGTTGTAAACCCCTAATCTAGACTAGTAGCAGCAGTGGTAGTAAACCCCTAACCAAGACTAGTAGCAGTAATGGTAGTAAACCCCTAATCTAGATCAGTAGCAGTAGTGGTTGTAAACCCTTTTTCTAGATTGGTGACAGTAATGGTAGTAAACCCCTAATCTAGACTAGTGGCAGCAGTGGCAGTAAACCCCTAATCTAGACTAGTGGCAGTAGTGGTAGTAAACCCCTAATCTAGATTGGTGGCAGTAGTGGCAGTAAACCCCTAATCTAGACTAGTAGCAGTAATGGTAGTAAACCCCTAATCTAGATCAGTAGCAGTAGTGGTTGTAAACCCCTTTTCTGGATTGGTGACAGTAATGGTAGTAAACCCCTAATCTAGACTAGTGGCAGTAGTGGTAGCAAACCCAGTCACACCTTCCACAACAGTAGTCATCTTCTCTGTCGCGACATTCCTGGTACACCATTCCATTTTCACAGGATACATCTAAAGCAGAAAGAGAAAGTAAATTATCCTTTAAGACTCTACAATGTAGAGTGAATGTGAGAGTGTTAGCTCTCTCTAGTGTTGCATGTGGGTACATCCTTACTGTAAGATGTATGGTGCAGACCTGAGGAGATTGGCCTGTGTGTGTTCATACTAGGCTTGGGCAGTATCCAATTTTTATACCCTGATATTTCCCTGACATAATACCCCGGTATGTTGGTATTTCAGATTTTTTAAAATGTACATAGTGTATATGTTATGTCAGGAGGCATGGCTAATTTTCATCATCATAAATTAGACAAGTAGTATCTATGAAGTAGCCCTAAAGTATTTAATATTTTGGAATGTTGTTTCTTTATATAAATTATAAATTTTCCTATAATGTAGTATGTATAATGTAGCCTAGTTGATTCTCATTTTAACTCCTATACCTTAACTCCTCCAGTAAAATCAGCCCCTGCACTCACATTTGTGCATTCAGCTCTACAGTGTCCGTTAAGAGCTCTAGTGTGATTATCTTAGCTCTACACTTTTCCATTAGCCAGGAACGGGTTTAGTGAAAACACAAGATACTTATGCACATAGGAACAGTACTTTTGGGAGAAGAGATTTAAGCCTTCTGGACAAAAAAAAACTTATTTTAACATATTGTTTTTTGAGGACAATGAACTTTTCCATACTTTGAATAACTGAATCTAGGCAATCATTTTATGTTTGAGTTTGTCTACTGAATCACAGGGTCCAGTTGGTCTGTTCAAATTTCCAGGACACCTTATCAGTAGCACAAGTCTTCTGGCTACACGGAGCTCCAGATTGCACTTGGGACCAAAGGAAAACAAGTATGCCTACTGTAGATTAAGCACCATACACTGCACTCATGCAGCTGCATGCATGGGAGTATATCATCTCCAAATGTCGTCCCGCAGGCCTGCTATCAAAGACAATCAAAAACAACATCGTTCATTCTCTCCCTGTGTGTATGTGTGTGTGTTTGTGTGTATGTTTTGCTCATAGCACCACTTGGCTTTTTAATGGTTGTGATGTTGCTGAACCTGTTCTATGGAAAGCAATTTGAACGCAAATTTGTGGGGGGTCTGATGACGTGGACTTGTTGGCCCTTGGCCCAGCTTGCGCTGCATAATTTGGCCCTTGGGGAAAATAACTGGGGACGACTGCCACAGACCCAAGTGTGTGAACACTTACCACACGTGCCGTTGAGGAGATGACGCCACTTGACACACACTGGCGCACACAGCGCGGCCGCTTGTGCCAGGTAAGTGCAGCTTATATTCGGACCAGCGATACACACATCAAACTTGCAGTTCTGTACCACAGCCTTCATATCCTTTCCACAGTTACGGGTGATCCTGGAGTGAAACACAGACAAGATAATGACTGATGAACACACACACACACACACACACACTAATACAAGTACACACAGGCTGAGCGGCTGACAAATACAAGTACACACGGGCTGAGTGGCAGTCTTTTACACAAATGCAAACACACACACACACACACACAGGCTGAATGGCATGGGCCTGTATCTTACTTGTAGATTATGTCACAGATAGAGGCCTGAGGACACGGAGTGGTAGGTGTGGGAGTAGTGGGATCACATGACACATTTTGCGGTGCAGATGTACACTGCGGCTTGTTTGGGTCGGGGTAGATCCAGTCATATGCTGTTTGTGGACAACAGTTGTCTTTCTCTACCCGACCACTAGGGCGCACACAGGGGCTGCCTCCACACACACCTACAACATGAACAACAACAAACGTGAGGAAGCGTCTATGTAAAACACACACATGCGCAACCATCACACACACCCACATACACAGACTCACACTTTTACATTTTTAAACAGTTCTAGCAATGTCTGTGTCACTCATGCCTAACGCTAGGGCTACACTGGTTACGTTACTTTTGTATCATTTTCTAAAATCGTACTTTTACTTTTGACAGGCTACACTGGCTGCACACAGCATTGTCAAGCATTGTCTTCTCATTGCTCTTGTTATGGGTTTCACAAGGATCAGATAAAAGTGTATTTTCTTGAACTTTAAGTATTTTTTTCAAGTTCTCCATCCCCATACAATAGCCTGTTTAATAATTTGTTAGGCTAGATAATGGGCTACCGTTACATCTCCATGGTAACATGTCTCCAGACTGCATGTATTTAATTAGCCTACACACAGGCTACATATGTGAATACAATGCACTTCAAAATATCTTCAGACATTAATGTTTGTATAAAAAGACAGTGTGTACTTTGCATCAAAAAAGACGAGTCTACTTCTACAGCTTCAGTGTATGTAGCGCTGTCACAACTGGTCTAGCCAGTTCCATTGATTATAGTGAAAGCTAATTGTTACGGCAGATACATCTTTGACTTAACGCATCTGTAACACATCCGGTGTAACATTTGGTGTAATGTTTATTACCAGCTGTTTCTTTGGGTGTGTGTTTTGCTTATGCCTAGCCCACCCACAGTTAGTGTCTGTTTTAGTGTTGCATAACTCCACCACTGTGTGTGTGTGTGTGTGTGTGTGTGTGTGTGTGTGTGTGTGTGTGTGTGTGTGTGTGTGTGTGTGTTTGTGTGTTTTTGTTAATGGCTTGCTCAGCCACTGTCAATGTGTGTGATGTCTGCTGCACCACCCACCACATTGTCCCTCTGTATTGTTCTGGAAGAGCTCTATTGCCAGTCTGATGGTCACCCAGGCTGCACTTCTCATTGAGATGTAGGCACCGATTTCTTCAATGGAGACAGATACCCCTCCCTCAATGTTCTCAAAACGGATCCCATGCATCTCGAAGGGGGGGGTGACAGGCATATGGTCCAGGGTTGCCTGTGCATTGGGGTGGGAGTACAGAGGGAATGTCAATCTTCATGTATCATATACACATCTTCATGTATCATATACAAATCTTCATGTATCATACAAATCTTCATGTATCATATGCAAATTTTCATGTATCATATACAAATCTTCATGTATCATATACAAATCTTCATGTATCACATACAAATCTTCATGTATCATATGCAAATGATTGCATATACAAAATATACAAATAACTTAAGTGAAAGTCTCCCATTTCTGTCATTGTGATCACACGGCACAGCACAGCACACAGTGCACACAACGAAATTCAACCTCTGCATTTAACCCATCACACATGTGAGCAGGGGGCAGCCATGACAACGGCGCCCGGGGAGCAGTGAGTGGGGACGGTACCATGCTCAGGGTACCTCAGTGGCACTACTGGCGACTTGGGATTCGAACCTGCGATCCTTGCGGTCACAGGTCCGATGCCTTAGCCGCTAGGCCACTTTGTATGTAATACACATATGTATTATATACAAAGTACCATTAAGTACCATAAAGTTAAGTTAGTGTTCACAATTACAAGATGATAGAAAATCTTGAACAGAAAGACCTCAAAGAAGTGTCTACCTTCTTTTGATTTTTCACACTGAGACAATGAAAAAAATACATTGAAGATGTGTAAGTCACATCGTTGCAAATCACTAATCTACTGACCAAATGATCACCTGTTTGACTGCAGGGTTGGGAAACTACCTACCTTCTTCTAATAGTGAATCCACCTCTGTTGCTATGTGAATAATCATACTGTCTTAAGTACGTACATATGGTGTGCTCCAAAACGTTGGCAGCATGAGGTGGATAGAGTAACGTCGGAACATTATCCAGATTCCTTTAGCACAGCTCACAGTCTGGCCAAAGCAGAGTTCATTGTCCACCATGATGCTGAAGTTGTATCGCGGCAGGCGCTCTTGGACCAGCGTGTAGGTGCAGGCCCCCATGAAGTCATAGGCCTGGCCCTGGAAGGTACGATAGTGGGGATCGCCTGTGACTTCACATTCACCTGTAGCAAAGATGGAGGTTATTCATAAACGTCACATGATGTTCAGACTCATGACACTAGCACCCAAAGTAAACAATGCAGTAGACTTTGTGACTCCAGCAGTAATCAACAATATAACATGCTGTTACTGCACCTTGTTCTACGTTCATATGAAAGAGTGGATTGAACAGGGGGGCAGACAAATCAAGGAACATCTGTGTGTGTGTGTGTGTGTGTCTGTGTGTGTGTATTTATGTGTATATTCTTCAAATATCTCACGAACCATTTGTCTGACAAACTTCCCCCATTGCTGATGTGCTGCTATGGAAAGTGAAGTGCTTACTTTAAAGTTGTTTGAACAAGACATGCAAGAGGTGTCGGTAAAATAGCTTTTTAACAGCTCTTGCTCTTCCATGGCTACTGCACTAGTGCAATTAGTGGGTGGACTTTGCTTATATCTGTGAACCATAGGCTGGGCAGCAAAGGAAACAAAACACAACCTTCTGATTATTTGGATCGGTCATGGATGCAAGGAAAAATAATGTTGAGATAAAAATTACCTACATTCTCTAAAACTCTACATTCTAAGCTTAATTAAATTATTTTGTCAGACATTAGACTAGCAGTGGCAGTGGCGTATTCTATTTGATGCAACTAAAGAGGGGTAAAACATATAAGACATTTTAAAAGAAAGTGCAAGTGAAAGTACTGCATTGGAATGTTATAGTGAAGTACCAGATAAGTAATCACATGACTGTAACTAATAATGATCCGGTGAAGGTCTGGTGTGAATACTTCAATTGAAAAAAAATTGGTGGGTGGATGATTTCTTTTGTACCATTTAATCAAGCATTTGGATGAAGCTGATTGGCACTTACAAACGCACTTCCTGGTTGTGCAGCATTCGCCCCTAACCAGAACAGTCCTGTCACCAGGGCAGACAGGTACTGGAGATTCTGGACATGAGACTTGTTTCTCGGATATAGCCCCTGTATCCACACATGTTCGCGTTGTACAAGTTTCATTCCACGTCTCTCCACATCTTCGCCTCACATTATTTGAGTCCGTACAACAGACGGGACCAGTGGTAGGGGTAGTAGGAGTCCCAGAAGTCATACTAGTGGTATCACTAAATTGATGTTCGACAGTTGCTGTAGTTGGATGTTCAGTCCTTGGTACAATGGGGGAGGTTGGGTTTGTAGAAGCTGCTGAAGATGTTGTCATTGTAGATGAAGTGTGTGGAACTGTTTTCATTGTAGTTGAGGTGGATGGAGCTGTTGTTCTCATTGTAGTTGAGGTGGATGGAGCTGTCGTTGTCATTGTAGTTGAGGTGGATGGAGCTGTCGTTCTCACTGTAGTTGAGGTGGATGGAGCTGTCATTGTCATTGTAGTTGAGGTGGATGGAGTTGTCATTGTAGTTGAGGTCGATGGAGCTGTCGTTCTCATTGTAGCTGAGGTGGATGGAGCTGTCGTTCTCACTGTAGTTGAGGTGAATGGAGCTGTCATTGTGATAGTAGTTGAGGTGGATGGAGCTGTCATTGTCATTGTAATTGAGGTGGATGGAGCTGTCGTTCTCATTGTAGTTGAGGTCGATGGAGCTGTCGTTCTCATTGTAGTTGACTTGGATGGAGTTGTTGGTCTCATTGTAGTTGAGGTGGATGGAGGTGGTGGTGGACATTCCTCTAAAAATAAACATCAGAGATTTCCTTTGTAAATACTTCTTTGAGAAACTCCATTATGACATTTAATCAAACACATGAGATATGCCTACACAGACCACCCGACCAACCAAATCTGACCATAGAGGAACCAGGTAGATGTAATTTGTAATATCACCTTTACAGTTTCCAAGCCTGGTGAAAGACACTCTTTCAGTTAGTGTTACTACATGCAAAGAGTGTCTACATTTCAAAAGGCACAAGTTTACTTCCTGATGGGTCAATACTTTGTGTGGCCTGCCTTCAACCAATAATTACTGAATACAGCATACATACTTAAATTTAACATTTAAGTGCGTGACAAGTGTTAAGCTACTTTCTCAATTCTCACAAATATTTTATGGTTGTTATAAATATATAGGTTCCGTCAAGCTTAAGCATTCAACACTGTTTGGGTGCAAATTCATAGTTTAGAAGGTTTTATCAAAAAGTAATATGTATAGCTATAAAATAGAACAATATCTAAACCAAATAATGTGATGTAGCATCCTGCTAGCTGCTAGTACTAAGAATTAGCATCAGATTAAGACAAAAACCCCGCCACATTCAACCCCATTACATTTTTCAGTGTTACGTGGTTCAATGACGGCTACAGGGATGAATGTCTTTGCAATATTTCATGTATAGTCTTGTACACATGATCTGTTGGAACTTATGTAGATGTTTGGTTGCAACTAAACTAAAAAATAGCTGTGAATTATGCAATAAAGAGTTTGCAATAAAGACTGACAGGGTTAAGTTGAATGTGACTTTTGTTATATGCAAAAAAATATGTGTAAGTATGCAAAAAATAACTTACTTTTTAATGTTAAGGTGGGAAAAATCTTTTTCTTTACAGTACTGACATTATTAGACATAATCAAATTAAAAAGATCTAAATATCTGATGTGTTTTTTCATTATCTTTTTCAATCATAAATTGCACCGTTTCTGTAGAATCACCCAGAAATTGTTGTGATGGTTTGATGGTCATTCTCAATGCTCACTCTAGGGTTACGTGGCAGATAACCAGCCTTGCAACTTCGAGGACACCAGCCCTGTGTCCTCAAGCACAGGAAGTCTGTTGGTCATGCATCCTTGGTCTTTATTTGGAAGCACACTGTGTATATGTTTGTTGTACAAGTTGTTATACAAATAAAGTTGACTTGGCCTACAATATTTGAGAGTATTGGCCAAAATATGTGGCCTTTGAACAAATTTTAATGTTTTTTTTTTTTTGTTGAGAAATTTAGTATGTTCAAAATCAAACAAATCAACAATCATTGAGCAGCTACTGGACTTATCACAAGTCAGTTATTGACCAGTGCTCATAGTGCTTATAGTGACTGGGCATTCATGAACCGATCACAGACCAGTCATGCAATGACCACAGACCTTTCATTGACCAGTCACAGGCCAATCATAGAATAGTATTTCAGCAGGCATGAATGAATTACAGACCCGTCATAGACCAATCAAAGAAAAAAGTCACTGACTGGGCATTGGATCGACCACAGACCAGTGATGGACCAGTGACAGACTAATTAGCCAACAGACACTGACAAAATATGAATCAGCCACAGGCCAAACATAGCACATGTGGGCAGCATCTTCATGAAGCCATCAAGCAGGCACACGTTGTGCTGGAACACTGCACACTACTGATGCATTTAATTAACATTCAGTTTTGCCCCCCACTGTACAAGTTGGGCAAAAACACCAGTCATTCTACCACAATAGAGACTGTTTTTTCATTGAATAGATTGTCTCTTTTTTCATGTTTGTCCTTACCCAATATGATCCTCTGTAAAGCACTGCTGATCTGCTCCAAGGCTGCAAAATTGTCCACATGAAACACATGGTTTTCTGAAGATGATGCAATCCTTTGGAGTTCCATGAGGCCACTGCCCATAAAAGCCCGCCCAACCTGCCATAGGGGGTCGAGTCAGATTAAGTTGTCCACGTGTAAGACATTTACAAATTAGCAGACAGTATCATCACAGTAAAATGATACTTAACTGAATGTCACATTTATTTACATGTACTGTATATTTTAATGAGACAAGACTGAGATATGTTAACGAATATGTTCGTAATAGTGGAAAAATGTAGCAGAGTGGGTGAGCACTGAAGTATAGTTTATATTGGGCACAATAAACAAACAGCTTCTTCACTGCAGTATGACATGGCTGTAGTAAAAGGTGAGTAAATGGAAATAAACATAGTTTACGCACCTCCTGAACTTAGAGTTTACAAACATCCTAAATATAGCTTCTGTACCTCTGTATATACCTCTGAATATACTGAATATACTTTATCATACAAACATATGGGCAATGCAGATATAAAGGTTATGGAAAGGTACTGTATCTTCACTGTGCAATGCTTAATTAATATGCAATAACCCACACTTCATATCACACTGTATATAAAACTTATTTTTTTCTTTTATTGTTTATCTTCTTATTTTACTTTTATTTATTTGTTTTATTCTATG
Organism: Coilia nasus; assembly: GCA_027475355.1. Lineage (NCBI taxonomy): Eukaryota > Metazoa > Chordata > Actinopteri > Clupeiformes > Engraulidae > Coilia > Coilia nasus. The sequence goes on from CM050199.1 coordinate 13,928,757, forward strand.
TTGTAAATGTTGCACATAGGTGTCTGTACTAGAGAAGGAGCTGCTTTTAATCTCATTATACACATGTATATGACTGGATTTTTGACTGCTAATACCACAAAAAAGGCCTTTGTTTACAAAGTGTCAATAAAAGGCAAAATTTCATGTTTTGGAGGTTAATTCCTTGATGTTTTGGTTTGCAATACAATTATGCTAATGGCTTGACAAGAGTTAACATAGGCTTACTAAGTCACCCGTTGAGACAAAGATACCAGTCAGATTTGCATCTTACAAGTAAAATATTACAAATACAATTCAGATTTAAATTCAGCATTAAGTGTCAGGTAAATAATTGTGATTTTATGCTAATCTTAAAGTCACATCATCACAATCAATTGTGGATGATGTTATGCAGGGTAGTGGTGGCTTATTCCAGGTAAAGACCATTTATTTACCTAATTGTGCATTGTGTCTACGTATGTCTAATCACATTTTAAATGCTTCACATCAGACTCATTGGAGTAATGAAGTAATGCTTAGACACAAGAGTGGACAGATAAACTCTGATAGGCTATAATTTGATTTTATACTTTAGCCAACTCCTAATTTACCACTACATCACTGCATAGGCATGCAAACGCCACCACAATATTGTATTTCGCAACAGTACTTTGCCAGGCAACTTTACTGAGGCTCAACCCAGACAGACAGACATATAGATAGCCTGACTAACTGATTGACTGATTAAAAGGTTTGCCTTGGTAGTGCACATTGTGTCTTACCCCAATGCTGTATCTGGTGATGCCCATTTTTTCCGCCTTAGCTATAATGGATTCAAGCTTGAGGCTATCTGATGACTGTCCGTCTGTGATGACAATGAGGACCTTGTTGGCAAAACTTCTCAGTCCCGCGGCAGGCACAAACACCTCATTCCTGCGTATGAGAAACCAGCTTTTTAACTGGGCTAGACAATTTATAGGATGAGGTGAGAAAGACAGGGGGCACTATAGATACAGTAACACAAATACAGGAAATACGATGCTATTGATGTAACGGATAAGGTCTTTCCAAATAAAATCTGGAAGTTATATTCCTTTTATTCCAGCTATCAGAATGAGGCGCTCCCTCCTGTTCATGACTGCTAATATTTATTTTGCACTTTTACCTTTTTCTAGATAAATGATTATTAGCTTTTTCAATACAACTATCACAAAACCACTCTACAATAAATATCTATAATTTATATCTCAAACTAGATATAAAATGTTTGTGTGTAGGTTTTCACAGAGTGCAATTTATGACCATGTTCATTATGTAGATTTACTAGAGAAACACTTTTCATCATTATCAAGAATTTAAGACAGTGTGTAGATGTTTCTCCGATTTAATGTTGAAATTGTATATTGCATTCAAATAGTATATTGCGACGCTCTGTCATATTGCTTTTTCAAACGTGTTTTGCAACTATGGTAGCTGTGGAGTGCCTGATCTCCTTTGATGTCTCAGTCATGCTTTTAATCAGGCCTGTTCGGTTACTTTTAATCATGTAACCCCACCCTTCATGGATGGATGGATGGATGGATGGATGGATGGATGGATGGATGGATGGATGGATGGATGGATGGATGGATGGATGGATGGATGGATGGATGGATGGATGGATGGATGGATGGATGGATGGACCTTTAATAATCCCCAGAACTACCATGGACAACAGGACAGTAACATGACAATAGCAGGCACAATACAACATACAGTGAACAAGAACAAGTAATGAGTAACAGCACCAAGCAGAAACTCCGCAAGAGTGCAACAATCACCCTAGTGCCAGTGATAGGCTGGTACATAAAGACCAATGTAATGAAAGGCCCTGAAATATAGTGCAATGTACACTGCACTCTCTGCACCAATGGCAAAGTGCACCATGCCTCATACTACGTACAGTCTGACAGATACAGCACTAACAATACAGTGCTGGACAAATGTCACCAGCATCACAACAGAACAGTCACCAGTCTGGGGCTTTATGTTAGTTTATTTGGGACTTACACAACTTTGGAGATGGCTGCTGCTGTGAAGGTTCCACCTGACAACTGCGTGATACCCATCACCTGGCTCTCCCACATCCCCGAGCGATTAAACTGGTTAAAGTCCATGTGGATGGTGGTCATACTGGAATACTGGGCAATGGCAAACTGGAAAGAGCCAATGACGTACATGGTCAGTTTAAATCTACTCAACCTAATCTGTTCAGATATGAAAAGCAATTAGTGCAAGTCAAAATAATTTACATTGAATTCTGATAGACTCAATTCAGCCGAGTTGATGTAAGAGAAAATGTATAGTGAAAGGGTCAATACCACTGAATAACGCACACACACGCATACACACGCATACACACGCATACACACACACACACACACACACACACACACACACACACACACACACACACACACACCTGCATGTTTCCACTCTGGAGTCTTCTGATCAGTCTGACTACAAAGTCGATCATGGATCGGAAATCACGACCGGACACACTCCCTGAGCCATCCAGCAGGAACACAATGTCTGAAGTCTGGTCTATGAAGCATTCTGGGGGGGTTAGGGGGGAAGGCAGAACACATTCAGACAACCATTCCATTCAATGTCATTTGAATTTCAACTTTACAACATCAACAACAATGACAAGAAGCCCTTATTTATGTACCACTTCTAATGCAGGGACAGCAACTCAAAATCCATTTAATGGTCATATTATGTAAAAATCACTTTTTGTGCATTTTTGCATTGTCATTTGGGTCTGTACTACTCCAATAAAGACTCCAAGTGCCGAAAAATAACAAAACAACATTCATTCATTTGCTGTGAGTCAGTTAAAAGATTTTGGTGTCAGGAATACTGTGCTTCTGTGAGGCATTTCTTGTCTGGCTTCTGATGTGACATCCCAACACAATGCCAAACTTTTTATATTTTTTATATTTTTTACTATGCGTGCGGGAAGCTCTACGAAAACCGTACAGCCGCTAACAACTGTACAATATTGGAAAACATCATCAAACAATACCGGACTGAGCCCTACTGGAGCAACTCGTAGATTATTAGCTATTCTCTGAAGGCCTAGCGGCCAGACTTTGGTCTGACCTAGGAGGAACAGCCACCCAAGGTTTGTCCACAACGGTGTGAGACATACTGTAGCAGAGCATTGTATGACATCCATGATGTACTCTATGCTTAAAGCTAACACCAGTAGACCTAAACCACTCATTCTGAAAGATGAAAGAAAGACAAACCGCCAGAATAGAACTGGTCAGATGTCCTTCGCGTGACAGTGATTTTGTTCAAAGAACTTCATGAAAGATGTTTTTATAGCCCATATACATATACTAACTTGTTGAAAAACAGTGGAACATGGCCCCTTTAAGCTCTAGTGTTCACTAAAAACTCACTTGAGCTCACTTAGTGTTTTTTTTTTCAGTTCTAATATTTACTGAGCTCAATGTCAAGCAGTGTTCACACCACTAAAAGTTGCATGAACAGTGTATGTGTGTGTGTGTGTGTGTGTGTGTTTGTGTTTCCAAAAACCAAGCACCATCAACTTCTTTAGTGCTGTGATGTCAAAATAAGACATACACACATTCATCTGTACGCACACACACCCACACCAAAGTAAATTACTGGTAAGTTTTTAGTAAAGTTGAGTTTTACATTTAAGTGTGTACATGCCATACATTCCTACAAGGAGCATCGGAAGCCCTACAGGAATGAATAAAACATTTCTTTTTCACTTTTTACAATTCCCACCTAATATACTAACCATTTTCAATGACGCTTAAGCCCTCCCTGTCCTTGTTTGTATCCATGTGTGTTTTGTGTGTGTGTGTTGCTATGTGTGTGTGTGTGTACACTTACTACAGGTGCCGTTGGTGTGTTTGCACCAGTCCACACAGACACCTTGAGTTTGACATACTTCTGCAGCTTCAGCCAATGAGAAGCAGGAGAGGTTTTTTAAACCAGTGGTACACACATCAAACCAGCAGCTCTGGTACCACGGAGTCAGATTCACCACCCCTCTACACTTCTCAAACACACTGGCATGAAAGACAGAGAGGGATGGTGTTGAGAGGTTGACACACATTTGCACTGACACACACACACTGTACAAGTACACAGTCTTTTATAATCCCACACTCTCTCATACTGTGTGCTGTACACGGTCCTACACAGACACAGACACAAACACACACACACACACACACACACACTCCTTTTCTAATACACAAACACACATGATCACACACTCTCTGACACGTACTGTACACTGCCCTAACACAAACATTAACCCGCACACACACACACACACACACACACACACACACACAACCTGAGTGGCCTAGGCATGTGTCTTACGGGCCATGGAGAATTTCACACTCAGGGGATGGAGGACATGAGGTAGGTGGGGGAGATGGATGGGGGTCACATGACACATTTCGTGGTGCGGTTCTACACTGGGGCTTGCTTGGGTCGGGGTAGGTCCAGTCATACGCTGTCTGTGGACAACAGTCGTCATTCTCTACCCGACCACTAGGGCGCACACAGGAGCTGCCTCCACACACACCTAAAACATGAACAACAACAAACGTGAGGAAGCGTCTATGTAAAACACACACACACACACACATACACAACCACACACACATACACCCACACACCCATATGCAGACTCACACTTTTACATTTTTAAACAGTTCTAGCAATGTCTGTGTCACTCATGCCTAACGCTAGGGCTACTCTAGATACATTACTTTTGTGTTGCGTTCCAAAATCGTACTTTTACTTTTGACAGACTACACTGGCTGCACGCTCAAAAGTTTATAATAGTTTTACTATTTACATTAGTACAGGCATTTTTACAAGGTGTTTAAATATTGCATACACACACACACATATTATGCAGACTCACCACACTGTCCTTCTGTGTTGTTCTGGAAGTGTTCCATTGCCAGGGTGATGGTCACTCGTGCACCAGTTGCCATGGAGATGTGGGTGCGGATCTCTTCAATGTAGACAGACACACTACTTGGTGTGCTATCAAAACGGATCCCATGCTGCTCATGGCGTGAGCCTACAGGGACATTGTTCAGAGTGGCCTGTGGGTTGGAGAGGGGGTGGGGGCAGGGATGACAAAAAGGGCCTTAATGAAGGAATTGCTGTTAAAACAGTGAGGGGGTAAAGCATGATAATGAATCACTTTGTGATAGAGTCATGACATTTAACAGAAAACATCACAAAGACGGTCTTATAAGATTTGGAACTTGGGGCCCATCCACCCATTTTCCAAAATGGCTGACAAATATACTTTTTTTGACTGAGATATTCGTTGCTGAATGTCTGTATGGTTTACTGACAGTAAAGCATTAGCTGTTGCAAAACGTACAGGAGCAGGTGTCAATAAAACAAGTTGGCTTTACTCGAAACAGGCTAACTTGCTGCCTTAAAAGCTGCCGAACAGGGAAGTGTGTCATCAACTGCTGTTCCAAACAGATACTTGTGTGTTTACTGAGTTACATTCGAGCTACCGCTGGAATTACTTTTTTGAAGGCAGCTCTGATGTATCCTCAATCCTGCCTATTACTCATAATTCTATGTGCTAACTTTCAAATAGTTGTGAGAAGTAAATAAAGTGGAAATGAATTTTATGGCAGTTGTTTGTTTCGAAATATCTTTTGTTTGGCACTTTTTCACTTGGATCTTTAAATATGAAGTGAGACATAAACACTGTACTATCTGATTATTCCATAATTTATATGCTACCTGTCAGCCAACTGTAAAACATTAACCTACCTATCACCTACACCAACTACCTTATGTGAGCTAGTTTCACTTTTTTGCTACGTGCTAGCATAATATCATCGCATTACATTACAGTACACTTAGCAGAGGCTTTTATTAAGCGACTTACAAAAAGAGGACATGAACAAGCTACAGATATGCATATGCTAACATCATATCATTATATCAGGTGTCTTCAAAGCCTGTTCAAAGCAAACATTCATAGAAGCCTTCACTCTATAGTCATATCAAGTGAGGTCTCTCTATCAAGGCATGGAGTTGACATCAAGGCAGCTGATTTCTATTTCGAACAATGCATTGCTTCATTGTGAATCATTGTTACAGTATTGCCCTGAGCACACACCTGTGGTGTAGGGTGACCAGACGTCCCAAAAAAGTCTGGACAAAATATAAGCTGTTGTCCCGAATCCCCAATACAGCCCTAAATACCCCGAAAATTACACTCAAACAGAATACTGAGTAGTTATTTTCTGATAAACATTAAAAACTGTCCGTAGAGAGGTTGAGTCGACTGCACGACTACTGTTGAGGGGCTGCTGGGTTGAGGGGCTGCTGGGTTAAGTGGCTGTGCGCAGCCCCTGCTACAATATATCTATTTTGTTTATTCTGTTTATATACGTTCTATACAATTAGGCGCAAATATGCATTGCGATAAGCGTTGGTGGGAGAAATATTAATGAAACAATATGCATTGAATTACTTGATCTTTGAATAAAAACATGTTTGTGACAGGTTTTATTGTCTATGTCTATCATCAGCAGTCATCAGTGAGCCCCCCCCCCCCCCAAACATACATTTATTGTCTATGCCCCTCCCCCCAAAAAAATCCCGAATGTAAACCAATCCCATCTGGTCACCATACTGTGTTTTGCTCTAAAATCATTGCTAGATTAGGTGAGGAGGCATTGGTAATGAGGCTGTTTTGAGAGGAGGTACATCAACTCATCAACTGGTGCGACAGAAACAACCTACAACTCAATGTCAACAAAACAAAATAAATAACTGTGGACTTCAGGAAACAACACCCGACACACACCCCACTCACAATCAATGGCAGTGCCGTGGTTTCTGGGAGTGCACATCACAGATGACCTCACTTGAACCACAAACACCACCTCCCTGCTCAAGAAAGCACAGACACGCCTTCACTTCCTGCGCAGGACGAGGAGAGCTGACCTCCCTACTTCTGCACTCACCACCTTTTACAGGGGTGCTATTGAGAGCATCCTTACCAGCAGCCTCTCTGTCTGGAACGGCAGCTGCTCAGCTGAGGACAAGAAGGCTCTACAGAGGGTTGTGAATACTGCAGAAAAGATCATCAGATCACCCCAACCAGCCATTCAGGACCTATACACATCACACTGTTCCAAGAGAGCCACCAAGGACACCACCCACCCAGCACACAAACTGTTCACCCTCTTACCATCTGGAAAGCGCTACCGCAGCATGCGGTGCCACACAAATAGACTGAGAAACAGCTTCTTTACACAGGCCATCAGGCTACTCAACACAATGAAGAAGGTTCCATGAACATTCCATGAACATGTACTGACATCCAAAAAAAACAATCTTACACACACTGATGTCCATGCTGCTTTCACACTTGCACTTTACCAACTGCACCTTCACTTATTGCACATTTCACTTCTCCTTCTTTTCACCAGCTACCAAGAAGAGCTACCTCGAACTGTTCTTGTTGGAAGCATATATGTTTACCTGAATGTCTTATGTCTATTTATTGTGGATGTCTGTGCACACTTCATGTCCATGAGTGTAGCGGTATGTTTTTGTGTGTGTGTGTGTGTGTGTGTGTGTGTGTGTGTGTGTGTGTGTGTGTGTGTGTGTGTGTGTGTGTGTGTGTGAGTGTGTGTGTGTGTGTGTGTGTGTGTGTGTGTGTGTTTCTAGTTCAAATTGCACATTTGGTGTCTGGTGAAACACAATTTCAGTCCTCTGTGTAATGCCTGTTACATAGTGTGGTAATTTTTGTAAGTGTCTTTCTGTAAGGAGTCTGAAAGTCTGTGTGACAGGGCAGGAGACTCAGCAGCAGAACTGCTGACAGAGGAAACCCATTACCTATGTGTATGCTATTTGGGAGACACCCTTGTAAGGATAACAGACTGGAAGTCACTGTGTCTGAATTTGGACACTAGTCAACATGATACTGATGTGTGTAGTTTAAAAGCAGTCAGAATGGAACAGGAAAGGAGGATGGCTAGGAGACGCTTCTGTTGTGGTCAGCTTCCTCTCGATGAACGCAAATAAAGACCTGTGAACAGTAAACCTCCTCCTTGACTATTTCTCAGAGATTACGACAATAGTGAATTGACAATAAAGTACACTTTGACTTTGACTTGACCATCCATGCTGCCTTCATTGGTACTGCTTGCTGTCATGTCATGCTGACCATAAAATAGACCTTTTAGGACTACGGAAATACGGAAACTGACTTTTAGGAAACGGAAATACGTCAGGGGTCCTTTCTGAAATATTTGAAGTGTCGCGCTAAATGCGATGACGATTGTCGTGGAATAATGAAAACCCAAGACCACGAACAAATATAAATGTAAGTATCTGTCTCACAACTAAAGTTTTAAAATGTTTTATTGGAATGTTGTTGATGTGTCTTTTATATGCGTGTGTAATATTCCTCTGTTATTGTGATGTAACGAAATAAATGGCCGTAGTGCTAGCTAACTAGCTGCTTAGCAAGCCATGTTCCTCCAATCACTTGTATAATGCGTCAGATAGTACAGTATTTAGCATTTGCTATTAATTAATGAATTATGTTTCCTGGCACTTTTTTCATCTAATAATGTTACAAATAATCATGCCTTAATTATGTATTATTATGACCGCCGCTAGCGAAGCTAGCGTTAGCGGTCATTATAGTGTTGCCGCGACTTTTTTCCCCCTTTTTTTTTTTTTTTCAGCAATTTTCCGTCAACGGTTTCCGGGACACTGGAAGTCAGGGGGACATGAATCTTTGTAGGCATGTAGCCCTAGAACTTCTTCAGCGAATAGAAGCTTTTGGCCCCCAAGGGCCACCCCCCCGCTGTGCCAGTGTCCATCAAAGAGGGGGAGACCGGCAAAAGTTTTTGCTGAATAACTCGATGAACGTTTCACCCAACGACATGAAATTTTTGTCATATGTCGGTGTTGCTGAGATGTATCGACCCAGCCCATAAACTCTCACTTGAAACATAGCGCCACCTAGTGATATGGGTAAATGCAAAAATTGGGATTTTGAGTTGCCAATATCTTGGACCGAAAAGGAGGAAACTGCGCAAAATACGTCATGCACGATCACCACAAAGACCTCTAACACCACAGCACATGCCATAAAATTTGGTCAATAGGGGGCGCTGTAATTGTAGAAAATGTCATTTTGCCTATTATCTAGAGAATGCTAACGTTTACAACATTTTTTTTTTTATCATGAAATCTATTGACCCTCACGCATTGAACGCACTGGTCAACGCCCACTTCCAACGAGAACAATTTCCGTGAAATTTTAACATTGCGAAAACGAATCTGAACAAACTCGTCATAGGCCGTTCATGTGAATCTCACCAAATTTGGTATATGTCATCTACAGACAATGCTGACAAAAAGTTATCAAAGGATTTATCTTGAGATAAACCGTTCCGAAGTTACACGTCAATGAACAAATAACACGTAGCTTAAAATTCTTCAAATGTCCATATCTTGGCTTATAATTGCTCAAATGTGGTCAAAGTTGACATGCCATCTCTAAACATCTTTCTTTTCATGTGTACTAAACTTTTTGACATTTCGTCATAGGGGGCGATGTTAATTGGCGAAGCTAGGTGTCAAAAAACAGTTTTTGTTAAATAACTCGTCAACAATTTTGCCCAAGAAAACGATTTTATCTTAGTATGTCGGTGTTACAGAGGCGTATCGACACAGCCCATAAGCACTCACTTTAAGCATAGCGCCACCTAGTGATAAGGGTATATGCAAAAATTGGGATTTTGAGTTGCCAATATCTTGGACCGAGAAGGTGGGAACTGCGCGAAATACGTCATGCACGATCACCACAAAGACCTCTAACACCACAGGACATGCCATAAAATTTGGTCAGAAGGGGGCGCTGTAATTGTACAAAATGTCATTTTGCCTATTATCTAGAGAATGCTAACGTTTACAACAATTTTTTTTTTATTGTGAAATCTATTGACCCTCACGCATTGAAAGCACTGGTCGACGCCCACTTCCAACGAAAACAATTTCCGTGAAATTTTAACATTGCGAAAACGAATCTGAACGAACTCGTCATAGGCCGTTCATGTGAATCTCACCAAATTTGGTATATGTCATCTACAGACAATGCTGACAAAAAGTTATCAAAGGATTTATCTTGAGATAAACTGTTCCGAAGTTACACGTCAATGAACAAATAACACGTAGCTTAAAATTCTTCAAATGTCCATATCTTGGCTTTTAATTGCTCAAATGTGGTCAACGTTGACATGCCATCTCTAAACATCTTTCTTTTCATGTGTACTAAACTTTTTGACATTTCGTCATAGGGGGCGATGTTTATTGGTGAAGCTAGGTGTCAAAAAACTGTTTTTCTTAAATAACTCATCAACAATTTTGCCCAAGAAAACGATTTTGTGTTAGTATGTCGGTGTTACAGAGGCGTATCGACACAGCCCATAAGAACTCACTTGAAGCATAGCGCCACCTAGTGATAAGGGTATATGCAAAAATTGGGATTTTGAGTTGCCAATATCTTGGACCAAGAAGGTGGGAACTGCGCAAAATACGTCATGCACGATCACCACAAAGACCTCTAACACCACAGCACATGCCATAATATTTGGTCAATAGGGGGCGCTGTAATTGTACAAAATGTCATTTTGCCTATTATCTAGAGAATGCTAACGTTTACAACAATTTTTTTTTTTATCGTGAAATCTATTGACCCTCTCGCACTGAAAACACTGGTCGACGCCCACTTCCAATGACAACAATTTCCGTGAAATTTTAACATTGCAAAAATGAATCTGAATGAACTCGTCATAGGCTGTTCATGTGAATCTCACCAAATTTGGTATATGTCATCTACAGACAATGCTGACAAAAAGTTATCAAAGGATTTATCTTGAGATAAACCGTTCCGAAGTTACACGTCAATGAACAAATAACACGTAGCTTAAAATTCTTCAAATGTCCATATCTTGGCTTTTAATTGCTCAAATTTGGTCAAAGTTGACATGCCATCTCTAAACATCTTTCTTTTCATGTCTACTAAACTTTTTTGACATTTTGTCATAGGGGGCGATGTTTATTGGTGAAGCTAGGTCTAAAAAAAACAGTTTTTGTTAAATAACTTATTAACAATTTTGCCCAAGAAAACGATTTTGTGTTAGTATGTCAGTGTTACAGAGGTGTATCAACACAGCCCATAAGCACTCACTTGAAGCATAGTGCCACCTAGTGATAAGGGTATATCCAAAAATTGGGATTTTGAGTTGCCAATATCTTGGACCAAGAAGGTGGGAACTGTGCAAAATATGTCATGCACGATCAGCACAAAGACCTCTAACACCACAGCACATGCCATAAAATTTGGTCAATAGGGGGGCGCCCTAATTGTACAAAATGTCATTTTGCCTATTATCTAGAGAATGCTAATGTTTACAACAATTTTTTTTTTATCGTGAAATCTATTGACCCTCTCGCATTGAAAACCCTGGTCGACGCCCACTTCCAACGAGAACAATTTCCGTGAAATTTTAACATTGCGAAAACAATTCTGAACGAACTCGTCATAGGCCGTTCATATGAATCTCACCAAATTTGGTATATGTCATCTACAGACAATGCTGACAAAAAGTTATCAAAGGATTTATCTTGAGATAAACCGTTCCGAAGTTACACGTCAATGAACAAATAACACGTAGCTTAAAATTCTTCAAATGTCCATATCTTGGCTTTTAATTGCTCAAATTTGGTCAAAGTTGACAAGCCATCTCTAAATAGCTGTCTTGTCATGTGTACTAAATTTTGTGACATTTCGTCATAGGGGGCGATGTTTATCGCCGAAGCTAGGTGTTGAAAAGCAGTTTTTGTTAAATAACTCCGCAACAATTTTGCCCAAGACAACGATTTTGTGTTAGTATGCTGGTGTTACAAAGGCATATCAACCCAGCCCAAAGGCACTCACTTGAAGCATAGCGCCACCTAGTGATATGGGTAAATGCAAAAATTGGGATTTTGAACTGCCAATATCTTGGACCGAGAAAGTGGGAACTGCACAAAATACATCATGCACGGTCAGCACAAAGACCTCTAAAACCACAGCACATGCCATACATTTTGGTCCATAGGGGGCGTTGTAATTGTACAAAATCTGATTTTGCCTATTCCTTGCCTTCACAAATCACTCCTACACACTACACAAGCACACACAATGTCATTCATTCAAAACCCACATCCATGCCCACTTTCAGAAAATCATTTTCACAGAAATTCTCACCTCACAACACTGCTCTACCACACACTTATCATGCCAACAGTTTCCACATTTCAATATACTGCGGCGGTCATACTATGTACCGCTATGCGGTACATCTAGTTTAAGCACGTTTTGACACCTGTTTGACTGCAACAACTTAGCTTACAAATGAGCTTACAACTTAGCTCCTTTAACTGCCGTGACCTGGATGAATGAGAATCTACACAAAGATATTAACTTCGGTACGTACAGATGGTCTGCTAAAAAACGATGGCTGTATGATGTGGATAGAGTGCCTTCGGAAGGTTATCCAGACTCCTCTAGCACAGCTTATAGTCGTTATCCCGAAGCAGTGGGCATTGTCCACCATGATGCTGAAGTTGTATCGTGACGAGCGCTCTTGGACCAGCACGTAAGTGCAGGCCCCCATGAATCTGTAGTAGTTGCCCTGGAAGGTTATGTAGTGTGGGTCTGAGAAGACTTCACAGCGGCCTGTTGGAAAGACAGAAGACAGGGGTTACTCATAACTCTAATGCGGAATGTTTAAGCTTCTGGTATACTCAACGTGCGTGCCGCGTCGTGCATGCGAGAAAGTGATCACGTCACCGATGCGCCCGACCCTTCATACTACATTCGACACACACGGCAATCTTCTCCTCATCAGACGTGTCAAATGTTTAGTAGTTAAACAGTTCGGGAAACCTTGCGTGTCAGAGGAGTGAAACATGACTGAATTGCAGGTTTACATCTTGATTTGGGAATTAAACTGGATAAATCCGAAAAGGTTTGAATCAGTATGTATATTTACGGTGTTTTCTGCTGTATAAGACGTTATGAGTGATGATAGGACGATAGGATAAGGCAAAAGAAGTTACCTTAATAAACGAACTGTAGGCTTGCACCTATGTTGGTTTGTGGATAAAACTGAACAAAATCCTAAAAGTTTTTAGTCAGTGCTTGTATTTCTTGTGAGTTTCCAGTAATAGTAGCCTATGTGTAGCAATGGAAAAGACATGTTTAGGCTGGTAGTTACTAGGCTAAAAGTTAGCTGAAGCCAGACTCATTGTTTTCAATGGGCTGCTTCATGTGTGCCGCGCACAAGTCACAAAAACAAGGGGTGCAGACACAGCAGAAGCACACTCGAAAACGCCATGCCAGATGTGCACTGACATCATTTTGACGTCACTTTCTCACGCGCACGGCGCGACACGGCAAGTGTAAAACAAGCTTTAGACTACACTCACAAACAAAGGAAAATGACAGACTGTATTTCCAGTAGTGCTTGTGAAACAACAGCTTTTAAGTTGTTACACTTTAATATGAGAGGGAGGATGAACAGAGAAACACAGTTGCAGGCAATAAACACATGGAATAAAAACATAAAAAGCAGGTCAGTCAAACAGGACTAAAGTCAGTTACACTAAAGTAATTTGTGAAAATTAACCTAAAACTTTTGAGATAATTTGTGAGATGCTGTGTGATAAAGCTCGTTGACACTCACAATTACACCTTAAACAGCCTTCGTCATCCTGAACCATCTGACCACGAGGACATGGCATGGAACTCTCTGGACATACCGCTTCACAATCCCCATTTTTGCATACGCATGGTCCATGACATTTTGGGTTAAAAAAATGCATTAAGTTTTTTTTCACACAACTTAAAACAAGGCAATGTTTATGATGACATCATGCTTTCATGCTTTTCATACATACAGTACAGGCCAAAATCAGGCCTACAGAGGTACTGGGGCATAAACATTAACCTACCTTTCAGGATGCTGACACTTCTGTATTTAAATATGCTTTTTTTCATTGGCCTGATGTAATATATTAAAATGTTCTAAAATGTATACTTTGGGTTTTCTTTTGATGTAAGCAGCAGGCTAATCAACAAAATTAAAGCAAATAATGAATATTTTACTTTGTGTATAAAGAATCAATATAATATCAGAGGTTGACTTTTTAAATTAAATTAATGAAAAAAGTACTTTTAAAGTGACTGAAACTGTGTCCAATTCTGCTGCTTAAGAACACATCATGAATCTGGTGTAGAGTGTTCGTAAGAACAAATGTACGAAAATTACGATACTGGTACTTAAGTACTTACTTAAGTTAATACTTAAGTAAACATAAGTAGTAAAACAAAGAAATTACTACTAACAGTCAAAATATCTACAATAAATTATATTATATATATAAATTACATACGAAAGCCCTGAACCACATGTATTGGGAAAAAAAATAAAGGTACCAAGTCATCATTTCAAGATAGTAAGTCCTAGTTTCAGAGATATTATCTCATTGTTTTCAGATAATAAGTTATTTTAAAATATTAGCCCATCTTGTTATTACAAAGTAATAAGTCAGAATTTTAGTGCCATAGTCTAGTGCCCGAGCCATAGTGTAATATCCTTGTCAGTGAAAGGATGAGCAGACACCAGGTTGTAGTAACTTCTTGTAGTGAACATTATTCTCATAAGGCTCAGCAGAAGATGTACTTCCTACGCCAGCTGCGGAAGCATGGCCTACCACAAGAACTGTTGGTGACCTTCTACACAGCTGTAGTAGAATCCATCCTCTGCTCGTCCATCACAGTCTGGTTTGGAGCAGCCACACAACATGACAAACACAGACTACAGTGCACAATTCGGACTGCTGAAAAAATCATCGGTGCCCCCCTGCCCTCCCTCCAGGACTTGTACATTGGGAGGACCAGGAAGCGGGCAGAGAACATAATCAAAGACCCCTCTCACCCTGCACACACCCTCTTCGACCTCCTTCCCTCTGGTAGATGCTACAGATCCCTGCGCACCAAAACTACCAGACACAAAAACAGCTTCTTCCCCACTGCCATCACCCTACTGAACAGCTGAACTACACATGCATACATACATACATGCACATATGTGTATATGCTTACTGTTATGCCCTTGTATCCCCACCCCCCAGCGCTTCTCTTGCACACGACACAAGCAAAGACTTGCCTAGGTGTCCCCTGCCCAGCAACTCAAGACTCTTTTGTGGCTTTTTGTTTTTTGTTCTGGGCAAAGCAACAGCAAATCAGACCACTCACTTCCGTGACGAATATGTAGCGTTTGTTTTTATTGCTTCCGGATTTTTACGGGCCAAGAAGAACAGGAAAATCACATTGGCTGAACTGTGGAGGCTGGGGCCCTTTCGGATCTCATTCCTGCTGAGAGTGTTGTACAACACACTTCCAACCCCAGTGAACTTGCACAGGTAATAATAATAATAATAATAATAATAATAATAATAATAATAATAATAACGTAAGCCGTCCGAGCAACACCGATCCGATCAGCAAACAGAGGGTGTGTTCGTGAACCATGACGTTAAGTTCTAAAAATAGTTAAGTTCTGAATGCAACAGGCTAACTCAATTTTGCTCCTCAGCAAACATACCAACTCGGTATGATGTTTTAACATGCCAGTTTTCATTTTACACCGAATTTCTCCTTTAATTTCATTTTGTACAGAGGGTTTGGCCTTGCTGCATTGAGAAATGATTTCGTCCTGGAGGTGTGGACTCTGTTGAAGTTTAAAACAACTGGCTCTGCCTTTACCCAATCGCTAATGTCTTGTTGTCACATATGCAATTAGACTACCTACGGACATATAGCACACAAAGTCAACATCATCGCTCACAAACACTCCCTCTGTTCACTGATTGGCTTGGATTCACTTGGTACGAAGACATGAATGTCAACGACAGCAAGGCCAGACCCTCTGTACAAAGTGAAATGAAGTACGAGGGGCTGGTTTACCAAGCTAGGAAAGTCATGTTGGTAGAACTGACAGTCCTGTGGGAGGAGGAGGGCTGTGAGGAAGCAGCTGAAAGAAAGAAAGCAAAATACCAGCAGCTGGTTCAAGAATGCCAGGATAAAGGCTGAACAACATGGCTGTTCACTGTGAAGGTGGGCTGTCGAGTATTCCCTGCACAGTCCGTGCGGAAACTCTTCACAAAAGTGAGAATAAGGGGCAACTGTGGTCTAGGGTTAGAGCGTTGGTCTTGGTATTGAAGGGTTGTCGGTTCAAATACTGATCCAGCAAGAAGAATGGGGGTGGGGGAGTAAACAACTACCGCCCTTGATCAAGGCATCTAACCCCACATTGCTCCAGGGACTGTAACTGAAGCCCTGTACCTAAATAACTGCAAGACGCAAGAGCATCAGCTAGGTGTGATGCAGAAGAGGAATGCTGCTATGAGAAAAGAGGGAGAATATTAGCTGTTAGCCTGGAGGAAGGGGGCAGTGACTTGGCCACCACTGCTGGCTCACCAACTGGAGGGTGTTGTGTTTGGGGCAAAACACCCCTCCCCCAGGCAAAAGGCTACATCCATTAGGAATAAATGTATTAAGGAATCACAGATGTATAGTCAAACTTGAAATGATGACTATGAGTTTTTCATCGAGTGTGGTTTAAGGGTTCGTAATAATATTTCCATATGTCTAATGTTTTTTTTATTTTATTTACTTGTCCAGCAAACATGTAAATTATTTAAAAAATGGTGAAAACAACTGAGGGATTATTTCACAAACAGCCAAAACCTCACACAACAACAATGTATAAGTATGTTTTAGAAAGATAAAGAAATATTTACCAGCTGTAGCTGTAGGAAGAACAGTGGGAGTAGGTACTGTAAACAGATACACATTACTGATGGGCTTTAATACGTCATTGACTTGATCATTGGTCTAATAAAAGTAATCAAAATCAAACTCTGCAATACATAGACAGAGGTGGGAAACCCAGTTTCAGAAATACTAACACCAATGGGGTTTGAGCCTCAGATAATTAAGTAGCACATAATTGCTACAGCTATTTATTAAACAAGCTGATTTTAATTACTACAACTCTTCAGCCAGGTACATAGATAGGTGGACATAATTGGTGAAACACCCTGTTGTGGGTGCATAAGCATATCAATGCATAATACACATTTGCATGTTTACCTTTTGAAGCCTGGTTTCCCAATCTCTGTACATACAACCAAATACAACCAAACAATCACATAACCAAAAAAAGGAGCAATTTACTGTTCTCGTGACATCCTTGCCCAAATCTCAGTCCAAGCTTTTGCTAACAATCCCGTTCTGGGTTTTCTTTCCCTTCTCGTCAGGAGCAGCTCACAGATGTTCCCAGACAGCTGACTGACAGCCTACAGAGCCTTTCACTGATCTCCGTTTGCACCTGTCTCTTTCAGATCGACTGAATTTATAAATGATCTGTCTGTTTCACAGCGTCACCATTCTGTGTTCGCTTGGCCTCAGGCAGTTTGCCTCCTGTACCCAAACTGTCATCTACCTACCTGTTATCGCTAACACTGCTTTTGGTAAGTTTTCTCTCTACATAAAACATAGTATTTTGTAATTCAATTTAACTAATAATATTTGGTTCAATGCATATAATAACTTGGTTTTAGTGGGACACAAAGGTTTTGCAACCACATAACTACATAACACAGTAAAGTCTTTTATTGTATATTTTTGGGCCTGGATTTGAATTCAAACACATACTGTAGGCCCTAGTGGCAGGCCACTCATTAGGGCAACACTGTCTGCAATGTTTAGCTTTACAAATCCTCTCTGAAGGGGAAGAAACACAGCCTGCAATGTCTAGCTTTACAGACTCTCTCTGAAGGGCACAACTTACCACAGTTTACGGTTCCATTTACGCATTCACTAAGAACATACAAATAAACAGAAGCACATTAGGACATGGCAATTACTCTTTGTATTCATGGTTATATATTTTTTAATGGTTTTGCCTCCCCCTCTGCAGACACAGCGCAGCCGTACGAATGTGGACTCACCAGCCTGGGGGCAGGTCCGGGCAGGTGCAGTTCTGCAGTGTGGTGCAGTTCCCCGTGTTCTCATCATAGTAGGGCGTGTGCTCTGGGCATCGGGGGAAACAGCCTGCATTGACCAAGACAAGTCAACGAGTAAACAAACGTTCCGCACAGAGAGGTAGAAAAAGTTGCTTTCCTAAAACAAAAAGAAACTGGGCATCCATTTAAGTGGATTGTGTCATTATTTGTGCCATTATTAGCTGTATGATTTAAAGGTGCTGCCACCTTTAAATCACATTAGGCTAGTATCTGGTCATTGTCAACAATTCAATTCCCTTAGCATGCTAAAAAACTGCGTTGACCTACCTTGAAACAAGCAATGTGCAACCTATCCCCCAACAACTGTATGGAGTTTCTTGAAATGCTCTACAGGTAGGGCTGAGCTAATCTCTTGCATGTTATATTTGGTCATTGCTTAAAATATAAAATCAGTTCTGTTGGTCCAAAGTGTTTTTTAAGGAATTTAAATATAAACACAAACATTTCACATTTCCGCCCATTTCACTGACAGCACCTTTAAAGTGCACATCCATCGTACTGCCCCCTAGGGGACTATGATGCACAGTGCATCATGATGGTATTGACATCAATTGACTAACTGTCCCTTAACCTAATAACTAACAAGTTATGGTGCTGGTAATGTGGTTGCGGTGGTTCTGTTAAAAAGAAAACATGCAGTCACCTGCACCAGTCATGTGTAAGTTGAATCATAATTCAAAATATTGTCACACAGAATGATGTTTTCACGGTTGACCACACCATTGATGATTGAAGACCATCAGTCTTCACATCATGCAGCCCTATTGAGAACCACCCCATATCTATGCAGACACCTAACACCTCACCTACAACACACGTCAAGCTCTGTATTACATTCCTTTTATATCTATAATTAACTATGTATTACAACTCTCATCACAGAAATATACCTCAGCCAAATATCCACGGTTGCAATGGAGGCAAACCACCACAGTGCAGTAATTCCAGTTCTTCATTTTCTTTAATCGAGACATAGGAGGAATCTCCAGTCACTTGACTGCTCTTGTTTTAAGACAGATCTGGCTGATGAAGCAACGTACCGCATGACAAATAAGTGCACATTAGGACTATAACATTACCTTCCAGTTTCCCCTTGAAGTGATTGTTCCCACAGATCATGGCTTTTCCACAGGGTTCATAGTGCCAGGTGCACTGACTGCCCATGTTGTAGTAGTCACAAAATACAGCTGTGAATAAATTCAATTAAATTAAAATATTATATATTATAATGATTTTTGATTCAGAGACTAAAACTAAAATATGCCCTGAAGAGCTCATGTAAGAGCTGTTACTTTCACTGTGGATTGTCAGTACTGTAAATTGTGCTCACCTGTCGGCACTAGAAGTAAAATCTGAATGCGCTACAGTCACATACAGTAGCACAGGTGGTGCAGTACTCACGGCATCGCTCTGGAGTCCTCCAGCGGATGCAGACGTCCTGCTCGCTACAGGCCTCTGCGTAAGCCGCCACAGCCGTGCAGAAGCCCAGGAACCTGCCCTCAAACTGGCAGGCGCACGCCTCCAGCACACAGGCGTCGTAGTACGGAACAGGGTCCACCTGTGTGACCACAAAACCACACAGAAACGTGAAGGGATATGTTATACAAATTCATGTGAAAGGCAATGCTATGGCAGGCTACAGCACGTCACATGCGTTGTAGATACCATGCGGTTCAGATTTGCACTGGCCGAGACTCGAACCTGTAACTTTGTAGCACTCAGACTGGGAGGAGGGCACACTACCAAGTCAGCTAAAAGCCAGCTTTTTGTTTGCAATAATGGATAAATAGTACATTTAGAGGTATATGGGCTTTGCGAATAACCATGTCCACCGACAAGGTTGAATATGTTGTTGGATTTTTATTCAAGTATGATCTATGGGCTACTGTAATGCATGACATAATGCAAAAATGATGTTGTAGTCTTATGTTTCGCACACAAGCTGCAGGTTTTCTACCTTTTAGCTTATATAGTACTATACTCACTGGCGCCATCTCCGGGAGGGAAGTCACTGTCATGCCCCCCCCCAAGGTAATTAAATTGATTAATGAAATAGCCGTTTTTTTATCAGCCAAATATGAGCTAGAACATCTATATATTGGATTACTTAGGATAGTTTTGTTTACCGATGGCTACGCTTGCTAAAAGAAGAAAAGTGTTGTTTTAAACCAACTGTGTTACTAAGTTCAGCCCAAATACACATACATTTCATATAAAACCAAGTGATTTCTATGGGTTTGCGGCGCAGGTATTACAACAGTTTTCTAAACCTCTGGGGCAGATGCGAGTCAGATGTTTCCAATGGGCTTTGCTCCACTAAAAAAAAAAAAAAAGTTGTTGTTTTTGCGTTGCTCCGCAGAAGTGTCCGGTGTGCAGTGGCCTTTATGCATTCCACCCTGATAACAAACTGACACGGAACCGGAGGCATAGCCAGTGCGCTATGGCTAGAATGTCCCTTTGCTTTCATGATCAATTTCAAACTACAGAATTACGTAGTTCAATTCACGTCACCAGGACTGTTTTGATAGAGCATAATTGGTGCAAAGACATATTGTGCCCCCCAGCGTTGACATTAAGTTGGTGCCTATGACTGTACTTGTTAATTTAAGGCTGTGTAACGGTATTGCAGAGGTGTCGTTGTCCCTCAAGAGCTGATGTACCATGAAAACAATTTTTGAAACATTAATGTAAGGTTAAAATAACTTTAGTGTTGCTCACAGGCAGCCTGGGCTTTTCAGCCAACTTGCTAATGTGCTGGACTCCCAATCCAGAGTTGCTGTCTGGTCACAGCTTCAAGCCTGTGGCTGGACTACACTGCACAATGTACCTTGAGGTGGCACGCCTTGAAGGTGTCCCCAGTGATGATCATGCAGCGTCTCTGTGCCCAGTTGGCACAGTAGGAGTGTCTCTCGCAGGGGAAGGTCTCGTTCTTCACATCAGAACAGGGGGGCGTGCCTGTCTTCCAGCTGTTGCCAAACTCCAGTGCACTGCCATCTTGCAGGTCATTGGCTTCACTGGAGTCAAAGTTCCCACACAGACCACACACTTTGCTCTGCAGTCAGGGGATATGTGAGGGGTGAGTCAGTGTGTATGTGATGTCCCGTTCGCCTACAGCGACACACATGTTTATATGTGTGTGTGTGTATAAGTACATGAATGAAAATGTGTGACAGCATACCTTCCACTTGACATCCAGCAGCACAGTAAGGCGCGTGTTTTTATCCCAGATGAGCGTGAGTCCCAAACTTTTTACAGAGGCCACTATGTAAAGCCCTACTCGCTCAACCACAATGTCACGACCTTCCTTCTTGTAGTACATCTCGGACATGTCTGTTTGCCCAAACACCAGATACATGCCATCCTGGACACATCACAGGGAGAGAGTGGAATGGAATGGGAATTGAGGCAGGGTGATCTGGATCATTTTGAACAGCATCATGGACTGGATGAGTTTGTACATGCAAACATTGACAGTTTTCTTGAACTTGCTTAGAACAAAATGTGGTGATGCTGCTATGCTGTCAAGGTCTGGAACCAACTTCCAGAAGACATCAAAAATGCTCCTACTGTTGGCAGTTTCAAATCTAGACTGAAGATCAAACGGTTTTCAGACAGTTTTTGTTAATGATTTCTACTAATTGTATACTTATTTTATGTGTTTTATGCTTTTATACCTTTTATTTACCACATACTAGTTTTACTTTTATGCTTTTACACGTACTTTATCTTTTATGCTTTTACATATTGTCCTTTGCTTTTTTGAGTCTTGTATGAAATGTGCTATACAAATAAACTTGCCTTGCCCTGCTTAAGGTTGTCTGGTGTGCCTTTTTTGCATTCATACTTGAGTGTATGTGTACGTCTGTGCAGAAATGCATAGGCTGTGCATGTATGTATGTGTTTGTTTACCACGTCTAGAGTAATGGTGCGTGAGCAGGTGAGTTCTTCATCACAGCAAGGAATGCTCTCCACTCTGACCGAAAAGTTACCCATACCACTCCCACAGTCATCCTGAGGAACAAACAAAATGAACATGTTTATATTTGTCATTAATTGGGAGTGAGCAAGGATATTGTTGTTGCATCAGTTGTTGGTCACAGACATACATACTGATCGTTGCTGTCAGATTGCTTATTTTGAAATTCTGTAAATGAGATAGGATTCCAAAGTTTTGTTAGGATTTATTTTTGTAATACCAGATTGGAAAAAGCCCTATCTTAACCTATACCAAGTATACAGCTTCTGTAATACAACCCCAGGTGTACAGATCCCTGTAATATGTCATATCAATGTCAAAACAAAAGAAAAACATAGTAGCATGAATAAAACACAACTTGTTGTTTCTATGCCAACTTGAATAAACTCTGAGCTGCTATCCAATCTCTGTATGCGACAATGTCTGCACAGCTTCAATTTGTTTATATAGGCTATGCGACAAGCTCTTCAACACCTTTGCAGACTGAAAGCTTGTCTATTTTACATCATATTTTGTCACCTTGTCTACACAGTATCCTTAAAAAGAAAAAACATGTAGTAAGCTTTCTAACACAGCTACAAGAAACACCAATCAACATTATCTTGTAGTGTTAACAGTGACTATTAAGGCACCAGAAAGTTGAGACAAATTCATTTTTTATAATATATTATATCAAAATACTATCATTTTATAGTCTGTAGAATGAACGAAACTTGTCATAACCAATTACAAACTTGTATGAACTTGTTTGAACAAACTATCATCACTGAAATGTGTGTACAACTGATCTGAATCTGTCTAAAGCAACACTCCAGAACACAGGACTTTGAATTGGTGTCCAATCAGAGTAGGTGACAACCTCTGCATCGTTTCAAAGTTTTTGATGTACACAGCAAGGTCTGTGTCACACTAGCAGACAAAAACTTTGTCTCTTTCCCATCACATTCTGTCGAGCAACACTTAAACTGGACTCAAAGCAAGCAGGGCATTATTTTTTCCCTCGCTGTGACACTGACTCACTGCCATGCAAGTTCAGAGGATAAACATACACAAAAAATGCACATGCCTCTGGTTAAAAACTGCGGCAAAGAAATGAACAGATAAAGTGTCTCTGTAACTGGGGAACCATGAGGGTCTCTCCTTAACCTCACCTCCACCAGGGTGTACTGGCAGGTCCCATCAAAGCGGAACCACTTGAAATCAAAGGTCTGGTACTGCCCGTTCCCAAACACCTGGCACCTTCCTGGGCATGGCTCCCCACTGCAGTGCCAGCGCCCTTCACTGCATGTGCTGTTGAACACACACGCACGCACAGTTAGGATCAGAGAAGGTATTGTCACTCAGTGGTAGTTGCGGGACAGAGCCACTGATCAAGGCTTGCTTAAAGGTTGATTGAAGTACTCTAACTAGGCACATGCTTAGTACTAGATGTCTAAATTGCCTCTGCTGCATTAACAATGGCAGTTACAACGGGTGTAGTGTTAAGTTTTTAGTTTGCCATGGTTTGGCACGATACCCGCGCACTGCACTGCTGCCCGAGCATGCGCGCACACGCACACACACACACACACACACAAACACACAGACACACACACACACACACACACACACACACACAGACACACACACACAGACACAATGATTAGGAGCTGTTAAAAATCATCAAACTCTAGTCCTTAGTAGTGCTGATTTTAAAGTGTGAATGAATGAATGAACATGTCATGTGCTTGCTTTGACCATGCCAATATGCTATGAATGACAAATAATGTCTTACTGGATTATCATGTCAGATCCCGCACACTTTTGCTTAAAGGTCTAGTTCAGGGATGGGCAACTGACAGACATGTGGCCCGCCTCCTCACTCAGTTCGGCCTGTAGAGCATTTCCTAAATATGCTATTACAAAAATTCTCGTACAAAAAGTCTTTTTTTAAACTGCAACTGAATTAGTTTGTCATTGTAATTATACTGTTCGCCGATAGAGGTTGCTTCCTATGCAAACAATATCGGGGCTCTGAGCTTTCCCCATCAGCGAGGCAGAAAGACAGACAGCCAAGGCCACGAGTAGTTAAAAAAAAAAAAAAAAACTTGATTAAGAAAACCGTACCTTTCAGCCAACATGGGAAGCAGAGTATCTGTTCATAAAATTCAGAGACAACCCAATTTGTCTATGTTGCTTAGAAATGATAACAGTCATCACGAAAGACTTTAAGTCGCCACTACAACACCTTGTACAAAGTTAAATACGAGAACGAGAAGTACAGCTTCTTGAGCCGCTTTTGTAACCGACCTCAAATCAAAAGTAAAGAACAACAGCGACTTTCCACCAAAGCCACAACTACACAGGAATCAACGAAGCCTCTAATGCTGTTTCACTTCGCAGTGCTGAGTCAGGGACACAAATATCGATTTGTATAATAAATTGATATTTTATATTAGCTAGTATATTCATTGTTGATCTGTACGTGTCACTTTATACTAATGATAGGTCATATTGTGTCTGAGCCTGTGAGGTGGTGTCTGAGCCTGTGTCAGTAATTTCAGTGTGCATATCCCTTGTTTGCATCCAGGGCTCATCATACAAAGCTGAAAAATATTCCTCATCCTCATTTTAATGTATTAATTCATGTCATTTTTAAAATCAATAAACATGTTTTCAGTCTTTGAATCTCTTCAAATCTGAATACGCGACTTAATCTTTTCTATACTAAGAACATGAGGAATTACCTACTGATGAAAATATTACATTTACATTACATTTACATATATACGCACAGCTAATATAAATAACCAATTTAATTAATGATGTGTTGCTATATTTAAAAAAAAAAAAAAAAAAAGTCTGCAATAGCTTTTTCAAAAATAAAATGTCCACTGATGCCAAAGACTGCAATGGTTATACAGGGTCGAACGCAAACTGTAGTGCTCAGCGAAGTACGTTAAAATCCACTTTATTCGTCATTAACGTTGTAATTATCGTTTTCTTTGATACGATTTACGTACATATAGAGTCAGGCATTTCAAATATCATCATTGTATAGTGTGCCAGTGGATATTTTCACAGAACAAAGCCGTTTTTGACAGAGGTGGGTCCATTCTACGCTTATTTACATTGAGTGCATAGCACATGATTACCCTCACAAGATGGCGGCCGCGTCGGACGTTTTCCCGTGTGGTCACCCAATGCTGTGTCCACTCTAGTATTCTATTCAGCTCTATGGTCCCGACGCACACTGACACAGAATTTTCACGATCATGTCGAAAGAAGTCAAAAGAGAAAAAGACGCACAGATGACACTTTTTCATTTGATGCGGAATGGATGTACAAAGATTGACATTGACATCCAGTCTATAATGTGTCGGCAGTCAAAACCACCAGCCACCACACCAAAGACTACCTGCTGTAAGTGGGTTGGGCAGCAGCCTATATGGGGGAAATGTGTGTAAATGGTAAAAGTGGGATGGGGGCAAAAATGCACTGAATATGATGCTCGTTGCACTTAATGTTGGGCCACTGTTTTTCAGTTTTGTGCCATCATTGAATTATGTATGCCTTTGCACTTTGTTTATTATAAAACAAACTTGTTTTGTTTGTCCTTAAACAAGAATATTAGACATGTTAAAATTTATTTCAGTGTTTAGAATTATTTTATAGCTTCTCTCATATCCGATTAGTTGAAGTGTGCGGTCATGTGGCCCTTTGATAATGGTGATGAAAAAATGTTATCATGAAAGTTGCCCATCCCTGGTCTAGTTGAATCCCTGTTCACATATTTTGACACAGTTTCTTGATGTTTTAATAATAAAGTGATTGCGATATATTTTGGTGACTAAAATATAAGAACAAAACAATAGGAAACTGAATTTAAAAGTAGGGGTTTCTATGGGGAATGTGATAATTAATCTACGGGGCTTGAAAATTCAACATTATATGCAAGCAAAGTATTTACATACTGTAGCTGCCAAGTCACTTGATCTACATGACATGCTGAGCCTCTCCAGGTGTTTCTAGAATGGCTCGGAGCACTTACCATATCTTACAGTTGGTCTTCACACTTTCACCAGGGCGGAAGATTTTCCCACTAAACATGCATGTGCAGTTCACAGCAGACACACATTCTCCAAAGTCGTCCAAATACTGGCCAACTGGGCAGTAGCAGCCAGGGAAACACACAGGCTCAATCTGCGCACAGAGCAAGTCCATAAAACAAAATAAAAAAAAACATTGAATGAGAAGGTGTATCGAAACTTTTGACTGGTTTCGATACAGTCAAAAGTATACCAGTGAAAAGTTTTGATACACTCTCATGCATGGGTTTTCTTTATTTTGTTTTATTTTCTACATTGAAGATGAATACCGAAGACATCCAAATTATGAAGAAACACATATGGAATTATGTAGTTACCAAAAATGTGCTTTATATTTTGCATTCTTCAAAGTAGCCACCTTTTGTTTTGATGATAGCTTTGCACACTCTTGGCATTCTCTCAATCAGCTTCATGAAGTAGTCACATGGAATGGTTTTCCAACAGTCTTGAAGGAGCTGTCAGAGGTGCTGAGGACTTGTCTGCCTTGCCTTCACTCTGTGGTCCAACTTATCCCAAACCGTCTCAAGTGGGTTTAGGTCAGGTGATTGTTAGCCTGGTAAACCAGCCCCTCGAACTTTATTTCATTTTGTACAGAGGGTCTGGACCAGACACCGTCAGGAACAATTTCTTCTTGGAGGTGTGGACTCTTAGATAGCCTGGAGGTGTGTTTGGGGTTATTGTCCTGTTGAAAACCAAATGATGGTCTGACTAAGCGCAAACCAGATGGGATGGCATGTCACTGCAGAATGCTGTGGTAGCCATGCTGATTACTGTAAGTCTCTGTCTTGGATTTTAAATAAATCACCAACAGTGTCACCAGCAAAGCAACCCAATACCATCACACCTCCTCCTCCATGCTTCACTGTGGGAATCACATATGTAGAAACCATCCACTCATCTTTTGCATATCTCACAAAGACACAACGGGTGGAAGCAAAAATCTCAAATTTGGACTCATCAGACCAAAGGACAGATTTCCACTGGTGTCACATCCATTCCTTGTGTTTCTTATCCCAAGCAACTCTCTTGTTGTTCCTCCTCATGAGTGGCTTCTTTGCAGCAATTCGACCACGAAGGCCTGATTCACGCAATCTCATGTTGAGATGTTTCTGCTACTTGAACTCTGTGATACATTTATGTGGGCTCTGATCTGAGTTGCTGTTAATTTGAGGTTTCTGAGGCTGATAACTCTGATTAACTTATAGCTCTTGGTATTTTCTTCATGGGGCAGTCCTAACAACGACAGGCTGACCGATATCGTTGGGATCACTTTCAGAACGATTTTATGAACTATAAAAACACTGTCAGCTAATCAGAATTCCTAAGAATTCACAGGACGTCATGTTCTGTTAGATGTTTAAATCACAAGTAGAATGTTGCAATTAAAATGTCGTTCTTCAGTGTGGACGCCAATATCGTTGTAGTTATAGTTGTCGTTATCGTATAGTTCTTGGTGTGAACTGACCTTACCTCCTGAAGCAGAATAAGTAAAGCCAAGAGTGTGCAGATCTGTCATCAAATCAAAGGTAGCTACTTTGAAGAATTTAAAATGTAAAACATATTCTGGGTTAAGACTTTTTTCTTTTCTACATAATTCTATAATTCTTCATACTTTGGAGGTTGTCATGTATTCATTTACAATGTAAAAAACAAAAAGGGAAAATCTTGAATGAGAGGGTTGGTCCAAACGTTTCACTGGTACTGTAACATTACATATCGGTATGTATATACATATAATACATTTTTTATGTATAACATTGCACATCTGCATTATACATAAGGCGTTACATTTGCCTCAGATATATTACATTACACATATATGGTGTACACTATATCACAGAAAACATTTCCAAGCATGTGTACAGTTTTGCATGTTGCTTCTGATGGTGAAACTCAATAGTTGTTGTAATATTATAGTTGTAATATATCCACCATGAAGTAAAAAAGGCCATTAAGTAGTGATTAACTGTGAACACTTATAACTCATAAGTAAAACAGATACAATTCATACAACTAAATATTTTTTTACTAATGCACGACTTATGATGACGTGATCCAGCAATCAATGCTATGTGTATCCTGAGTTCCTGCTGTTTGTTATGAAACAACCACCATGACTTTACAGAAATATATGTATCCTACTGTTGGCAGTTTTAAATCTAGACTTAAGATCAGACTGTTTTCAGATGCTTTCTGTTAATGATTTATACTAAATGTATACATATCCTTTTTTTACGGATATGTAAGAATTTACGGTTATTTTATCTTTTCAGATGATTCAGATGACTCATTTATACTTATTTTATGTGTTGTTGCTTTTATGTCTTTTATTTATCACATACTTATTTTACTTTTATCGTTTAACACTTATTTTATCTTTTACGCTTTTATTTTTGTTAAGCACATAGAACTGCCATTGTGTATGAAATGCGCTACACAAATAAACTTGCCTTGCCTAATAAATAAATTACTTCACTCCTATGTCACCATTAATTATGAGTTATTTGAGTTAATTCAGTCACGGCACCATGCGCCACTACAGCTGCTGGCTACTGTTACATAGCCTGGTAAGCCAGCTCCTCCTACTACATTTCATTTCATGCAGAGGGTCTGGCATGAAGGAATTTGGATAATAATAACAATCTTGTATTTAACATTCTAATTTTAAAACATTTCTTATTATTATTTTTTGTATTCCTTAGTTATTTTGTTTTCTTATAATTCTTCCCGTCAGAATCAGAGCTTTTTGTATGTGTCTGTTTCTTAACAGACAAGGTGTGAACAGCTGTTATCCTTAGTCATTTTATATGTGTCTAAAGAACTGTACCTGGCCGGGTTTCCCAAATGCAGTTAAGTTCTTAGCGTTAAGAACTTCTTAAGACCCTTCTTAAGGCTCCCGTAAGAAGCAACCGCGTTTCCCAAAATGCTTCTTAGCCTAAGAAGACCTGCCGTTAAGAAGGATCTCTAAGAAGTTTCTGGAGCCTTCTTAACACCCTTCTTAGCGACAAAACAGTGAAAACAGCACCCCGCTCAGACAGGTAAAGCAAATGTGACACTAAGCAAGGAGATATTAATGCAGTACGTCCATTTCTCCTGATCGTGTTTTCCCTCTTTTCCCTGTCGTTCATGACAAGGGGACGCCAATTTCTCAGTTTTTCAAATATTTACTTCTCATATTGCAGATTTATATCAGACAGATCAGAATATAGGCTACACATTAAATGAAATGACGTACTGATTTCATTTTGTGTTTCCATTTTTATTTCCCTGGTTTTTGTGTGTTTCGGTAATTATTATATGTGTCAATTTGTTTTTGTGCGCATGACGACAAATGTCTTATTTTTAGCCGGTATTTTATTGATGAGTTCAGTCGGACGCCACGTGTTGTACCACCACTTCAGTTGGGAGCATTTTACCAAAGATTCTAGAGTAGCGCTCTAAAATCTTTGATTTTACTATGGTAACTATGCGCGCCATTCTGGGATCGATTGCTCATTGCGCTCCAGTTAAGAAGGCAGAAAAGAAGGTTCTTAAGACGTTAGTAAGAAGGGCGTTAAGAAGGCATCTGGGAAACACTCTTAACGCTTCCTCTTAGCCGACCTCTTCTTCATAGCCTTCTTAACTTGTTAAAAAGGTTCTTAACTGGGAAACCCGGCCCCTGTCTTTTAATTAACATACAGACATTGGTTTGGCACCTTATCTGATTAGATTAGGAAGAGACTCCTTCTTCACACAACTGTCTATGACTGGATCTGCTTTTACCCAATTGCTAACATGTGGTTGTGACGCATGCAATTAGCCTGGCTGTAAGCCTGCCTACACACCACTATCACATGTAGCACAAAGTCAGTGTCATCACTCACAAACACTCCCTTTGTTCCCTGATAGGCCCAGTAATGATTCTACTGGGGTCATCGACTTCAAAGGAAGCAAACCCAGACTACCACTGTAGCGAGAAAATACTGTATTTGAACGAAAGTGCGTAGGCAGGCCTATAGCCAGGCTAACTGTTACATCCATGTTTGCAAATTTACAGGTACAGAGGTAG
This sequence comes from Coilia nasus, assembly GCA_027475355.1. Classification (NCBI taxonomy): domain Eukaryota; kingdom Metazoa; phylum Chordata; class Actinopteri; order Clupeiformes; family Engraulidae; genus Coilia; species Coilia nasus. Next base: position 13,959,094 of record CM050199.1, read on the forward strand.
AATTACCAAGCCTTACTTTACATGTTTAAATTACCAATTCTTCAAATTACCAAGCCAACATGTAAATGTTAACACTTCTGTGTGCAGTAGTGTGTGTGTGTGTGGTTGTTCATGTGTGTGTGTGTGTGTGTGTGTGTGTGTATGTACACGCGTACAATTAACTTACAGATGGCTTGCTCAGGCTGTCACAGGTGTTTTGTGTTTCATCAGTGGGGCTAAGGCAGTCTACACACACTTGGCCAGGTGGACAACCTGACAGAGCACAGAGGACAAGACAAATCAGATATCTGCCGTTTCTTACTCCACACTCACAAGTTTAGCTTCATTCATTGAATTCAATTTAGTTCAGCTCACACAATTCAATTTAAACTTTAATGAGTCATGTTATGATGCAATGTACTGGCTGGCAACCGGCTGTGTGTTTTAATCTCCTTACCTCGACAGAAATCAGCCCGTGTGCAGTTTATTCGTGCATTTTCACATGAGCTGTACGAAAACAACAACAACAAAAAATGTGAACAGACTCAATTATGCACTGTTTCTTTTACCACTTGGGATAATGGACGACACGGTGTTCAGATATCAGAAAGTTAATGCACATTCGAGGTGGTAATGCACACTTATTTTATCTATTTATGTTAAGCACATTGAAGGAAGCCGTGGTATAGTACACTGTCAAACCACTGCGCCAGAGGTCTTCCCGACTTATAAACATCCCCACCGTTCTCCTCTGAGCCTGTGGTTCTGGGCCACTCACCATATGAAACCTCCCGTGGTGGATCTTCCTGGTGGCACAGGAAAACCACGGAAATAGCAGTCGCACATTGACGTGGGGACACAGGAGCCCTGGTAGTTACGGTAACTGCCCTCGGGACATCCGCAGCCCTCCACAGGCTCGGCATCCAGATTACAGGTGGGGTCATGATCCGCTACAGCATGGCAGGTGCGGTTACATGACCGTGTGTTGTAGTCAAAAACCTGGTTGCTCATGCAGCTCACCACTGAAAGACACACACGCACACACACACACACACACACATGAGGTACGTACCATAGTGCATACGTTGGCATCAGCAGTCATTGTTATAATCAGGAAAAGGATTGTTACATGCTATATCGCAATCACAATATCATGTATCATGTTCCTATGTATGTGTGTGTGTGTGTGTGTCCCTTTAAAATTGAATACTGCTAATCTGTTTTGAGGACCCTATTAATCCTAGTTGTTTTGGCAAAGCTCAGGAAGTGTGATGTACAGTAAGTACGTAACGTGTGCTGCTCTATCATCTATTTTTACCATGCTCCTTTACTCAGTGTTAGTGTTACATAGTTATTGCATTGTGTGTGTCATGCATGGCGCTGTACTCTATTACTAAAGTCAGCGTTTAACTGTTCGGTATTGCATAATCTGCACTGAGCATGGTGCTATACTTACTTACATTACGCATAGCTGATGCACTTCGCTTAAAGTGCATTTGGGTACAGGGCCATAGTTGAGAGTGCAGGCAAGCACTAGTTATTCACTCCCCCATACACCAGTATGGGATTCAAACCTGCAACCTTCTGATCCCAGGACCAACACCCTACCCATTAGGCCACAGCTGCTATACTGTGTGTTACTGGTGTGTGGTGTCCCACAAGGAATTCCTGCAGTTAGCCCTGTATCCAGTGTTAATGGTATTCAGGGTTTGTCTGTATTGCATTAGGTGTGGCTGTACTGTAGCAGTGCTCAGGCCCACTGACAGTCTTGGCTGGACCCGGGACAAGATCATTTGATAGCACCCCCCCCCCCCCCCCCCCCATGTTCCATAATGTAAGGACAGGCCAGTTCTGCCTCCCCTTTCCCTGGGCCCCTGGACAAGAGAACCCATTTGTCCCCCCCTATCGGCAGGCCTGGCAGTGCTACTCGGGTGTTGCGTCCCAGAGAAACTCACCGCAGTTGGTTGTATTTCTCCAATCGCCCACAGGCTTTCCCACTGAAGCACAGGCTTTAGCGTAGTTGCCAAAGGCAACACAGAGACACGACTCAGGTGGGGAATGGCACTGGCATGTTTTACTGACGCAGGCCTGAAAACATTACAGCATATTATTGTTAAGTTACAACACTTGCATAGCATTACTGTTACTACTGTATTGCTGAAAATTACAAGTCATGCATAGCATTACAGCATAGTACTGTAGAATCACAACTCTCACATACATTACATTACACATCACAGATTGCTGAAAGCATGAACACAACCTTTGCAAGAATATCAGACACAGTTTAACATTATCTTATAATTCGTAAACAAATGTTTAAGTACAGAAGTCTTTGGTCTGAGAATCACCTGATAATATTTGTCATAGGGCACATATGGGTGACAGGAGCTGAAGACCCCATCAGGCACCGTTAGCATCTTACAGTGCATTTCAGCATACTTTTCTGTAGAAAAGAACATCAGCAGAATGACAAAAGGACAGAGAAAGAGAGGGATATGAACACAGCCAAGCTTACTTGTTCAGTTCCCTACATGTACACTACACGCTATATACATTGCTATACCATACTGCACAATGCTTTCACTCTGTTGAATACAGAACAGGACAGAGTACAATAGAACATGTCATAATACTGCTGTGTTGTTTGTAGACAAGAGTGACAATTTTATAGAATAGGTCTTTATTTCCCACAAAAAGGGGGAAATATCTCATTTACCAAATACAGAACAGACTCCAATAAAACACACAGCTCCAGACAAACAACAGAGGGGTCGGTTTTCTGTGACAGGCCAACTAAGGCCATGTCGTCTGCATTTTTATTTAATTTTAAAGTGTCATCAATAAGAACAAATCCATTCGTAAATAAAGAAAATAAAAGTGGTGATAAAACACTACCCTGTTGGCGGCCTGTGCTCATAGTAAGCACTCCTTACTGAGTGCCATTGGCACATACATGATGTTAATGGGAAAGCTAATGTCTGATCCTCGGACTAAATGTGGTGGAAGTCTGCTTAAAAATGAAAAGTAGCCACGCTTCCTGTACATTTCTTTCGGTGGGGAGGTAATGGAAAGTTTGCACACCAATTGCACAGCCTGGAAGACCACACCTAGAAACATGACTTTGTGTAAATTACTTTGAAGGTGGGGGAATGGACTGAGAGCAGGGTGAGGGTACGTTATTTGTATTCTGTTGTAACATGAATGTAATGCAATGTTGTTTTCATTCAGGCAGTTAGAACCGCTAAGGGGGTCCTGTGGGTCAACTATATATTAGAGAGCATAGGATGCTGGGAAGGAATAAGTGAGAGCAATGCAATTGGTGTGGTTTATAATAATAAATGCAGTGAGTTATGTCAAGCAAACCGTGAGCATCATTTATGCTATACTTTATTACATTGGCGACGAGTTTAACTAAAGTTTAGTAGCACGATGGCAACCTACGGCCAAATTGGAGAGTTTGACCCGGAGGCGGACGACTGGCAGTAGTATGTTGAACGGCTGGATTTCTACTTCGCTGCAAATAAGGGACAAAAGCGGGCCATCTTCGTGAGTACATGTGGAGGAAAAACTTATGCCATACTGCGAGATTTGTGCCAACCGGGTAAGCCAGGAGACAGCTCCCTAACAGACTTACAGAAACTGTTGAGTTCGCTTTACACCAAAAAAGAGTATTATCGTTGAACGATTTAAGTTTCATTCGAAAGTGAGACAGCAAGGCCAGTCAGTTGCCGCGTTTGTAGCTGAACTGAGGAGACTTTCTGAACACTGTGCATTTGGGCTATCCTTGGATGACATGCTGAGGGATAGGCTGGTGTGTGGCATTAACGACGACCATATCCAACGCCGGCTACTATCGGAACCGGATAATAAAATGACTTTAGCAAAGGCAATGGAATTAGCGACGGCCATGGAAACCGCGGCAAAAGATGTAGTGGAGTTGCAACAGAAGGGAGTAGAGGGGGCTGTTCACAAAGTGCAGCCAGTTGCCTCGGACCAGAACCCTTGTGTCACATGTTTTAGATGCGGTGGAACCCACGGTGCAGCTGACTGCCGTTTTGTAGACGCCGTTTGTCATAATTGTCGCAAGAAAGGACATTTAACCAGAAAATGCCGCAGTTCTAGGCGGCCCAGACAGAACCGAGGAGAGACAAGAGGCACAGCACACATGCTACAGGAAAATGAAGAGGAGGAGGAATGCATTCACATGCTGTACAACATGAAGGAAAATGATACAGTGGAGCCATACAGAGAACAGCTGTCAGTGAATGGACATGACATCACATTTGAAATTGACACAGGTGCAGGCCTGACAATATTGAATGAGGAAACATACAGGCAGATAGGGCGTGGAAAACTTGATCCTGCAAACATAAAACTATACACTTACACTAGAGACAGAGTAGATGTGTTAGGCAAGATGTATGTAAAGGTCATCTACAAGGGGCAAATGAAGCAGTTGCCATTGCTGGTGGTAAAAGGGGAGGGCCCAAACCTGATGGGGAGAGATTGGCTCAAGGCAGTTAGACTAGATTGGACAGCCATTTTCAAACTCCAAGTAGGTTATCAGCAAGAGTTAAATACCCTACTCTTACAACACCAGGAGGTGTTCAAAGGTGAGCTGGGCACTTTAGTCGGGGTTACAGCTAAAATCTATGTAGACTCAGAGGCCAAACCTCGTTACTTTAAAGCTAGGCCCTTGCCATATGCACTAAAGGAAAAGGTCGAAACTGTGCTGACCAGGCTACAGAATGAAGGCATTATAGAGCCTGTAAGTTTTTCTGAGTGGGCAGCCCCGATACACCCCATAGTCAAACCAGACAAAACCATAAGAATATGCGGAGACTACAAAGTCACAATGAATCCGGTGTCGAAGTTAGATAACTACCCAATTCCAAAAACAGAAGACTTGCTGGCAGTGCTGGGAGGGGGACAGAGGTTCACAAAACTGGATATGTCCCAGGCTTACCAGCAGCTTCCATTGGATGAAAATTCCAAAAGATTCACAACAATAAACACCCACCGTGGACTGTACCAGTACACCAGGCTCCCCTATGGGGTGTCATCAGCTCCAGGCATTTTTCAGCGCACCATGGACAACTTGCTACAAGGACTTCCTCAGGTAGTGGTGAGAGTAGACGACATCCTGGTGACTGGTGACAATGATGCTAGCCACCTGCAGAATTTGGGGTCAGTACTGACAAGACTGACAGCAGCAGGACTCCGTCTTAAACGAGAGAAATGCATTTTCAATGCACCCGAAGTGGTGTATCTGGGTTACAGAATTAATCACAAAGGGATTCAGCCAGTGGCTGACAAGGTTAAGGCTATTGCAGATGCCCCCAGACCGACACAGCTGAGGTCTTTTTTAGGTATGCTTAATTATTATCACCGATTCTTGCCTAACGTGTCCACTGTGTTAGAGCCTCTACATGAACTTCTAAGAAAAGGAGCACCATGGAAATGGGAAAACCGTCAAAGCCAGGCATTTGAGGCAGCAAAAAAGTGTCTCCAGTCAGAACAACTGTTGGTGCATTTTGATGACACAAAACCCCTTTTTCTATCCTGTGATGCATCCCTGTATGGTGTGGGAGCTGTGTTATCCCACCGGCTTCCAAATGGAACGGACAGACCCATAGGATACATGTCAAGGTCTCTGTCAGCAGCAGAACGTGGATATTCTCAGCTGGAGAAGGAGGCCCTTGCAATAATATTCGGCTTAAAGAAGTTTCACCAGTATCTGTTTGGAAAACACTGTACCATAGTCACAGACCACAAGCCTCTGTTGGGTCTTTTGGGTGAGCATAAGGGCATTCCCCAACAGGCAGCTGCCAGAATGCAAAGATGGGCATTGACACTAGCAGCCTATGAATATACCTTGGAGTACAAAGAGGGCTCAAAACATGGGAATGCAGATGCGCTGAGCAGACTTCCCCTCCCAAGCACACCCATGGTCAATTCACGAGAGGGGGAGGTGGTGATGCTTATGGAACACATGGATGGTACACCACTGCAGGTCAAGCAGATCCGGGACTGGACATGGAGAGACCTTGTATTGTCCAAAATACAGCAGTGGCTGATGCAAGGCTCTTGGCCTACAGTGTGCACAAACCCAGAGCTGCAGCCCTATATGAGACGACAACATGAACTGAGCATGGAAGATGGGTGCATACTGTAGGGTTCTAGGGTGATCATACCACCTCAAGGTAGAAAAATCATGATTGAAGAGCTGCATGAGGCCCATCCAGGAGCTTCAAGGATGAAAGCATTAGCTCGCAGCTATGTGTGGTGGCCGAACATGGACGCAGACCTGGAGGCAGCAGTGCGTAGATGTCATGCGTGTCAGTCCAACCAAGCCACCCCAGCTGCAGCACCATTACATCCATGGGAGTGGCCTACCCAACCATGGATGAGACTGCATCTGGATTTTTGTGGCCCAGTGTCAGGAAAGATGTTTTTGATTGTTATTGATGCCTACTCTAGTGGATTGAGGCCCACTCCATGCAGGCCATAACATCTGCTGCGACAATAGAGAAGTTACGGGACATCTTTGCCACCCATGGAATCCCGGCGGTTCTGGTCAGCGATAATGGGCCAAGCCTGGTAAGTGCTGAGTTCAAACACTTTCTTAAAAAGAATGGCATAAAGCATGTAACTACAGCACCCTACCACCCATCCTCAAATGGCTGTGCAGAGCGGGCGGTGCGTGTGTTCAAGGAAGGAATCAAGAAGATGGGGGAGGGCAGTGTGGAGACAAAGTTATCCAGGTTCCTGTTTAGGTATCGATCAACCCCTCAGACCACAACTGGAGTCACACCTGCGGAACTTCTCATGAACCGGAGAATCAGAACTCTGCCCGATTTAGTGCGTCCTTCACTAGAGAACAAAGTTGGATTAAAACAAGCCACACAGAAAGAATACCATGATAAGCATGCCCGGGAACGGGGATTCAGAGTCTGACCAAGTTTATGTGAGAGGGTACACAGGCCAGAAGTGGATTTCTGCAACACTCATCGAGAGGACAGGACCAGTATCATGGAGGGCAAAAACAAAAGATGGGAAGATGGTTAGACGGCATCAGGACCAAATCCGTCCGTGTTATAATCATAACTGTACAGAAGCCAGTGCCCTAGAGGAAAGGTTACCAGTGGATCTGGCACCCCCTGAACTGGCAGAGCCAGAGCATCTGACGCCAGAAGTAGTTGAGCAGGCACCCCCTGTACTCTCGCTTGATGGGGGAACCCGTTTTCCAATTAGAGTTAGGAAGGCACCTACTTATCTCAAGGAGTACATCCTTGCAGGGGCAAAATAATCCCCTTGGGTGCCTCGAGGAGGGTAGTCTACCCCTACCTCGTAGTTCAGAGTCTTTGTTCATTAATTCCTTTGTTCATTAAAAAAAAAAAAAAAAAAAAAAGAGAGACTTTGGGGCTTTTGGACTATGGGGGGAGGGAATGTTGTAACATGAATGTAATGCAATGTTGTTTTCATTCAGGCAGTTAAGGGGGTCCTGTGGGTCAACTATGTATTAGAGAGCATAGGATGCTGTGAAGGAATAAGTGAGAGCAATGCAATTGGTGTTGTTTATAATAATAAATGCAGTGAGTTAAAATTGAGTAAAATTGTGAGTGCAGTGAGTGAGTGCAGTGAGTAAAATTGACATTTTGTAGGAAACTGACATGTTCAGAGTGTCTAGCACTTTTCATATGTAATACAAAATACATAATAGTATGTAATAGGGCTGGGGTGCGTTTCCCAAACAACGACGGAGGTTAGCATTAAACCACCGTTGTACAACGTAGGTTCAAACTACTCAGCACGCCACAACCGACTGTTTCCCGAAAATCTCCAACCACCAAAGTACGATGGAAGTCTGAACTGTTGTTAGTTTGGACTTAGGTGGTTCAAACTGCAAAGTACCCAGATGTTTCGGAAGTGCTCGGAGAGTATTCGGATGCATTCGTTGCGGATAACGACAGAAACGATTGATCTACATAAGGACATAAACGTAGTCTCATTTCATTTAAGCCGGTATGACAGCTGTAGAAACTCTGGGGTATCTCCGTAAACACAACCATGTGCCCTACTCATTAAAAGTAACAACCGACTGTCAGTTTGTATCATATGTCTATATATTTAATTTATACTGCATAGAGCAACAGCTATAAATATAACCACTCCCTCCCTGTAGATAGCCTAAGTGGTGAGGTGGATGAGTGGTTAGCTCGTCGGTCTGTCAAAGGAAGTGTTGTCTTTTTCGGTGAGATATGGGTTCGAATCCTGCCGAAGAGTAATCAATTTGTAACAGGTGTAAATGATCTACGGGGCAATGGAATAACCGTGCTTGTGGGTCAGTAATCAGTGCACATACATCACAATTTTACAAAAGTGCTCATTAACATCACTGACGCACATTAACTTTTATCCAACCACATTTTGCACCAGCTTTTTGTGTGCTATCGGGTGTGTTTTCTACCTTCTTTTTACATGATCTGGCAATGCAATACCGATAATTAAGTGAATTGGGAGTAACATAATTTATGCAGATGGTGGCAGCAACGCACAGACAGCCGCGTAATCCGCCACAAAAGGGCCAAAGGTGACGAGCAAGACGTCACGTGAACAAACACGACGGTCTCACGACAGGTCCATGCTAATCGTTCCAACTGCACAGCTTCACGATGGAACTTCCGATGGTTCGTCCAGACTTTGTTGTTGGGAAACACTTGCGTCGTTGAACGATCCATCGGACTACTGTAGTTGTAAACATCGTTGGTTGCTAAGTCTGGACGATGGTGTTGGGAAACAGCAGTGTGGTAAGACCATCGTTCAAACCTACGAAGTTGCTAAGGAAGTTAGCAACAACGCTTTTGGGAAACGCACCCCGGGTCTGGAAAAATCGAAATCGAACACATTTAGTTCAAGCTACTTACATGCAATCGGGTGGAAAAAGTTCTGAAAAGAGCCTGGACTCACCCACACTCAGCCAGCTCTCTGTAACGCATGGCAGGTCCAGCCTAAGCTTTTTGAAGCCATTTAGAATACGCATCTTATTATGACCGCCGCTAGCGAAAGCAAAATGTTTCCCCTTTTTTTTTTTTTTTTTTTAAACGCCTTTTGGTCCCCCAGGCCCACCCCCCCGCTGTGCCAGTGTCTGTTAAAGAGGGGGAGACCGGCAAAAGTTTTTGCTGAATAACTCAATGAATGTTTCACCCAACAACATGAAATTTTTGTGATATGTCGGTGTTACAGAGACGTATCGACCAAGCCCATAAATGCTCACTTGAAGCATAGCGCCACCTACTGATATGGGTAAATGCAAAAATTGAGATTTTGAGTTGCCAATATCTTGGACCGAGAAGGTGGGAACTGTGCAAAATACATCATGCACGATCAGCACAAAGACCTCTAAAACCACAGCATGTGCCATACAATTTGGTCCATAGGGGACGCAGTAATTGTACAAAATGTCATTTTGCCTATTATCTAGAAAATGCTAATGTTTACAACCAATTTTTTTTTATCGTGAAATCTATTCACCCTCACGCATTGAAAACACTGGTCGACGCCTACTTCCAACGAGAACAATTTCCGTGAAATTTTAATATTGCGAAAACGAATCTGAACGAACTCGTCATAGGCCGTTCATGTGAATCTCACCAAATTTGGTATATGTCATCTACAGACAATGCTGATAAAAAGTTAGCAAAGGATTTTTCTTGAGATAAACCGTTCCGAAGTTACACGTCAATGAACATTTAACACCTAGCTTAAATTCTTCAAAAGTCCATACCTTGGCTTTTAATTGCTCAAATTTGGTCAAAGTTGACATGCCATCTCTAAACAACTTTGTTTTCATGTGTACTAAATTTTGTGACATTTCCTCATAGGGGGCGATGTTTATTGCTGAAGCTAGATGTTGAAAAGCAGTTTTTGTTAAATAACTCGGCAACAATTTTGCCCAAGACAACGATTTTGTGTTAGTATGTCGGCGTTGAAGAGGCGTATCGACCCAGCCCATAAACACTCAGCATCGCACCACCTAGTGATAAAGGTAAATGGAAAAATTGGGATTTTGAACTGCCAATATCTTGGACCGAGAAAGTGGGAACTGCACAAAATACGTCATGCACGATCAGCACAAAGACCTTCTATAGGGGGTCCATAGGGGGCGCTGTAATTGTACAAAATCTCATTTTGCCTATTCCTTGCCTTGACAAATCACTCCTACACACTACACAAACACACACAATGTCATTCATTCAAAACCCACATCCATGCCCACTTCCAGGAAATCATTTCCACAGAAATTCTCACCTCACAACACTGCTCTACCACACACTCATCATACCAACAGTTCCCACATTTCAATATACTGCGGCGGTCATGCCATGTACCGCTATGCGGTACATCTAGTTTGCAATCGATCTTGGTTTTGTGAGAGCAATCTTGATTAAATCCGCACCGCTCTCTTTCCAGGGTGCCTGACCTACCAGCTGGATATTACCCAGATTCAGCCCTGCCCTGCGGAAGCGAGGTGAGCGCAGGTGTGGGGTTTGGGACCCCTCCGGTGGAACAACAAATGGCCTCAGCCAGGTGTATGCAGGGTCCAGGGAACGCCCAGACAGAAAAGGGCGGCAAGCAGATCTAAGATCCACTGCCAAAGTCTGCTTTGATCCCCCAGCCTGCATCAGACTGACCTTTAATTTCTCCAGCAGGCCGCTGGGCCTCTTTTTTGGCCCATGACCGGGTAGGGTTAAAGATAGGGTTACTGATAGGGTCGAAACCGACACAAACACACCCACAGATGACAGAGCTGAAAACAGTGGACGGCAGTCCACACACCGGCACCATCACGCTACAGCTGAAAATCTTTGCCCGAGCCCGACGGGACCCAATTGGACCCGACGGTTTTGTTTGGGTTGGGGCTTAGAGTCTGTCATTCTACACAGGCTCAGGCCAAGTTCGGGCCAAGTGCACGGTAACTGAAAGATGAGGTGATTGGTTTCGATGAGTCCGATTACTGCTCTACATCAGGCATGCATCTTCCATTTCAGACATTTAGCAACAGCGTGGCCTGCAGATGTTTCCAAATATCGTCATCCATAGCATCGAATCTAAGACTTGGCTTAAAGCAATACTAAGTAGTTTTCATTTTCAGTCACCCTACAGGTTGGAAGCAGAATTGTCTCTCAAAGAACTACAGAGAGATGCTCCACTCCTCCAAACTTGCTTAGTGCGGTTATAGCCCATGGAGGGCGGCAAACCAAATACAGAATTGCCTTTCACCCAGTTTCAAGTTGATGAACCACTGAAACAATTTTGGAAACATTATTTTTAGGTTGAAGTATTTTAACTCCTCCAAGCCTGTTTTATGCTGCCACTTAAATATTTACTTATTTAAATACTTTAATTTCTATACTTAGTTTTGCCACAGAGATACTACCTCTTATTTGTAACCTTCTTTGCTGCTTTAAATCCACATTGCCGGAAGAAAAAGGTAACCTTTCTTCCACTGAGGAGTACTTACAGTTTGTTTAGGAACCCAAGGTTTATTATTTTGGAATATTTATAGCTATATATTTGTAGCTTTAAGGCTATATATAGTCTCTGTTTCAGTGACATAGTCCTCACAAAATTTAAAATGGAATGTAATAGTGTCTCTGAGTTTGTCCCCTACTTAGACAGGATTAAAAAAAAAAAATGAAAAATTTGAACATTTTTCCAGTGATCCCAGAAATCCTTAGGATTTAGAATCCTTTACATCGTTCACAGCAACAACTATAACGATAACTATAATTACAACGATATTGGCGTCCACACTGAAGAACGACATTTTAACGGCAGCATTCTACTCATGATTTAAACATCTAATAGAACATGACGACTTGTGAATTCTTATGAATTCTGATTGGCTGACAGTGTCTTTATAGTTCATTAAATCGCTCTGAAAGTCATCCCAACAATATCATTCAGCCTGTCGTTGTTGTTATAGTTGATATGTGAATGGCACCATTCACTAAAGTTAAAATTATTTTTACAAAGTTATAGTTATAATTATCTTTATAGTAATCATTCTAGGTGTGAGCAGCCCTTAACAGGGTGGCTAAACCGGATGCATTACAGATGCATTAAGTCTGTTTAAGTTAAAGATGTATCTGCCGTAACAATTAGCTTCCACTATAATCAATGGAACTGGCTACACCAGACACCGCAGCATTACGTACAGCTGCATCAAAGATGTAGAAACAGACTAGTGTTCTATTTTTTTTCTGACGCAAGGTATGCGAAGATGTTTTCAAGTGCATTGTATGGAAGTGGGTAGGGTATGTGTGTACGATGATGAAATAAATGCAGTTCGGAGACCTAGTTACCATGGAGATATAATGGCAGCCTATTAGCCTATTTGCTAAACAAGCTGCTGTATGGGGCTGCATAACTTGAAACAGATACTTAGGGTTGAACAAAATAAACTTTTATATGATCCTAATGAACTCCTCTACAAAGTCAATATGAGAAGAAACTCAGTGTGCTGGAAAACTGCAAATGATGTTGTTCTGCTTTTTGACTTAACACTGTGCAGCCAGTGTAGCCTGTCAAAAGGAAAAAGCATGATTCTAGAATATGCCGCGAACGTAACGTATCCAGTATAGCCTCCTCGTTATACCAACTAATAACATATAACATTACACCACATAATATAATAGTACATGACAGAACAGAACAGAATAGAATAGAATAGAACAGAATACAATACAATACAATACAATACAATGCAATAAGTACCTTGGTCTATGTCTGTACACATGGGGCTGATGTCAGATGTACACATCCACATGGCCCAGGAGAAAGCAAAGGGTTCCACAGAGTTCTCCACTATTCCACTGCTGGTGGTGAAATCATCTCCCGAATCCCAATTGAAGTTCCCACAAAGGCCTGACACACAGACACACACACACACACAGAAAGAGAGAAAAAGCATAACAGATCACAAACAGGAGATTAGGACATTGCTGGTATATGGGTCATGTGACACAGCCTATGGAAGAGCATCATGTACTGCACAATAATTTACCTTCAGTGGTCCCATTTTGTGTGTTTGGCAAATGCAAATAGACTTGAATTTCTGGGTACATCTGCACGTGAATATAGAGACCTGAGAGGAGTTTAACCTTAACCAAGAGGGAGGACTGCCAGAACACGGTGGCGTACCCTGGGAAACACAGACACACAGAGAGGTTCACAGTTAAAACACTGCTACTCATACTGACATACATGATGGATGCATGACAGCACTGATAGACTTTACAAAGAGATGGGAAGGCCTTTTGCCCACCGTGGTGAACTTGGTGGAAGTCTGTGATTTCTTGGTTCTGAAACATCACCCTTGAATCGGAGAACACGTAGGTTTCCTGAACAATACACAGGAAGAGGGATTCAGTTCTACTCAATTCAGTTCCATTTTAGATTTCTATTTTGCATATCATACACAAGTAAGCTTAAGAGTTCATGCACTCATGTCAGGTTTGTGGTCCCAACACTAAATGACCACAGCATGAATTAGCCATTACATGGTCTTTAACTCTAACACCGTCTGCAGTTTGGTGTGTGTGTGTGTGTGTGTGTGTGTTTATCATCTCCAACTTACATTGTGAATATGGACCTCCACCTTCTGCAGTTTGATGCCTTGGTCAGCAAAGTGAATGGTCACCATCCAGGCAGAGGCAGTGTCCTGTGCATCACACGAGTGGCTGAATGAATCTTTTACTCAAAAGACAGAATACAGAGCAATCTTACAGGAACAACCAGAGTCTATCTCAAATCTACCCGTACTTCTAATACCTTGATAAGTCCACCATCCTGCTTACACTGCAACTGCATCCCCTGAATTATGCCAGTTTGTTACCTCCGCCAAGGACGTTATGTTTTTGCCAGCGTTGGTTTGTTTGTTTGTCCATTTGTTAACAGCATAAGTCAGAAAGTTCTGGATGGATTTCGACGAAATTTTCAGGATAGATCAAGTTGGCTATCTTGATTTGATTCGTTTTTGGTGGTGACCCGATCACCATCTGGATCCTGGATTTTTTTAAAGGATTCTTCACCATTGCGAGATAGGGCCAAATTGTTCCCCACAGAACTGTCGCCCTCTTGTGACTATCTTAAAAGTCATTACATTTTTGCGCTATCACTCAATTTTTGCGTTTTCTTTCAATCGCTTATACAAATATCTTTGTATAACTAATTCTTTCCACCACAAACTGAGTCTTTTCTTAACTGACAAGGCAAACTGTCGCAACTACTAAACTGACCGTTGCTATGGCCAAGGCCCTGTCAGTGCTGTACCCATAGACAGTAGAAGAGAATGGACCGTGGGATGGCATCGTTTTCAATGGGAGCCGTTGAAGCACGATTTTGAGATTTTTAATTGGTCACCAGGCAACTGCGCAAGCGCGGGTTGACGTACGGTCACATCGGCCAGCGAACCCAAATACTATAAATTAAGTGGTAGATGCTCAATCACAAATCATACAGCGTACGATAATTTTCTTAATAAGTATTCCTCTACCGTTATAGTTGCAATCACTTAGTGGAATGTGAGTGTAGCGGGTGCGAATAGGTGAATGTGCCTTTAAAAGACCTCTGGAGTTCTCGTGAACGCGCTGGGTGGGTGTGCACGAGCTGAGGCAGAAAGGGAAGGGACGAGACCGAGCTCCGTGAATAAGTTAGCTAGGGGAGTACCACTCGGTGAGAGTAGAGATTTCTTGAAAGAGAGGAAGTAAAGTTTACATTAAGGTAAAGTTTAGTTGACTGCACAAGTCGTGTTAAGAAGTGAAAAGGTTTAATTTTTTTTTTGTGTACGTGAGTCTTCGTGAGCTGGCTAGTAGCGGAGCCCAGCCACAGTGTTGTACTGCTAGACACCGCCATTTTACGTTGAAGTTTCTCTCTCCTACCGTTGGAGAAGCCTGCGTTTGTTTGGTTTACCATAAGATTTACCCTGCCATCCATCAGGCACCCTCGACGTGATCTCTGCCGTCTGTGGGTAATATACATACATGCACCCCCACCATTTGTACTGACTGTCTCATGCATATTTGCACGGCCTGAACTGAACTGGACTGGAGCTGCGCTCGTAACCCAGCACATGTACGTGTGCACACACACACACACACACCAGCTAGTTTTTGGAAAGGCATTGGACGTCTGTTTCTCTCGCTCTCGCACACACGCAGACTGACGAACTGAAGCTGCATTCTTTCGCACACGCACATCCATACTTTTTTGCGTTGAGAGAGCCCGGACTGTTTCACGTGTTTTCTCTGTGCATGGTAAACTGCGCCCACCTAACTACATAGCAACTGGGCGAACACACAGGCCATCTTCACTCCCACTGATACTGTTGGTTGCCCTTGTGAATGCAGTTGTGATGTAAGGATATACTAGTATGAAACCTTTTTTTTTAGACAGCAAACACTCTTTTGTAAACTGAGATTTTATTTGAAATGTTAACTTACCTGGAGTTAAAGACATCAAAGAGAGTGATGCAAGTGAATGTCCTTTAAGTTGAATGTTATCGGAAAAGAATTCATTCAGAGCAATTTATTTTGAAGGAAGTTTAACGTGTCAATTTGTGTCAAGTTTAATGTGTGAAGTGTTAGATCAAAATGACCAGTGTTATAGTGAATGAAGTGAGTGAATGTTGTTTGTTTTACTGATAGTGGACGGTAATAGTGAGTTCACTGTGGAAGTACTTATCTTTTTAAAGGGAGTATTGTTTTCTTATTTTTGAATCATTCTTCTGAAACAAAGTTGTGTTATGTCAGGGCCAAGGACCCTGTGAGCAGTTCACATTTGGGTAATAAATTGTTGTTCACTTATTGTACCATTCTGGGCTGCTTACCTGGGGGTAGGGGCGCCTCACCTGTTTAGCTGGATCGGGGAAGTAGGGAGTGGTGCCGGGTTGGTTCAGTACTCAGCCCTCACACACTACACACACTTCTGACAGCCACCTGACATTATATATATATATCCAGAAGCCCACTTTACCCTATCTTACCAGGCCAGTGTTAGGGCCAGATTGCTGAACAGGGGACAACCTGCTCATATTCTTGAACACTGAGGCTATAGGCATTGGGCCGGAGGGACCTAGATCCTGTCCTGCTCCATCCTCCCCAGGCTTAAGTATTCCGTAACCCCTACAAGGCGGCGGCTATTTCTCCGCCCGCCACATGAGGCTAATATTGTACGTGGGGACTTGATTCTTCGTCAACTAACTTTGGTTCCAGGCAGTCTTGGAAGCCAGCATGTCAAGGGAGCTAGCTAGTTAGCATGTAAACTACAAGCTATAGCGTGTAGCTTAGCTTAGCCATCTTTCTCAATTCACTTGCAAATAGTAAAGTAAATGTTTCCCCAACAAGAATAGAAAAGTACACGGGCATGACTGTGGCTACAGCTTGTTATCCAACCAGGGGTGCGTTTCCCAAACAACTAACCAACTTAGCTTTAAACCAACATGGTACGATGCACCGTTGAACTAACCAACATCCAAAGTGTGACTGTTTCCAAAACACCATCGTACCTTCATTGTCTGAACCAAGTTGGTTTGAACCAACATAGTTTGAACTACTATGTTTCCAGATGTGCTCGGAGAGCCTCGTTTATTGTCGGAAGCAGAGAGAAACAATCCGAAGTAGGCTATGACTTTGTGAACGAAATTTAACAGAGATGACTAATTATGTAGCCACTTATTTATAGCACATTAATAGGCTATTTCACACGATGTCGGGAATAACTGGGTACTAGGAAATAAACAATAGAAACTGAATAAATCTAACGGTGTAAAGTATCACTGAACCCTATATACTGCTGGCTTAGTGTTTATTTGTAATATAGTGACCGATTTGCAAGACATTTCAGTGATTAAATAAACTTAAACATTGTTTATTAAATGACGCAGACCTCTGGATATGAACACAGATGAGTTGTGACTATGCACGTTTCAAAAGTAGCCTACTGTTCTAGGCAATACATTAAGCTATAGGAAATCTCCCTGACTTTGAAGTCATGTGGAAGCCAAAGTCTATATAATGCTTTTATTTTATTTTAAATCACATAGACTACGAGCCATCACAGCTAGCCTGATTAAAATAGCTTTCAAAATGCTATTTTGCATAGACAACAGGCGATGTGCCATCTATAAATGCATGTGCTTATAGGGCAATATGAAACACGCTATCAACATTAGGTTTATTGCTTACAATGCACGTAATTACGAAGGAGCTGGAAGTTTATTTTCACCTTGGCGACCTGCATTCTGAAGTTTATGAACACAAGCCCAAGAATATGCAGGCTGGCATAAATTGGCCACACTATGTTACTACGCAACAGGGGAGACATGTTCACCCTGAAACTACAAGAAACGTGGCAGTTGAGAATGTCAACAATTTCATGTAGCATCTTAATTGTGCATCATCCCGGATTGGAACCAGAGTACTATCTACAAACACAGGTGTGCATGACCCTCCCTCTACCAATAGCACCACAGAAACCAGCTCCTAGCTTACGGAATTTGGAGGTACTTGAAGGTACGTCACAGCATGAGTCGCTTAAGCCAAACTGTCAAACGAGTTGCAAATATCCTCCTAGATCAATTGTTTTGCTACAATAACGGCCTTTTTAGATTCTAAAATTCAGCATATTTCTCACCTCGTTTTGTGAAATCTGAGTGATACAACGTCAAACAACTAAGATATTTCAAATGATCGAGGATTTCACGACATTCGGCCCGCCATGTTGAATGCAGTCGAGACTTTCAAACAAAGTTGATTAGGTGAAACTAAGCACTCAGAGGTGTAGTTGCAAACCTCAGTAGTTACCAACGTGGTTGCGAATGTTTGTGTTTTGGGAAACGCCTGTGTCGGTCGCACCATGTTGGCACTATGTTGGTTTAAACTATGTTGGTTCACACGAACAAAGGTTTTGAGAAACGGTTTCGTCACACCTACATAGTTTGAACCAAGTAAGTTGCTATCACAGTTAGCAACTATGCTTTTGGGAAACGGACCCCAGTACGGTAAATTTTCTCCTGTGCGACAGAAACTCACTAGCCATCGCATGATTTATGGCGTCATTTTTAGCATAATTTCAGATAAACGTTTCTTACAAGGCAATAACATGACAGATTTCCGATCGAAGCAAATATGTTTACAACAATGCCAATATCAAGGTACGGATGGTTTCTCATGTAAAGTTGTTTGATTTCAAAGTGACGCTAAAATGAATGGAAGTCAACGGAATGCTAAATGCTATTGGGCCCTTTCCGGGTTGAGATTTCCCCATGGGTGCTTCAACTTTCGGATATATTCCTACCCCCTTGGCTGTTGGCATGTTGTGACCAATATAGTTTGATGGTCCGGGGAATTTTTTTTATTAACTAGATTTGATTTCCTGTATTCTGGTGTATTTGGTGGCATATCTGGTGCCATATAGTAGTCATTCAATTAAGGTGGACCTGCCCAGTGTTTTCTCCATATGTAGAGATGGGAAAAAACTCGGGAGTCGGGTTATTTATCCGGATCTCTAATATCACTCAAGAAACATGGATCTAGACGTCTATTTAACCGAATCAGTTGAGTCCTACAACATTTGATTGATATAACATCAATAAACGGTACAATTCAAACACCTTACATCTTATTTGGCAGAAAAATGAAACGTACGTGACTTGTCACTTTAGCACTACTAGTGGATCCAAGCACGCAGTGCAAGCAGAGGCACTCACTCACTCACTCACTCGAAGAGAAACGAAACTTAACTTACCCGACTTGACTGCAAGGATCCAACTGCTCATGGATCCCTGCTTACTCGGATCGCGTCATGAGTTGCGTTTCTCTTCCGAGTGTGTGAGTGTCTGACTAACCGTGGATCCCAACTCCGCTCGTGGATCCCTGCTTACTCGAATCGCCTCATGAGTTTCGTTTCTCTGCCGAGTGTGTGAGTGCCTGACTAACCGTGGATCCCAACTCATACCCGCTCGTGGATCCCTGCTTGCGGTTGGCTCACGGCTTGACTTGTGGCTTGAGTTAAGGCTGACTGCTTGTGGTTAGCTCGTGGCTTGACTCCTGGGTCCTTACTTGCTCGTGGCCTTGCACAAGCTTTAGCTGGGTGAATCCCCTGCGTACAATGGCGGTCTCGCACACGGGCACGAGTTCTCCATGCTGTTGATGACTCCGACTGCCATTTTTGTCTATGTTGTGTGAATTAAAATGACGGGCATGCGGAGTAGTTTGATGTTTACATTAAAGATAGTCTGTGACCTTAACAAAAAAATAATAATACAAAAATAAAATATTCTTTCGTGATGATGAGATGAACATGCAATTCTAACGTAGTTTGAATGAATGAAAGGAAAGGACAATAGTCATGACGGGCATGAGAAGTAGTTCGATGTTTACATTAAAGTGAGCTTGTGACCATAGGAAATAAATGAATACTACAACAACATCCTTTCGTAGTGTACCCCGGGGACGTCGCCATTTAAAACTTTCGGGCTATAGCCCAAACGTTACAGTCAGTTACAGTTACAGTTTTCATGCGGTGTGGTTGAGGGTTTTTCTCTTGAGGATTTCTTTAATTTGGGCGGATGAAATGAACATGCAATTTTAACGTGAATGAATGAAAGGAAAGGCCAGTCGTCATGCGGAGTAGTTTGATGTTTATAGGAGAGCCCGTCACCATATAAGAAAATAAAAGTATACTACAAAATAAAATATAATTTCGTAGTGTACCCCGGGGATGTCGCCATTTAAAACTTTCAGGGCTATAGCCCAAACGTTACAGTCCTTTTTATGCGGGGTGGTTGAGGGTTTTCTCTAGTGATGGGCAAATGACGTTTTGGTGAAGCACTGAACCAATTAGGCACATTGCTTCAAAAATAGGTTCATTACTTGAAGTTTCAGTAACAGTGACCTCTCCTGGTGAAAAGCCAAAGCTGCAACTAAATTGGCCCAGCTTCATAGTGGCAGGAGGCTTGAACTAGTCTAGAGGAAACACGTCTATTCTAGGGTGAACGTACCAAAACACACACACCACACACACACACCGTATACGAAGTTTGTGATATTTTTACAAATAAAGATTAATTTATCTTTGTATTGTGTAATTGGGGGTGCTTAGGGAAAGGATGTGCTTGAACTTGGGTAGCCTATTAGGGTGTGAAGGGAAACTATGGGACAAGTTGGGTTGTGTAACCAGGGGAACACTCAAAGATTTGTATTCAAAAACATTGTTTTTTCCACACTTTTTGGACTGAACCTTTTTCTCACAATTTCTCCACATTTGGAGAACACCCCTTCTGAAGGCACTGATGACAACCGGATTTGTTCGTGTGGCGCAGCGAAACACGCAGGTGATTCTTTCAGCGGATGAACCAGTAGCTGTTTCATGCGTAATATGTCACGTGTTATTTTCCGTACCAAAGCAACCTTCGGAGCAGTGGTTTTATGGTTGGTGTAGTTAATGGTTTGAAGCACGTTCCGGCGCATCTGTCTCAGACTGCCATCACTAGTTTTCTCTCGAGCATTTCTTTAATTTGGGCTGATGAGAACATGCAATTTAAATGTAGTTTGAATGAATGAAAGGAATTGGCCAATCGTCATGACGGGCATGCGAAGTAGTTGGATGTTTACATTAAATATAGCGTGTGACCATAAGAAAATAAAATAATACTACAAAAAATAAAAGAAAATATTTGTTCATATGGTTACCCCGGGGACGTCGCAACAGTCCTTTTTATACGTGGTGGTTGAGGGGTTTCTCTCGAGTTCTTTAATTCAGGCTGATGAGATGAATGCAATTTTAACGTAGTTTGAGAATGAAAGGCTGGGGCATGCCGAGTAGTTTGATGTTTACATTAAAGACCTGAGGAAGCGTCTTTGCCGGTACATCAGCAACCAAATATGATATTAAAAAATCTAGCCTAATAATTGTGTGAGTGCCTGACTAACCGTGGATCTCTGCTTGCGGTTGGCTCGTTTCTTGAGTTTAGGCTCCCTCCTTGTGGTTAACCTGTGCTTCACTCACGGATCCCTGCTTGCTCTCGGTCTTGCACAAGCTTGCAGTTGGGTGAATCCCCTGCATACAACGGCAGTCTCGCACACGGGCACGAGTTGTCTAGGGGTGTAAATATTAATCGATTTGTATCGATGCATCGATTATACAGCCGACAATTCGATGCATCGATAGGTTCGCAAGAGAATCGATTAATACGTTTATTTTGCCACCTGTTTGGCCATCTGTCTATTTTCAGCCATCTGCAAGTAGGCGTAATACCAACTCCTGAGCTGCGGGTGGCGCTAACCTCGTTTTATCTTCACCTATACGCCTACTTAACTCGCATTACCTTAGTGCTCAGGAAGTGCGCCTTGCTCTCTGATAGTTCATTTTCAATTAAAAGAGATGAAACCGGAGCGAGCTGGCGAGGAAAACAGAGATGATTTACACACTCCAGTCGGAGTTAAGTCATGGGTGTGGAAGTATTTTGGCTTTCGAAAAAACGAAGGAGAAGTAGTAAGGGATGTTGCCGTTTGTAAAGACTGTCGTTGTGAGTTAAGATACTGTGGCAATACGTCGAACCTATCAGCACACCTCAAAAGGCGCCATGGTATCGATGGCGACTGTCAAGAAAAAACACAAGCTTCCAAGCCCACCACATCACTGACAACATTTTTTCCCCAGACGTTGTCAAACACTTCAAAGAGAGCAAAAAACATCACCAAAGCTATCGCCTATTTTATATGCAAAGACATAAGACCCTATTGTGTCGTGGAGAACGAAGGGTTTAGATACCTGCTCGAAGTTCTTGAGCCGAGGTACAAAATCCCCTCACGGCAACATTTCAGCGAGTCCTACATTCCAAACTTCTACACCAAAGTTCGTGACGAAGTTATTCAAGATTTGATGAAGGCACAGCGCGTAGCCATAACTTCTGACGGCTGGACTTCGTGCACAACGGAATCATACATCACTGTAACGTGTCATTTCATTGACAACAAATGGCAAATGAATAACCACGTTTTACAGACTCGTGTCTTGGGAGACACTCATTCAGGCGTTAACATCGGGCAGGTTCTGAGAGGTGCGTGTGAAGAGTGGGGTCTAACAAACAAAGCACCGGCTCTCGTCACCGACGAGCATGATAGCATGATAAAGGCCGGGAAAGAGGCAGGGTTATCACCGCACATAATGTGCTTCGCGCACACGCTCAATCTTTCTACACAGGATGGCCTTAAGATTGCTGCCACAGACAGGCTTTTGGGCCGGGTGAGAAGAATTGTG
Organism: Coilia nasus; assembly: GCA_027475355.1. NCBI lineage: Eukaryota > Metazoa > Chordata > Actinopteri > Clupeiformes > Engraulidae > Coilia > Coilia nasus. The sequence continues at coordinate 13,981,402 of CM050199.1, forward strand.
GGGTTTTTTCACCGCAGCGCAGTTGCGACCACAGTTTTAAAGGAGAAGCAAAGCTTGCTGGACCTTCCATGCCATAAGCTGAAAGCTGACGTGAAAACCCGGTGGAATAGTTCTTTCGAGATGTTGGAGCGATTTCTTGAACAACAAGCTGCAGTGACGGCGGCACTGCTCGACAAGAAAGTGAGAAAAGGCTCGTGTGACATCCACACACTCAGTGAAGGCGATCTCGTGGCTGCAGAGCAAATGGTGGGTTTGTTATCCCCGCTAAAAGCTGCTACCACTCTGATGTGCAGGGAGAAGCAGCCCACTGTGTCTATCGTCGCACCTCTGAGAATGAAGTTGCTAGCGCATTTCGAATATGCACCGAATGACGCCCCCTTAATCAAAGAGATGAAACGAGTCATGGCTGAGGATCTCAGAGAGCGGTATGTGGATGAGGAACCATTCTTACTCCGAGCAGCTGCGTTGGACCCCAGGTTTAAAAAGCTTCCTTTCCTGTGTGATGAAAGAAGAACCCAAACCTTTGAATGTCTTGCTGAAGAAGCAGCACAGCTGAAGGAACAGAGGGTAAGTAATTTCTCATTTTAAGTGGATCATTTAATTAGTGACAGTATTTTATTTAATAGTAATGCTGATAAACCCCTTGAACTATTGGGTGCCATACTTATCAATAACAAGTTTGTGCTTGAGTGTGTCTCTGTTTGTCAAGTTGTCTGTCAAGTTTATGCTTATGAGTGTGTCTATGTGACGGTTACAGAATGAATCAGAGGCCCAGCCTGAGAAAACACCTCCTCACTCTTCTCATGACCAGATGTGTCATGTGCATGACACCAAGACTACAGAAGGTATCTTTTCATACATCCTATACTTGGGATATATAACATATCATACTTAAGTCTACTCTTATATATAATACACAACTATACTTATGTCTTACTTTTTTAATTCTGTCATTATAGAGTGCCCTCCAATTTCCAAGAAATCGAAGGTATTGGAGGACCTGTTTGGGGACGCGTTCTGCACTGAGGACTTAAGTGTCAGAAAGAAAACATCCAAAGAGCTAGCCTATGATGAAATTAGGAAGTACAGGGAAGTTGCATCTCTGAGCCTAGGTGGTAAGGTATTAGAGTGGTGAAAAGCTCACCAGTCCGAGTTTCCTCTCCTGGCCAACCTGGCCAAGACTTATTTGTGCATTCCTGCTACAAGTGTGCCATCAGAACGTGTTTTTAGCACAGCAGGTGACATTGTGCGTTCAGAGCGTAGTGTTTTGTCTTCTGAGCATGTAGACCAGTTAATTTTCTTGAAAAAAAATCTGACAAGGAGCACCGCTGAAAGAATTGAAGTATGAACTGTACTTTTCATTTTGTTTACTGACTGTTCTCTTTTCAAAGCCCCTTCAGTATCTGTGATGCATTGTGATGCAGATGCATTGTTATTACTTTTTAGTGAATGAGGTATAGGCCTATGTTTTTGTTACTTTTTATTATTTTTGCACTTTTGCACTCATTTTGTGGAGTATTTACTTTTATTTTTTTACAAGTAATCTGATTGCTCTCATGCAGTAACTGACTGTAATAACAGAATATTGTTCAAATAAAATGCAGGTGTCACAATTTGTGTTCATTTATTCAAAAGTTCATAAATACATATAATGTAAAAATATAACACATTGAATCGAATCGGATCGAATCGTGGAAAATATGGAAGTATCGAAAATAATCGAATCGTTGGCTTAAGAAATCGATATTGAATCGCATCGGCATGAGGGCTCTGATTTACACCCCTAGAGTTGTCCATGCCATATCAGATTGTTGCATATATGTTGCATGTTGTGTGAATTAATACTATGTTGATCCACCCCATATTCATTTTTGAACACAATAAAATACAATAATACAATATATATAAATAAATACCCTATATAAATAAATATTTTTTCGTAAATGGTTACCCCGGGGACTTTTGGGGGTATAGCCCAAAAGTTAGTCATTATTATGCGGAATGGTTGAGTGTTTTCTGACAATGATTTCTTTAATTCGGTCTGATGAGATGAACATGCAATTTTAACGCAGTTTGAGAATGAAAGGAAAGGCCAATCCTCATGATGACGGGCATGCTGCGCAGTTTAATATTTAGGCAAACATTAAAGAAAGCTTGTGACCATAAGAAACTAAAATAGTAATACAAAAAAATCTTTCGTAGTGGTTACCCCGGGGACCAGCTCAAAATGAGTCATTTTTATGCGGGGTGGTTGAGGGTTTCTCTGGAGCATTTCTTTCCGGCTGATGAGATGAACATGCAATTTAAATGTAGTTTGAGAATGAAAGGAAAGGCCAATTGTCATGACTGTGGCCGATACTCGTAGTTTGATGTTTACATTAAAGAAGCGTCTCTTCTGCCAAAGTAGCCTACATGTGACATTAAAAAGCCTATGAACGCTGCAACGACACAATGTAAACTGCTGGAAGCACAAAACAACGACGTGATGAAGTCCTACACATAGAGAAAAAAAAATACTGACATTATGAACATTTTGCGTAAAATGAAATCAGATTGTATAGGTTTTCATTGAAAAGAATAGAATAGAATAGAATGCTACAATTTGCATTTGTGGCTGCTATTAATGCAACCACACAAAAGTTTCCTATAAGGGGCTATTTTCATTATTATTATTATTTGACGACTGCAGCAAATGACAGCTGGAGACAGGCGGACTGAGGCAAATTGAAAGTGGCAGGCTATAAGCATCCCTCTTGTGTTTGTTTGCGCTTTTTATTTATACTGACAAACAATAATGAGAACGTATTCCAGCGCGAAGGAAAAATAACACACATTTCGTTCTTAAGTAATGCGTTCTGTGTACTGTAGACATACACGACACTGTGCTGTGTACTGTAGATTGTTTAAAAGGCAGCTATTGGGCTTTATAATTCAGTTCTTTATGGTATTTTAAAGTAGTATATCTGACTAACTGCTCAACTGCTTACAGTGACTGCATTCTGCATCTGGGCCTCTGATAATGTCAAATTCCTCTGAAACTTTAAATCTTGTAATATAATGTAATACAATATAATGTTATTTAATGGAATATAGTACTGTTTTATTTCTAGATTTCTTTTTTCTTGGGGGTTCTGCAGGTTGTGGTGTCTGTCATAATAATAGTAACAACAACAATAATACGAATAATAGTAAAAGCCCTTCTGTAGAACTAGTAGCCAGGGCAGCAAGCTGGATATTTGATTGGTAGCAAAACACCAGCAAGACCATTTGTTGTTGTACTGAGTATGTATAATGTACTCTCTCTGTGACCTTTGCCCTTAACGTGTGAAAACACTCCCTACACTCCCTGCAATGGAGTCTCAAATTTTAATTGCAGTTGTTACTCTTTGGTATTCTTTTATTTAAAATGGCTCTGTGTAGTCTACTGTACATTATTCTTAGCCAACTTCCACACATTGCACTAGTATTTCACATACTTTGTATATAGTAGGCTATAGCTTAAAAGCAATTTGCACTGTTTCACATTCTTCTGCCATTTCTTGTGTGTTACTCACTATGTTATTTGCAGATATGTTAGTGTCTTTTGGTTTGCAGTGTCATTTGATTTTGCTTGGGATTGCTGTGGTTTATTTCGTTTGCAGTGTGTGTCCATATTTCTTTATTGTCTGACTTTCCCCGGTGTTCCATTTGCAGCCTGAGAATGGACCCAATTAACCTCCTCCAATCATGGTAGAGATGGCTGATTTGTAGTTAATTATGCGCCAGGTGTGTGCGGGAATGGGTTTTCTATTTACAGTATTTGTTGGGCAGGTAATACACGTGAGGGGCAGCAGGAAGGTCATTGAGCCTTCGGACGCAGCGGAGATGGCACCAGACGGCGGATCACCAGGCTTTGTCTGCGGGGAGGGAAGAGGCTGGCCAGGACTCCAGCAGCCGTGTTTGAGAACAGGCTCACAAAACAGTTCCGGGCCACAGACTTTGTCTGTGCCCGGTAAAAGTAAGTGTTTGAGGCTTGTACCGTGCCTTCCCTGTATGGTCCGCTCGCTCTGTTCTGCCGCTGTGTTTCGTGTGTTCCAGTATCGGCGTGAGAGGCTGGCCCAGGTTCCCGGCGGTCTCTTTTCTGCGCTATCACATCACCGGGTCACAGACTTTGTCTGTGCCCGGCAAAGTAAGTTTCCAGGCTCCTTGCATCAATCCTTGTAGTTTGTGGCTGTGCTGTTGGCTGCCGTGTCCCCTTTCCTGTGTTGCAGTACTGGCTCGGCTTGACTGTGCTGCTCTACTCGGTGTTGCTGCTGCCCCCCTTGCTTGCTGTGCTTACTACTGCTGCCCTCCTGCTTGCCTGCCTTGCCGTGCTTGCTGCTGCTGTTTTCCTGCCTGTCTGCCTTGCCGTGTTTGCTGTTGCCCTCGCTTCCTCCGCCGTCGCTTGCTGCTCCTTGGTGTGGGGGCGGATTTGGGAAGCGAGGCTATCTTCTGTTGCTTACAGGACATATCGCAGACTTGGTTTAGCCCGAAGGAATTTAATCCCTTTTTCTACCAATTGCTTTCATCCTATATTGTCTGTAATAAATTATATTTAATTTTACATCCTTGTCCGACTTGTCATTTCTCTGCCTGACACGTTCGTAATTGTTTTTGAGTTGCCTGGTCACGGGCAACGTTGGTAACCCATTACGACCACTGTGACACTAGCAGGTTTTTTTTATCCCCCACGTATCAATACACAAATAACCTGCACCTGCAAGAATTGTAGTGAATTTTGTCTCTCTAGACTTGCCGTAGTTAAGTAGTTGCCTGACTATGGGAGACTGGAAAGAGTTTCAATAAATCAGTTTCTTTTTAAGACGCAAAGAATTCATATCTGTAAGTTACAATACTAGAGGCTTTTAAACTTTGTATTATTTTTGTAATTCCTACTGAGTATTTTACAAAAAACGCAATTCTAACGTGTTTAAAGTAAATGTTAAATATAGCGATGCTAATCGCAGTTAGCCTGCCGACTTTCTAATGTTAAGCTAGCCTTACGCTAACCGTTGAATGACAGATGCTCATTTGTATTTCGTGTTTTATTGTGCTTTGGTTTCACTAAAAAGTAAAGACCAAATGAGGAAAATTGACTTCTTATTGTTGGCTGACTTTATTTACCTATCTGTCTAGCTAGTAAGCTTTCATTGTGAGTGCAAAATATTAAGTTCAACAATTAAGTAGGCAAAGGGTGGGTCCATAGGGGGGGCCAGCAGGGTTGCCATCCTCTGACCAATGGTCGCCATCGCTGGCTGTACCTGCTGTTAACAAGCCATATAGGCAGTGTTGTCAGTGTTCTCTTAAACCTTGGACACATCTGTGGGCCACCCTCAGACCACTGATCAAACATTATCTTTAAAAAAAATCACCATTTAGTCAGACTGTTTTGTGGTTCAGTGTAGAGCAGTGTAGTAAGCCTCAAGTCAACACTACACTACGGTGTGTCCCAAACCTGCGCTGCCACATAGCTGCATCTGCCGGGGAGCCTGTAGTGTTTGCCATCGAATGTCGTCACAAACGGGGTCTCAATGGAGCATTTTTTGGGGCAAATGTCCTCTGAGCACTCCCACCTCCCATTTACACACACACTGGCAGGGAGAGAGAAGGAGAGAAATGCAGGCAGTGAGAGAGAGAGAGACAAGAAGAAGAAAAAGAGAGATAGGAAAAAGGAGAAGGAGAGAGAAAAAGGCCATATTAGATGTTAAGTTTTTGTATACCACATTTGCTTATCATCATGTCCATAATTTGCCTGTAGTTTACTCTCAGCATGTCTTTTTGCTTTACGCTAGGTCTTGAGTGTGTCTACCTTTGCTTCATGTACATCATGCTGGCTTCTCCATATCTGGCATTTGGTTCCTATGCATCACCAGGCCCGCTGACAGGCTTGGATGGGCTGGCTTGGCTGGATAATATAATGCCCTACCACCACCCCCCCCTCCTTGGGCCCGGGACAAGAGCTGGTCCTGGGACAAGAGACCCATTTGTCTCCCCCTATTGGCAGGCCTGTGCATCACTACCCTCAGTATAGCATGTGGTTCCTGTACATCACTATCCCTGGAATATTATTTGGTTGCATTACGTCACAACAGTTTATCTCTGCCATTCAGTTCCTGTTGACCACACCAGTTCCTATTCATGTAAGTCATTTGGCTCTTCTGTACCACACTCATTTCTCACCATGTCTGGCATTTGGTGTTTCTGTTGGATCCTGATGGGTAGGTCTTACTGTAGTGCACGCAGGGGCATTCTGCCAAACTCACACAACGATGCCCCTCAGCACGGTCATTCAGCACCTTACCTTAACACACACACACGCAAACACACACATACAGACACACACAAATTCACATGAGCACAAAGCACCAATTCAAACCCAAAAGCACAATAAAAGCAACATTGACATTTTAACAGGAACAAAACACAAAGGAATTCTCATATTCAAGAACCTTGGAATGGTTTTACTGGAATTGGATTACGACAGTTTTAACCATTCCCTTGTGCTGTTGTTCTGAGGCACAATAACACTTATCACTATGGTGTCATGTTGACCCAGGGCTCTTTTTAGCACATAACTCAGTCAGACATTTGAGCCTGGTCATGAGATTGTGGAACTATGCTGCGATTGTTTGTGTACAACATGCAGGCTGGTGATTACAAAGGCAGCTCATGTTGTGACCCCAATAAAGCCTTCTCACGCTCCAGTAATAAACAGTATCTACAAAACCACTTCCTTGTGCATTCACAGTGCAAATCAAAATCGCTGAGAAACCAGTGCTGACCAATGTGCCTGTCACATGGTAACCAGACTGAGTGACCTCTGACCTGTTGGGCACACACAGGTGCTGGTCATATCCTGCTCGCAGACTCTGGGGGTGGGGTTCGAGCAGGTGGGGATGAAGGCGTGTCCCAGCTCCTGAAAGGTCAGGTCGCCAGGGCACACATAATCAGCTAAAGGGACAAAAGGTGGAATGAGAGAAAGGGATTGTGGTTGTAATCATAAAGTATTTATATGCATATAGTTTAATTACAGTATTTCTATTATTACTGCTACTGCACTACTTACATGGTTATAACTGTAATTATAGTACTTAGAAAGATAAGATTGTAATTACAGAATTTTCATGGAGAACTGCAATTATCACATTACATAGGTTATAACTGTATTTACATGATTAGGGCAGTAACTGAATTATTTACATGATTATAACTGTAATTACTGTATTAACAAGTCTGCAACTGTAATGACAACATTTTCATGGTTATGAACGCAGTTACAGTATTTAAGTGGTTAGGTTTATAATCCCACAGAATTAACATACATTTATGAGGCAGCTGCTTTTAAGGAAATTAATTTGCTGTTGTATTACTACTAGTTAAGTTACAATATAATTAAAATATATATATATTTTAATTATATTGTTTTAATATTTAATAATAAGGGGGACAACAGTGGTAATCATACTTAAGATTCAAAAGTATTGTCAAAAATGTGTTGGTTCAAAACTGACTGCTAATGCCACTGTCTAAGACTTAACCTGTCCTGGCTGTCTTCTACAGATGGACAGTGAGCAGAGTTGCAATTTTTGACTGCACATTTTTTTACATTTTAAATGAGTTTACTACGTTTGTCTACGGCCAATAGTGAAGTGTGGAAACAACAAAGGTAGGTAAACTACATGCACAGCAATAAAAAACTGTGGCTTAACTATTCATATCCTTAACAATACCAATCACAAAAAGGGGAGTACACCTTCATTCATCATTTTAAAAACGGTGCATAAAGTGCACTGATGTTTGCCTTTTTGTTACATCACATACACTGGTATTGTAAAGATACTTCCCCATTTCAACTTGTTAACTTTCCTCCATTGACATAAACGAAAATAAAAACAGGACAACCAACAAGTTAGTTCAAATTGTCGCATGGCAGGCAGTTAAAACATTCTGACAGAAAAAAATAAAGCATTTGGACTGATTTTGACTCTGTCACACAAATGCTCTTAAAACAGGATTTTACTAATTTAGCTAATCTACCTGGCTAAGGTTTTCTGCTGAATAGTCAGCTGGTTCAGTGATTTGACTGAAACAAATATGTGGCAGGATGATTTAGTGCTTTCTAAACTGCCTCTGCTCCTAATGCACCAGCCCTAATGCCTTATTTTGGGGGGAACATTAGGCTTAATTCAGTTTACCTTTATGATCAGTGGCAGTTCTGTGGCTAAATTCGGTTCACCTTTATGACCAGTGGCAGTAAACGATGACCTGTTTGTGTGGCTGGCACTACTCACGGCACTTAGTGAGGTCTTTCCACTCCCTCCAGGTGCTAGTGCCGGGCCCACACTTGTGTGCCAGGTCCCTGAAGAAGGGACAGGTGACGTGGAGGCCGCCTGTCTGGCCGTAAGCATTCTGGCTGCACAGGTGGTAGTAGTGCTCGGTCCAAATCCTTAGGCAGGTCACGCTGAGAGACATGATGCGCTGGCAGTCCTGGGTGGAAACGGGATGATGAGTTGACTCACCTGAGCTGAACTCACCTTACCTCACCTGCCTAAGCTAGATCACAGGGAAATCTAACCCACCTGAAGCATAGCTTTACACCATCGAGAGCTGATCATTTACTTAGCTAATTATATATATATATATAATTTCTAAAAGGTGTATTTGTGTGTGTGTCTGTGTCGGACTGACATTAGAGCCTTGCGTATATACATTTTGAAAAGCACATTTAAACATGGTTATTTTAGCAATTATGTAATTATGTATTATGTAATTTGCAATTTGATATTATACTCTGTTCGTGGCCTCCAGTGAATCTTCAGTCAGACAAGTGCCATCTTGCATCACTGATGTACTGATTAGCATGTCATGGTTAGCTGGGGGAGAGAAGGGAAATACAGTCACAAAAAAAAATATTAACGTGCTAAAATCAAAACAACCTGCAATGCAATCATATGATTTGACAATTGTAGGTGCAGTTTTGCCATGTCATGTGAGTACAACAGTACACACACACACACACACACACACACACCACACACACATACACACACTTAGGAGCATCCTCACCAGGAACGTGCAGTTGTCCACACAGTCCTTCCATCCCACTGATCTTATCTCCATGCCATTGCACCTGCAGATGGTCAACAAACAAAGGCAGAGCAGTACATACACAGTGCCTTTACACCTTAGCTTATTCACCACAGACAGACAACATTACATTAAGCTGACGCTCTTATCCAGAGCGACTTACAGTCATTTACAGGGTTTCAGTTACAGTCCCTGGAGCAGTGTGGGGTTACATGCCTTGCTTAAGGGCATTTCAGCCATGGGTAGGGTGGGATGCGAACCTGTGACTCTCTGATCCCAAGACCAACTCTCTAATTCCCAGACCACAGCTGCCCACAGACAGACAGACAGGCAGACAGACAGGCAGACAGACAGACAGACAGACAGACAGGCAGGCAGGCAGGCAGGCAGGCAGGCAGGCAGATAGACAGACAGACAGACAGACAGACAGACAGACAGACAGACAGACAGAGGCATGTAGCTGTGATGTGAGGGTCGTACCCAGACGGAGTCGATGCCCCGAGTGTTGTCGTGCCACGTGACGGTAAGTGGCAACACCGTGCTGCTCAGCCTGGTGTAAGCTCCGTAGGGGAAGATGTGCTGGTAGGTGTGATCATATGGCAGAGACACCCTGACGGAGACAAGGATGCAAATTGGCACTTCTTCGAACACACACAGAAGCACAGCCGATGCTACTAACACTAAATACGCTGAGTAGCATGCACACACACACACATACACGGTGTGTAATATGTGTTCAAGCTTTTGTTTGTGTGTGTGTGTGTGTGTGTGTGTGTATGTTTGTGACAATGAGAGTTAATTGCTGTGCCCCTAGAACAGTATACAGGGTTTGCATGTGTGTGTGTGTGTGTGTGTGTGTGTGTGTGTGTGTGTGTGTGTGTGTGTGTGTGTGTGTGTGTGTGTGCGTTTGGGTGTGTTAGTGAGAGCTCAAACCTGTGATTTTCCACAGTCATGCCTCCATCTGAAAGGATGATGGTTCTGACTTTGTTGATGACAATCTCGACGCGTTTGACCAGGCCACTGACACCTCGTTGGGCAGTGATGTCACACTGGACGCCCTGGTGTGTGAAGCGCGTGAGGGTGAAGGAGCAGGACGTCCTCACATGGTACGCGCTCCCGTTAAAGGGCTGCACCACACCGCTGCCATATGTCTTACACTCCCCTGCATATACAAGCCACACGAGTGTGTGTGTGTATTTGTTTGCATGTTTATGTGGGCACGTAAACAAGTGCTGCAAAATATTTTCCCACACAAACACAAAAACATCTATGGATAATGTGAACACCAGCCAAAAAACACTGAGATACAGATTAAATCAAGTTTGTGTTTGTTTGGCCTCTTTATTCAAACTGTCTGCTTTTAGTCCTTGAATACATTACTTTAATTAGAAGACCTTAAACCAAAAAATAGATAATAAAACATAAAATAAATACATATAGAACATATTTAATGTAATTGTAGAATTCTTTTCTACATTTTCAGGTTTTATAAAACAAGACCTCCCTTATAATATCTTGCTACATAACACTACAAACAAATATAGGGCAGATCCTCACAATGACAAAGAAATGTAAATCTATTTTACATTTCTGAAACTAGAACTAAACTGAATTAAACTAAGTAACACTTTATTTTTTTGGTTTCTTATTTAGTGTATCTACATGTAAGACTATGTATTATATACTTACACTGTACCTACCTAACACTAACCCTAATCCTAACACTATGGCACAGAGTAAGTACACAGTGTTACACACTGTTAAATACTTTGTTACGCTGTACCTAACTGACGTAACAGGGACAGTAAAAAAAAGTATAACCTTAAACAAATTATTCTTTGTATTTGCCAGCATTTTGTAATACTCACTGTAATTAAAGCAGCTTCCAGTGGCCAAGTCAGCTAGGCCTGAGGATGAGATCAGAGGGACAATCGTTATAACATTAGCTCAACAAACAGCAATATCACCTGACTGAATTAGTGGACACAGACCAAAGTATTCTGTGCTTCACACAACTATAAGATGCTTCTAATGAACACCATTTACCTGTTTTTGTAATTGTTTCTTAGTTGTTTGAGGGATTGTAGATAGCAAATAATTGCAATATTAATGTGCAGTACACATATCACAAAACTCAGCTGAACTGTAGTTAATGCTATATTTTAACAAGCTATGCTTTCACGCTCTGAATATCAAAATATTTGAATCAGGCTAGATTTACCCCTGATGCTCCCCAACACAGAATACGTCACCAACTGTCTAAACATAAACATTGTATATTTAGTATAGAATTGTTGTTAGATATTCCCTCTGGAAATTGCTGAATTGTGTTGTGTTTGCAGATTAACTAAGATAACACTCAGTTAAATAAAAGACTCGATCTTTCCATTACTTGATCAGGATAGTTGATTTATTTCATATAGTTGACAAATGAATCTGGTGGAATTGATTAAAATAAAGACTAATAAAAACAGTAAAATAAAACTGCAGAGAAATGGCTACACTCCATAAGTGTCTAAGCCTAAGTCTGAACTCTACCCTCTCCGGCAAGGTTGAGGATAGCGCAGCAGCAAGATGCTTCTTTCTCTGTTTCGCAAGTTGAATTGTCATGGCGCATTCAGCAACATTAAGGTATAGCGCACCTATTCCTAACACCGAGCATCCCTAATGCATAGCACATGATCCATATGGCCCGGATGTGTGGACTCTGGAGTGGCCCTGATGTGGCCCCATATTGCCCTGATCTGGCCCCATATGGCTCTCATGTGTGGACTCCGGATTGTACAGTGTACAGTAGTGTGTACAGTACCTGCCAGCAGTGCCCAGGTCCTCCAAAGAGTGAGAAGCAGCACACCAGCACGCATGGTCCCTCACAGCCTCCCGTCTCTCTTATGGTCACCCCACTACCACGAGATGTGAGCATCTCAGCTGCTAGCTTCGCCTTTTTATTAAGTCGCCAACCACTCATGCTTTACCATGCTCAACACACACACACACACACACACACACACACACACACACACACACAATCCACAGACACACACACACGTACACACACACACAAAAAACACAGACACACAAACACACACACACAAACACACAGACACACAGATATCATTTTCAATTATAAAGGCCTGTACTAGATCAAACTGCTAAAAAGGAGTCTTGGGATTATGACCCACGCACACACACACACACACAAACACACACACACACACACACACACACACACACACACACACACACACATTCAGTGCAATAATAAAAAATGTCAGAATTATGTTCACCCATTGCTATTGTTACTTCTGAACAGCATGGTTCCCACCCATGGACAGGGAATAAAAGCCCCTGAAACTCTATCATCAGCCTCTCTGTTATAAATGCAGGCTGGCTAATCATATTTCAGGACAAACTCTTCCCTATTATGTACTGTTAACAGTGGTGGCCAAAAATGATCAAGAAACATTCCTAAGAATTATTGTTCCTGTCAATGAAACAGGTCATTTCAAAAACCAGAAAGTCCTGAAAATTAAAATTACCGAAAGGTCCCTCTCGTGACTTGACTCCATGAGTCAACCATTTTTTTTTTGAGTTTGTTGTTGTGCAAAATAATCATCAGTGCAGCTCTCCACATTGACATCCAGTTTCATGTGTATAATAGTATTCAGTCTCTGGAGCCTGGCCCAGGGTCATCTCCACGCCTCAACCCAACAGAGTGGCCTGCTGCTGGACTTTCAGGAAGAGAACAATGGCAGGCAAGGATAGACTTCCTCCTCTACGTCTTGAACTGGCATTTGGATCTTTGTCTGATAGGAACACTGCTTTTGACCATGTTTTGTTTTTGACCATGTTACCCACACCCCTATAAACAATTAAGGATTCATTTGATCCCATTGTTGCCATTGTAGCCTACAGTAGCTTTCCGGGAAACATCAGCATATCCCTCATGGTACTTTGGGTCGCAACATATTCAGCAGTTGAGCAGCTGTAATGTATAACCATGAAGCGTTCTGTAATCCTACAGTTAATTTATGACAAATGACACTGTTGTTTCAGTCAAGCATACCACTTAGCCAACAAGGTAGATATAGGCCTATTATTTCTATAATATTTGTAGTCCAATTTATGTGTAACAGTTCACATTAACTGGGTATAAAATACCCCAAAAATGAAAATCCACTGTTATCCACAATAAATAAACAAATTAATAAACACTATTAAAAAAGTAAAGTGTCAAAAGTGTGAAAAGGGTGCAAAGTTTCAAATAATAATATAAAAACTACTGTACCAATGGGTAATATGTGAATGCAGTCTTCACATGGTAGGCGCTCCCGTTAAAGGGCTGCACCACACCACTGCCATATGTCTTACACTCCCCTGCACATACAAGCCACACGAGTGTGTGTGTGTATTTGTTTGTGTGTTTATGTGGGCACGTATTTGAGTTTAAGTAAGATTAAAAAAAAACTAAAACTAGTGCTTCTAGTGGCTTCA